>JBBGZY010000008.1:19580000-19950000 GCA_037952925.1 Lithobates clamitans | reverse complement strand
ACGTTATCCTCATCAGGTGGCAATCCCAGGCCACCACTCTGGAGACGCTGGCAGAACTCCGTCTGGGCAAATACTCCTCCATCCGACATCCGGCCATTCTTCCCCACGTCCACATATAAAAAATCATAGTGTGCCGACACCACCGCCATTAAAACAATACTGTGGAACCCCTTATAATTAAAATAATATGACCCCGAATGGGGTGGTGGCACAATGTGGACATGTTTCCCATCTATAGCCCCTCCACAATTGGGAAAGTCCCAACGGCTGGCAAAATGGGATGCCACAGTCTGCCATTCCTGTGGCGTTGAAGGAAACTGGGGAATCAAACAAGAAAACCAAAATCAATTAATTTGGAAGCTAACATTGCAAGAAAATTAGACAATTAAAAACATTATTCCCCAGCATCAGTATAACATTCAATAATTTAATTCTTCTGGAATAACTAATATGGAAAAAGGCACACTTATCAGATTGCTCACCCCCTCTGATAGAAAATTGATTACATTTTAGGGGGTTGTGAAATCCCCAAAAAAAATTACTTTAACAACACGCAGGAATTTAGGGATAACAAAGGCTACAAGACTGCAGTTGTCGCACTCTGCAGGTGCAGTTGCTAACCAGCTTACAGTAAATGAGGTAATGTCAAAAGGCATTCATGTTGCAAAGAGTACACAATCACATGCAAGGGCAATTAATGAAAACACTTTGAGGCTTGCATATGATTTGATGATGGAAATCAGCAGAGCTTCTGCTCATTTACTAAAGCACTGGAACAAATGCACTTGTAGAGTGCACATGCATTTTGCAAAGTGCAACATAGATTTGCTTTAGACAAATCAACACCACAGAACATTCAAGCAAATTTTAACGAGGGTGGGGGTGGGGGGGTTGTGAAATCTAGCTAATTGCTAATTAGCAGCACACTATTTGGAGTGAGTTCAGGTGGGGGGGGGGGTTGTGAAATCTAGCTAATTGCTAATTAGCAGCACACTATTTGGAGTGAGTTCAGGTGGGGGGGGGTTGTGAAATCTAGCTAATTGCTAATTAGCAGCACACTATTTGGAGTGAGTTCAGGTGGGGGGGGGGTTGTGAAATCTAGCTAATTGCTAATTATAAGCACACTAAATACACTCCAACAAAATACATTCAAAATGAGTAGACTAGGTGGATATGTTCCCATCACTTCATGCTGGGAAGGTTATTGAAGGAAACTATACATGCATGACAAAAAATAACAGGAAAAAATCCCAGCATGTGTGAGGATAAAAAGGGGACATTCACACTATATTGCAATGATGGGAAGTAGTGTTTGAAGCAAGAAATACATTACATTATCAAAGATTACATAAAAGAACATGTGATGCTAATAAAATAAAAATAGCTTACCTTAATATAGTCCTTCTGCAGGACCTGTATGATGGCAGAACAGGTCTCTGGGATAATGATCCCCAGAGCCTGGGGGGAGATGCCTGTCGAGAACTTAAGGTCCTGCAGGCTTCTCCCTGTGGCCAAATACCGCAAGGTAGCGACCAGCCTCTGCTCCGGAGTGATGGCTTGCCTCATGCAGGTATCCTGCCTGCTGATATAGGGGGTCAGCAAAGCCACCAAACGATCAAAAACGGGGTCCATCATCCGGAGAAAGTTCCTGAAATCCTCAGGATTATTCTCACGGATCTCACGGAGCAAAGGCATGTGACAGAACTGGTCACGCTGAAGCAACCAATTCTTGGTCCATGAACTCCTCCTCGCCCTGTTCATGGACTGGTCTTGGGCTGAAGAATAAACTACAGCACCAAGCACATACAATGCACGAGCTCTACGACGAGTACGTACAGGTAACATGGCTTCAAAACGGTCGGCTGGTCAGAACGCACTAAACAGAACGCACTGAAGAACAGCAAGGCCTGTGAAGAACGACCTGAAAATCAGGAACGAGCGGCCAATAAAACAAAGATTTCTCAATGCCAACTGACCAAACGCACTGAAAAGCAGATACAAACCTCACAAGCACAGACTGAACAACAGTTAAAACGAACTGAAAAATACGAGTCTCACAAGCGCGAATCGTCTCTCACCAAACTTCTACTAACACGAGATAAACACGAGATTAGCAGAAGGAGCCCAAAGGGTGTCGTACGGGCTATTGAACTTCCGTTTTATAGTCTCGTCGGACTTGGTGTACATCACAGCGTACTAAGCTGGCGTACTTTTGTGTGGTCGTGTGTGGGCAAGTCCGTTCGTAAGAAAGTCTGCCCCAAGTCCGCCGAAGGTACGCCGGAAGTATGTCGGACAGGCTGTCCGACTTTTGTAGCTGCAAAGTCCGACCGTGTGTACGCGGCATTAGTGTTGTTAGCCTAGATTCTGGCTAGTACATTCACACTATGGACATCTTTCCTCACTGATAAGTCTGAGATCCCCAGGGAGTCTTAATGGCATAGACTACAGGCAGATACAGAAACAAACATTCATTTACACTGTAATTTTCTTACTTTCAGAAAAGGGAGAAATGTCCAAAAGGCAAAACTTTTAAATAGTCAGCGCTATCATATTGTTCCAAAGAGTATGTGTTCACTTGTAGGAGGATCGCACAGAAAGTGAAGTGTGTGGATAGTTTGTTGGTAACTATGTACAGTAAGGACAGGGGGTGACTTCCGCTGATATGACCGGATGTGAGTGGCGGAAGCTCTGAGTCAGCCTGAGTCCCTGTCAGTATCCTGAGTAGTACGTGCTACAAACCGAGACCCAAGACCCCGATATACGAACAAAACCAGCAGCGAGATGAGTACTAAGCAATTGGCAGCCGATCGCCTAAAAGAGTATGCAAGGACGGAGAAAACGGAAAGCGTTCGGAGCCCCTCGCAGACAAGGAGTGGCGGGCCTTCTGCGCTGGAATTTCAGAAAACGAGCGTGCCTCCGTCTCAAGCTGAGAAATCAGAGAAAGCTAGGAAGCTTACACTGGAGCAGGTGAGCGGACAACTAATGGAGCACTTGGAACATCCAAGCAAGCAGCGTGGGACTGACAGGTAAAATGGATGAAATCAGAACGGATATTGGACTGATTAGGCAAGATATGCATAGTATCAGAGATAGGATGGCCGAGGTGGAAAATAGGATATCTCAATTGGAAGATACAGTAATTCATATACCTAAAAAGATAACAACAGTAGAAAAGCAGATTGGCACATGGCAGCAGAAAAAGGATGATTTTGAGAATCGGATGCGCCGCAATAATATAAGAATAATAGGTCTGCCGGAGTAAGTGGAGGGGTTTAACCCGGGGGACTTTATTGAAAAATGGCTGATAAAAACATTTCCAGAGATGGAGGTATCAAAGGCATTTGCAGTGGAACGGACGCACAGGGTCCCTGCAGTAATACCTAAGCCTGGGCTTCCCCCTAGACCTCTGCTGGCACGTCTCTTGAATTGCAGGGACAGAGATACAATTCTGCGAAATGCAAGACAAAAAAGAGAGATCCACTATGAGAATAATAAAGTGTCAATATTTCCAGACTTTTCTCTAGAGCTACAAAAGCAGCGGGCAACTTTCTACGAGGTTAAGAAAAGATTGAGAGAAGTAGGAATAGAATACTCTATGGCATACCCAGCCCGGCTGAGAGTGGATGAAGGAGGAAAGACTGTTTTTTAATACACCGGAGCAAGGTAAACAATGGATTCAATTAATCAAAACTGTATCTAAATAAAATGAAATAGAAAATCGTGAGATAATTTAAAGAAAAAAGAACTACCGGGACAAAATACTGGAAGAGAGGGGGGGGACTGTGTTTGATTGATGGCAGGGGGGTGGGGGACGGAGAAGAGAAATGGTGCGTTTTTTTTTTTTTCTTCCTCCCCTCTGTGACCCCTGTCGGAGGTTGAAACAGGGGTCATGGGAGAGATGCAGAAGAATGTAGTGCACCCCGCTCATCACAGAGTGGGAGTAATGGTGTGCCCCCAGAGGGGGATGGATAAGGGGAATGCTGTGGTTTGATAAATTTGTTTTTGTGAAGTGACAACAATGGGAGGTGTTTTTTTTTTGGGGGGGGGGGGGTTTTGTTTTTTGTGTGAGGGAGGGGTAAGGGAATCAATGGGGAGAATGAAAGTTAATCACATAGTATGATTAAAGCACGGAAATTCAGAAGAAAGGGGATTCACCTCTTTTTTTTCTCCTTCCTCCCCCCTGTGATCCCTGTTGGAGGTTGAAACAGGGGTCATGGGAGAGATGCGGGAGAATGTAGTGCACCCCGCTCATCACAGAGTGGATGTAATGGTGTGCCCCCGGAGGGGGATGGATAAGGGGGATGCTGTGGTTTGATAAATTTTGTTTTTGTGGAGTGACAACAATGGGAGGTGGGGTGTTTATTTTTTTTTTGTGTGTGTGTGAGGGCCACAAAGTTAATCACAAAACAAAACACTTGGGGGGGAACAGCAGAAATATAACAAGATGGGATAGTATAAGGGGGGGAGGGGGGGAACTATAAAGAGTGTTTTTAAGAAGAATTGGGATCAAAGGGGTAAGGGAATCAATGGGGAGAATGAAAGTTAATCACATAGTATGATTTAAACACGGAAATACAGAAGTAAGGGGATTCCCTTTTTTTTTTCTCTCCCTCTCCCTCCCATCTTTCCTTCCCTAGTGATAGGGAGGGATATATTAATGAAAGTACCCTGCCTTTCTTATTCACATGGAGGGGGGGTGGAGGAGTAGACAGGCTGAAACAAGACTAATTACCTATATAAAAGCTGATGCGATATGTCGGTAATGCCCTAAATTTAAGTTTGTGTCTGATGTATGAATAAATGAATGGAGGAAAAAGGAAAATATGGTTACCAAATGATTAAAAATGGGTAAAAATGAATAACAATTGTACCTTTATATCTTGGAACGTGAGAGGTATGGGTACAGGAGTAAAAAGGGCACAGGTATTTGCAGAAATTAAGAAAACCCAGGCCAAAATAATTTGCATCCAAGAAACACATATGGTTAAGGAGAGACTTGATTATCTTAAAAAACCATGGATACAATGGTCTTGCCACTCTTGCCATACAATTTTTTCCAGAGGGGTTTCACTAATGGTGCACCAGTCAGTGGTGTGGGAGTGCATCAGGGTAAAGAGGGACTCAGAGGGGCGGTACGTTTTTGTCTTTGCCCTGGTGCACTCGCTACCAATGGTTATTATGGGGATATATAATCCACCCCCAGCTACACTGGGAGTATTGAAGGAAGCAATGTTATTTATGTCAGAATATCCAGAGGTATATGTTATATGTATGGGAGATTTTAATATGTGGCTGGATCCAAAGATGGATAGATTTGGAAAAAAAAAGTCTTGGGAGAGGGGAGAGGTGAAGGGTCTAAAATGTTGGATAGCTTCCTGAAGGAGGTGGTGTGGCTTGATATTTGGAGGACTAGGAACCCAGGAGTCAGGGCCTACTCATGGCACGCCCTGGGTAGGGGGAGCATGTCTAGGATAGACCTGGCCCTGGGAAATGAGAAAATACTCCCAATGGTGCAATCAGCCACATACATGATTAAAGGGGTATCTGACCACTCTGGACTTATCTTTGAGCTAAAGATGGGTCCCAGAGGAAGGCGGCCGGGATATAGAATACAGCCCTACTGGCTAGCCCAGATTGGGTCAAACGACCGTATACCGGAGCAAATGGAAATGTTTCTGGAAGCCCATGGGGATAGTATAAAGCAGGGAGTAACATGGGATATCTTCAAGGCGTATATAAGAGGGATAGTAAGATCGACAGTATCATATATTAAATGCACCAATAGGCAAGAGGAAGAGGAAATGGAAGAAGAATGTAAAAAGACCGAAACAGAGTTTATTAAGAGCCCCTCTATCATGAATCAAATAAAATGGGTAGGAGAGGTGCGCCAATATAAGAATCAGCTAATAATTAAAAATAAACGTAAGAAGCTACAGTCAAAACAAAAAAATTATTATGACCAAGGACATTATGCCAATAAAATAGTAAATTATCTGATAAAACAACAAGTATCCACACTGGCTATAACAGAAGTGAGGAATGAGAGGGGGGAGATGGTCAAGACAGTGGAGGACATTGGGGAAACCTTCTATAGATAATATGAGAAAATGTATACATCAACGTTGACATGTACAGGAGAGGAGATAGGAAAATATCTAGAGGATTTGGAGTTCCTGAAATTATCAGAAGAGCAAAGGGGGGCGTTGGAGAAAGATATTGAAGTGGAGGAAGTAAAAGAAGCCATAGAGTCTTTGGGAAGGGGTAAATCACCAGGACACGATGGCATCCCATTGGAAATGTATCAGAGATACGCGGAGATTATCGCTCCGACACTGACCAATATGTATAGGGGGACATTTGATCGAGGGGAAATGCCTGCATCCATGTATGAGGCAACAGTAATACTGATACCAAAACCAGAAAAAGACAGGAAGGAATGTGCGTCCTATAGACCAATATCCTTGTTAAACATTGATTGCAAGATATTGGCAAAGGTATTGGCTAAGAGGCTTAATGAGGTTATTCTATCTATTGTATCAGAGGATCAAACAGGATTTATGCCAGGGAAGTCCACTACAAATAATATTAGAAGAACTCAGCTGATGGTTCAGCTGAAAGATTGTTTTCCAGAGTCGAGTGCCTTGGCTTCGTTGGATACGGCCAAGGCATTCGACTCTATAGAATAGGAATTCCTGCAGGCAGTGTTGGAAAAAAGTGGTTTTGGGGAAGGATTTAGAAAATGGGTGAGAATATTGTACAAACAACCATGCTCTAACCTTCTGATGAATGGAATTCTGTCCCCCACAGTGAAATTGCAAAGGGGAAAGAGACAGGGGTGCCCGCTGTCCCCCAATTGTTCTCACTTGCTATAGAGGTACTAGCTAAAAACACTGTGGGGAGGACGCACTATACTAACTTGTAGCTTTAGCTGAACACTGTGAGGAGGACGCACTACACTAACTTGTAGCTTTAGCTGAACACTGTGAGGAGGACGCACTACACTAACTTGTAGCTTTAGCTGAACACTTTGCACTACACTAACTTGTAGCTTTAGCTGAACACTGTGAGGAGGACGCACTACACTAACATGTAGCTTTAGCTGAACACTGTGCAGAGGTCGCACTACACTAACTTATAGCTTTAGCTGAACACTGTGAGGAGGACGCACTACACTAACTTGTAGCTTTAGCTGAACACTGTGAGGAGGACGCACTACACTAACTTGTAGCTTTAGCTGAACACTGTGCAGAGGTCGCACTACACTAACTTATAGCTTTAGCTGAATACTGTGAGGAGGACGCACTACACTAACTTGTAACTTTAGCTGAACACTGTGCAGAGGTCGCACTACACTAACTTGTAGCTTTAGCTGAACACTGTGCACCACACTAACTTGTAGCTTTAGCTGAACACGGTTCAGAGGACGCACTACACTAACTTGTAGCTTTAGCTGAACACTGTTCAGAGGATGCTCTACACTAACTTGTAGCTTTAGCTGAACACTGTGCAGAGGTCGCACTACACTAACTTGTAGCTTTAGCTGAACACTGTGAGGAGGACACACTACACTAACTTGTAGCTTTAGCTGAACACTGTGAGGAGGACGCACTACACTAACTTGTAGCTTTAGCTGAACACTGTGCACCACACTAACTTGTAGCTTTAGCTGAACACGGTTCAGAGGACGCACTACACTAACATGTAGCTTTAGCTGAACACTGTGAGGAGGACGCACTACACTAACTTGTAGCTTTAGCTGAACACTTTGCACTACACTAACTTGTAGCTTTAGCTGAACACTGTGAGGAGGACGCACTACACTAACATGTAGCTTTAGCTGAACACTGTGCAGAGGTCGCACTACACTAACTTATAGCTTTAGCTGAACACTGTGAGGAGGACGCACTACACTAACTTGTAGCTTTAGCTGAACACTGTGAGGAGGACGCACTACACTAACTTGTAGCTTTAGCTGAACACTGTGCAGAGGTCGCACTACACTAACTTATAGCTTTAGCTGAATACTGTGAGGAGGACGCACTACACTAACTTGTAACTTTAGCTGAACACTGTGCAGAGGTCGCACTACACTAACTTGTAGCTTTAGCTGAACACTGTGCACCACACTAACTTGTAGCTTTAGCTGAACACGGTTCAGAGGACGCACTACACTAACTTGTAGCTTTAGCTGAACACTGTTCAGAGGATGCTCTACACTAACTTGTAGCTTTAGCTGAACACTGTGCAGAGGTCGCACTACACTAACTTGTAGCTTTAGCTGAACACTGTGAGGAGGACACACTACACTAACTTGTAGCTTTAGCTGAACACTGTGAGGAGGACGCACTACACTAACTTGTAGCTTTAGCTGAACACTGTGCACCACACTAACTTGTAGCTTTAGCTGAACACGGTTCAGAGGACGCACTACACTAACATGTAGCTTTAGCTGAACACTGTTCAGAGGATGCACTACACTAACTTGTAGCTTTAACTGAATACTGTACAGAGGTTACACTACACTAACTTGCAGCTTTAGCTGAACACTGTGAGAAGGACGCACTACACTAACTTGTAGCTTTAGCTGAACACTGTGCACTACACTAACTTGTAGCTTTAGATGAACACTGTTCAGAGGACGCACTACACTAACTTGTAGCTTTAGCTGAACACTGTTCAGAGGATGCACTACACTAACTTGTAGCTTTAGCCGAACACTGTGCAGAGGTCGCACTACACTAACTTGTAACTTTAGCTGAACACGGTGAGGAGGACGCAATGCACTAACTTGTAGCTTTAGCTGAACACTGTGCACTACACTAACTTGTAGCTTTAGCTGAACACTGTTCAGAGGACACACTACACTAACTTGTAGCTTTAGCTGAGCACTGTTCAGAAGACGCACTACACTAACTTGTAGCTTTAGCTGAACACTGTGCAGAGGTCGCACTACACTAACTTGTAGCTTTAGCTATATACTGTGAGGAGGACGCACTACACTAACTTGTAGCTTTATCTGAACACTGTGAGGAGGACGCACTACACTAACTTGTAGCTTTAGCTGAACACTGTTCAGAGGACGCACTACACTAACTTGTAGCTTTAGGTGAACACTGTGCAGAGGTCGCACTACACTAACTTGTAGCTTTAGCTGAACACTGTGAGGAGGACGCACTACACTAACTTGTAGCTTTAGCTGAACACTGTGCACTACACTAACTTGTAGCTTTAGCTGAACACTGTGAGGAGGACGCACTACACTAACTTGTAGCTTTAGCTGAACACTGCAATACACTAACTTGTAGCTTTAGCTGAACACTGTGGGGAGGACGCACTATACTAACTTGTAGCTTTAGCTAAACACTGTTCAGAGGACGCACTACACTAACTTGTAGCTTTAGCTGAACACTGTGAGGAGGATGCAATACACTAACTTGTAGCTTTAGCTGAACACTGTGAGGAGGACGCACTACACTAACTTGTAGCTTTAGCTGAACACTTTGCACTACACTAACTTATAGCTTTAGCTGAACACTGTGAGGAGGACGCACTACACTAACTTGTAGCTTTAGCGGAACACTGTTCAGAGGATGCACTACACTAACTTGTAGCTTTAGCTGAACACTGTGCAGAGGTCGCACTACACTAACTTGTAGCTTTAGCTGAACACTGTGCACTACACTAACTTGTAGCTTTAGCTGAACACTGTTCAGAGGACACTCTACACTAACTTGTAGCTTTAGCTGAACACTGTGCAGAGGTCGCACTACACTAACTTGTAGCTTTAGCTATACACTGTGAGGAGGACGCACTACACTAACTTGTAGCTTTATTTGAACACTGTGAGGAGGATGCACTACACTAACTTGTAGCTTTAGCTGAACACTGTTCAGAGGATGCACTACACTAACTTGTAGCTTTAGCTGAACACTGTGCAGAGGTCGCACTACACTAACTTGTAACTTTAGCTGATCACTGTGCAGAGGTCGCACTACACTAACTTGTAGCTTTAGCTGAACACAGAGCACTACACTAACTTGTTGCTTTAGCTGAACACTGTTCAGAGGACGCACAACACTAACTTGTAGCTTTAGCTGAACACTGTTCATAGGACGCACTACACTAACTTGTAGCTTTAGCTGAACACTGTGCAGAGGTCGCACTACACTAACTTGTAGCTTTAGCTGAACTCTGTTCAGAGGACACACTACACTAACTTGTAGCTTTAGCTGAACACTGTTCAGAGGATGCTCTACACTAACTTGTAGCTTTAGCTGAACACTGTGCAGAGGTCGCACTACACTAACTTGTAGCTTTAGCTGAACACTGTGAGGAGGACACACTACACTAACTTGTAGCTTTAGCTGAACACTGTGCAATACACTAACCTGTAGCTTTAGCTGAACAGTGTGGGGAGGACGCACTATACTAACTTGCAGCTTTAGCTAAACACTGTTCAGAGGACGCACTACACTAACTTGTAGCTTTAGCTGAACAATGTGCACTACACTAACTTGTAGCTTTAGCTGAACACTGTAAGGAGGACACACTACACTAACTTGTAGCTTTAGCTGAACACTGTGCACTACACTAACTTGTAGCTTTAGCTGAACACTGTGAGGAGGACGCACTACACTAACTTGTAGCTTTAGCTGAACACTGTGCAATACACTAACTTGTAGCTTTAGCTGAACACTGTGGGGAGGACGCACTATACTAACTTGTAGATTTAGCTAAACACTGTTCAGAGGACGCACTACACTAACTTGTAGCTTTAGCTGAACACTGTGAGGAGGATGCAATACACTAACTTGTAGCTTTAGCTGAACACTGTGAGGAGGACGCACTACACTAACTTGTAGCTTTAGCGGAACACTTTGCACTACACTAACTTGTAGCTTTAGCTGAACACTGTGAGAAGGACGCACTACACTAACTTGTAGCTTTAGCTGAACACTGTGCAGAGGTCGCACTACACTAACTTATAGCTTTAGCTGAACACTTTGAGGAGGACGCACTACACTAACTTGTAACTTTAGCTGAACACTGTGCAGAGGTCGCACTACACTAACTTGTAGCTTTAGCTGAACACTGTGCACTACACTAACTTGTAGCTTTAGCTGAACACTATTCAGAGGACGCACAACACTAACTTGTAGCTTTACCTGAACACTGTTCATAGGACGCACTACACTAACTTGTAGCTTTAGCTGAACACTGTGCAGAGGTCACACTACACTAACTTGCAGCTTTAGCTGAACTCTGTTCAGAGGACACACTACACTAACTTGTAGCTTTAGCTGAACACTGTTCAGAGGATGCTGTACACTAACTTGTAGCTTTAGCTGAACACTGTGCAGAGGTCGCACTACACTAACTTGTAGCTTTAGCTGAACACTGTGAGGAGAAAACACTACACTAACTTGTAGCTTTAGCTGAACACTGTGAGGAGGACGCACTACACTAACTTGTAGCTTTAGCTGAACACTGTGCACCACACTAACTTGTAGCTTTAGCTGAACACGGTTCAGAGGACGCACTACACTAACATGTAGCTTTAGCTGAACACTGTTCAGAGGATGCACTACACTAACTTGTAGCTTTAGCTGAATACTGTACAGATGTTGCACTACACTAACTTGTAGCTTTAGCTGAACACTGTGAGGAGGACGCACTACACTAACTTGTAGCTTTAGCTGAACACTGTGCAGAGGTCGCACTACACTAACTTATAGCTTTAGCTGAACACTGTGAGGAGGACGCACTACACTAACTTGTAACTTTAGCTGAACACTGTGCAGAGGTCGCACTACACTAACTTGTAGCTTTAGCTGAACACTGTGCACTACACTAACTTGTAGCTTTAGCTGAACACTGTTCAGAGGACGCACAACACTAACTTGTAGCTTTAGCTGAACACTGTTCATAGGACGCACTACACTAACTTGTAGCTTTAGCTGAACACTGTGCAGAGGTCACACTACACTAACTTGTAGCTTTAGCTGAACTCTGTTCAGAGGACACACTACACTAACTTGTAGCTTTAGCTGAACACTGTTCAGAGGATGCTCTACACTAACTTGTAGCTTTAGCTGAACACTGTGCAGAGGTCGCAATACACTAACTTGTAGCTTTAGCTGAACACTGTGAGGAGGACGCACTACACTAACTTGTAGCTTTAGCTGAACACTGTGCACCACACTAACTTGTAGCTTTAGCTGAACACGGTTCAGAGGACGCACTACACTAACTTGTAGCTTTAGCTGAACACTGTTCAGAGGATGCTCTACATTAACTTGTAGCTTTAGCTGAACACTGTGCAGAGGTTGCACTACACTAACTTGTAGCTTTAGCTGAACACTGTGAGGAGGACGCACTACACTAACTTGTAGCTTTAGCTGAACACTGTGCACCACACTAACTTGTAGCTTTAGCTGAACACGGTTCAGAGGACGCACTACACTAACATGTAGCTTTAGCTGAACACTGTTCAGAGGATGCACTACACTAACTTGTAGCTTTAGCTGAATACTGTACAGATGTCGCACTACACTAACTTGTAGCTTTAGCTGAACATTGTGAGGAGGACGCACTACACTAACTTGTAGCTTTAGCTGAACACTGTGCACTACACTAACTTGTAGCTTTAGATGAACACTGTTCAGAGGACGCACTACACTAAATTGTAGCTTTAGCTGAACACTGTTCAGAGGATGCACTACACTAACTTGTAGCTTTAGCTGAACACTGTGCAGAGGTCGCACTACACTAACTTGTAGCTTTACCTGAACATGGTGAGGAGGACGCAATGCACTAACTTGTAGCTTTAGCTGAACACTGTGCACTACACTAACTTGTAGCTTTAGCTGAACACTGTTCAGAGACCACACTACACTAACTTGTAGCTTTAGCTGAGCACTGTTCAGAAGATGCACTACACTAACTTGTAGCTTTAGCTGAACACTGGGCAGAGGTCGCACTACACTAACTTGTAGCTTTAGCTATAAACTGTGAGGAGGATGCACTACACTAACTTGTAGCTTTATCTGAACACTGTGAGGAGGACGCACTACACTAACTTGTAGCTATAGGTTAACACTGTGAGGAGGACGCACTACACTAACTTGTAGCTTCAGCTGAACACTGTGCACTACACTAACTTGTAGCTTTAGCTGAACACTGTTCAGAGGACGCACTACACTAACTTGTAGTTTTGCTGAACACTGTACAGAGGTCGTGCTACACTAACTTGTAGCTTTAGCTGAACACGGTGAGGAGGACGCATTAAACTAACTTTTAGCTTTAGCTGAACAATGTGAGGAGGACGCAATACACTAACTTGTAGCTTTAGCTGAACACTGTGCACTACACTAACTTGTAGCTTTTGCTGAACACTGTTCAGAGGACGCACTACACTAACTTGTAGCTTTAGCTGAACACTTTGCAGAGGTCGCACTACATTAACTTGTAGCTTTAGCTGAACACTGTTCAGAGGACACACTACACTAACTTGTAGCTTTAGGTGAACACTGTGCAGAGGTCGCACTACACTAACTTGTAGCTTTAGCTGAACACTATGAGGAGGACGCACTACACTAACTTGTAGCTTTAGCTGAACAATGTGCACTACACTAACTTGTAGCTTTAGCTGAACACTGTGAGGAGGACACACTACACTAACTTGTAGCTTTAGCTGAACACTGTGCACTACACTAACTTGTAGCTTTAGCTGAACACCGTTCAGAGGACGCAATACACTAACTTGTAGCTTTAGCTGAGCACTGTTCAGAAGACGCACTACACTAACTTGTTGCTTTAGCTGAACACTGTGCAGAGGTCGCACTACACTAACTTGTAGCTTTAGCTATACACTGTGAGGAGGACGCACTACACTAACTTGTAGCTTTATCTGAACACTGTGAGGAGGACACACTACACTAACTTGTAGCTTTAGCTGAACACTGTTCAGAGGACACACTACACTAACTTGTAGCTTTAGCTGAGCACTGTTCAGAAGACGCACTACACTAACTTGTAGCTTTAGCTGAACACTGTGCAGAGGTAGCACTACACTAACTTGTAGCTTTAGCTATACACTGTGAGGATGACACACTACACTAACTTGTAGCTTTATCTGAACACTGTGAGGAGGACGCACTACACTAACTTGTAGCTTTAGGTTAACACTGTGAGGAGGACGCACTACACTAACTTGTAGCTTCAGCTGAACACTGTGCACTACACTAACTTGTAGCTTTAGCTGAACAGTGTTCAGAGGACGCACTACACTAACTTGTAGTTTAGCTGAACACTGTACAGAGGTCGTGCTACACTAACTTGTAGCTTTAGCTGAACACGGTAGGGAGGACGCACTAAACTAACTTGTAGCTTTAGCTAAACAATGTGAGGAGGACGCAATACACTAACTTGTAGCTTTAGCTGTACACTTTTCACTACACTAACTTGTAGTTTTTGCTGAACACTGTTCAGAGGACGCACTACACTAACTTTTAGCTTTAGCTGAACACTGTGCAGAGGTCGCACCACACTAACTTGTAGCTTTAGCTGAACACTGTGAGGAGGACACACTACACTAACTTGTAGCTTTAGCTGAACAATTTGCACTACACTAACTTGTAGCTTTAGCTGAACACTGTGAGGAGGACACACTACACTAACTTGTAGCTTTAGCTGAACACTGTGCACTACACTAACTTGTAGCTTTAGCTGAACACTGTTCAGAGGACGCAATACACTAACTTGTAGCTTTAGCTGAGCACTGTTCAGAAGACGCACTACACTAACTTGTAGCTTTAGCTGAACACTGTGCAGAGTTCGCACTACACTAACTTGTAGCTTTAGCTATACACTGTGAGGAGGACGCACAACACTAACTTGTAGCTTTAGCTGAACACTGTGAGGAGGACACACTACACTAACTTGTAGCTTTAGCTGAACACTGTGCAGAGGTCACACTACACTAACTTGTAGCTTTAGCTGAACTCTGTTCAGAGGACACACTACACTAACTTGTAGCTTTAGCTGAACACTGTTCAGAGGATGCTCTACACTAACTTGTAGCTTTAGCTGAACACTGTGCAGAGGTCGCACTACACTAACTTGTAGCTTTAGCTGAACACTGTGAGGAGGACGCACTACACTAACTTGTAGCTTTAGCTGAACACTGTGAGGAGGACGCACTACACTAACTTGTAGCTTTAGCTGAACACTGTGCACCACACTAACTTGTAGCTTTAGCTGAATACGGTTCAGAGGACGCACTACACTAACTTGTAGCTTTAGCTGAACACTGTTCAGAGGATGCTCTACATTAACTTGTAGCTTTAGCTGAACACTGTGCAGAGGTTGCACTACACTAACTTGTAGCTTTAGCTGAACACTGTGAGGAGGACGCACTACACTAACTTGTAGCTTTAGCTGAACACTGTGCACCACACTAACTTGTAGCTTTAGCTGAACACTGTGAGGAGGACACACTACACTAACTTGTAGCTTTAGCTGAACAATTTGCACTACACTAACTTGTAGCTTTAGCTGAACACTGTGAGGAGGACACACTACACTAACTTGTAGCTTTAGCTGAACACTGTGCACTACACTAACTTGTAGCTTTAGCTGAACACTGTTCAGAGGACGCAATACACTAACTTGTAGCTTTAGCTGAGCACTGTTCAGAAGACGCACTACACTAACTTGTAGCTTTAGCTGAACACTGTGCAGAGTTCGCACTACACTAACTTGTAGCTTTAGCTATACACTGTGAGGAGGACGCACAACACTAACTTGTAGCTTTAGCTGAACACTGTGAGGAGGACACACTACACTAACTTGTAGCTTTAGCTGAACACTGTGCAGAGGTCACACTACACTAACTTGTAGCTTTAGCTGAACTCTGTTCAGAGGACACACTACACTAACTTGTAGCTTTAGCTGAACACTGTTCAGAGGATGCTCTACACTAACTTGTAGCTTTAGCTGAACACTGTGCAGAGGTCGCACTACACTAACTTGTAGCTTTAGCTGAACACTGTGAGGAGGACACACTACACTAACTTGTAGCTTTAGCTGAACACTGTGAGGAGGACGCACTACACTAACTTGTAGCTTTAGCTGAACACTGTGCACCACACTAACTTGTAGCTTTAGCTGAATACGGTTCAGAGGACGCACTACACTAACTTGTAGCTTTAGCTGAACACTGTTCAGAGGATGCTCTACATTAACTTGTAGCTTTAGCTGAACACTGTGCAGAGGTTGCACTACACTAACTTGTAGCTTTAGCTGAACACTGTGAGGAGGACGCACTACACTAACTTGTAGCTTTAGCTGAACACTGTGCACCACACTAACTTGTAGCTTTAGCTGAACACGGTTCAGAGGACGCACTACACTAACATGTAGCTTTAGCTGAACACTGTTCAGAGGATGCACTACACTAACTTGTAGCTTTAGCTGAATACTGTACAGATGTCGCACTACACTAACTTGTAGCTTTAGCTGAACATTGTGAGGAGGACGCACTACACTAACTTGTAGCTTTAGCTGAACACTGTGCACTACACTAACTTGTAGCTTTAGATGAACACTGTTCAGAGGACGCACTACACTAAATTGTAGCTTTAGCTGAACATTGTTCAGAGGATGCACTACACTAACTTGTAGCTTTAGCTGAACACTGTGCAGAGGTCGCACTACACTAACTTGTAGCTTTAGCTGAACATGGTGAGGAGGACGCAATGCACTAACTTGTAGCTTTAGCTGAACACTGTGCACTACACTAACTTGTAGCTTTAGCTGAACACTGTTCAGAGACCACACTACACTAACTTGTAGCTTTAGCTGAGCACTGTTCAGAAGATGCACTACACTAACTTGTAGCTTTAGCTGAACACTGTGCAGAGGTCGCACTACACTAACTTGTAGCTTTAGCTATAAACTGTGAGGAGGATGCACTACACTAACTTGTAGCTTTATCTGAACACTGTGAGGAGGACGCACTACACTAACTTGTAGCTTTAGGTTAACACTGTGAGGAGGACGCACTACACTAACTTGTAGCTTCAGCTGAACACTGTGCACTACACTAACTTGTAGCTTTAGCTGAACACTGTTCAGAGGACGCACTACACTAACTTGTAGTTTTGCTGAACACTGTACAGAGGTCGTGCTACACTAACTTGTAGCTTTAGCTGAACACGGTGAGGAGGACGCATTAAACTAACTTTTAGCTTTAGCTGAACAATGTGAGGAGGACGCAATACACTAACTTGTAGCTTTAGCTGAACACTGTGCACTACACTAACTTGTAGCTTTTGCTGAACACTGTTCAGAGGACGCACTACACTAACTTGTAGCTTTAGCTGAACACTTTGCAGAAGTCGCACTACATTAACTTGTAGCTTTAGCTGAACACTGTTCAGAGGACACACTACACTAACTTGTAGCTTTAGGTGAACACTGTGCAGAGGTCGCACTACACTAACTTGTAGCTTTAGCTGAACACTATGAGGAGGACGCACTACACTAACTTGTAGCTTTAGCTGAACAATGTGCACTACACTAACTTGTAGCTTTAGCTGAACACTGTGAGGAGGACACACTACACTAACTTGTAGCTTTAGCTGAACACTGTGCACTACACTAACTTGTAGCTTTAGCTGAACACCGTTCAGAGGACGCAATACACTAACTTGTAGCTTTAGCTGAGCACTTTTCAGAAGACTCACACTACACTGACTTGTTGCTTTAGCTGAACACTGTGCAGAGGTCGCACTACACTAACTTGTAGCTTTAGCTATACACTGTGAGGAGGACGCACTACACTAACTTGTAGCTTTATCTGAACACTGTGAGGAGGACACACTACACTAACTTGTAGCTTTAGCTGAACACTGTTCAGAGGACACACTACACTAACTTGTAGCTTTAGCTGAGCACTGTTCAGAAGACGCACTACACTAACTTGTAGCTTTAGCTGAACACTGTGCAGAGGTAGCACTACACTAACTTGTAGCTTTAGCTATACACTGTGAGGAGGACACACTACACTAACTTGTAGCTTTATCTGAACACTGTGAGGAGGACGCACTACACTAACTTGTAGCTTTAGGTTAACACTGTGAGGAGGACGCACTACACTAACTTGTAGCTTCAGCTGAACACTGTGCACTACACTAACTTGTAGCTTTAGCTGAACAGTGTTCAGAGGACGCACTACACTAACTTGTAGTTTAGCTGAACACTGTACAGAGGTCGTGCTACACTAACTTGTAGCTTTAGCTGAACACGGTAAGGAGGACGCACTAAACTAACTTGTAGCTTTAGCTAAACAATGTGAGGAGGACGCAATACACTAACTTGTAGCTTTAGCTGTACACTTTTCACTACACTAACTTGTAGTTTTTGCTGAACACTGTTCAGAGGACGCACTACACTAACTTTTAGCTTTAGCTGAACACTGTGCAGAGGTCGCACCACACTAACTTGTAGCTTTAGCTGAACACTGTGAGGAGGACGCACTACACTAACTTGTAGCTTTAGCTGAACAATTTGCACTACACTAAACCTGATTAGGGCAGGGGGCGTGACCGGATGGACGGGTGTGTGCGGCGCTGTGTGATGGAGTGAGTGTGAGAGCGTGGGACGCTGCATGGCTCTCCCCACCCCCAGCTATACAGCTATGTAGCTTTAGCTGAACACTGTGCACTACACTAACTTGTAGCTTTAGCTGAACACTGTGAGGAGAATGCACTAAACTAACTTGTAGCTTTAGCTGAACACTGTGAGGAGGACTCACTACACTAACTTGTAGCTTTAGCTGAACACTGTTCAGAGGAATCACTACAGTAACTTGTAGCTTTAGCTGAACACTGTGCAGAGGACGCACTACACTAACTTGTAGTTTTGCTGAACACTGTACAGAGGTCGTGCTACACTAACTTGTAGCTTTAGCTGAACACGGTGAGGAGGACGCATTGAACTAACTTTTAGCTTTAGCTGAACAATGTGAGGAGGACGCAATACACTAACTTGTAGCTTTAGCTGAACACTGTGCACTACACTAACTTGTAGCTTTTGCTGAACACTGTTCAGAGGACGCACTACACTAACTTGTAGCTTTAGCTGAACACTTTGCAGAGATCGCACTACACTAACTTGTAGCTTTAGCTGAACACTGTGCAGAGGTAGCACTACACTAACTTGTAGCTTTAGCTATACACTGTGAGGAGGACACACTACACTAACTTGTAGCTTTATCTGAACACTGTGAGGAGGACGCACTACACTAACTTGTAGCTTTAGGTTAACACTGTGAGGAGGACGCACTACACTAACTTGTAGCTTCAGCTGAACACTGTGCACTACACTAACTTGTAGCTTTAGCTGAACAGTGTTCAGAGGACGCACTACACTAACTTGTAGTTTAGCTGAACACTGTACAGAGGTCGTGCTACACTAACTTGTAGCTTTAGCTGAACACGGTAAGGAGGACGCACTAAACTAACTTGTAGCTTTAGCTAAACAATGTGAGGAGGACGCAATACACTAACTTGTAGCTTTAGCTGTACACTTTTCACTACACTAACTTGTAGTTTTTGCTGAACACTGTTCAGAGGACGCACTACACTAACTTTTAGCTTTAGCTGAACACTGTGCAGAGGTCGCACCACACTAACTTGTAGCTTTAGCTGAACACTGTGAGGAGGACGCACTACACTAACTTGTAGCTTTAGCTGAACAATTTGCACTACACTAAACCTGATTAGGGCAGGGGGCGTGACCGGATGGACGGGTGTGTGCGGCGCTGTGTGATGGAGTGAGTGTGAGAGCGTGGGACGCTGCATGGCTCTCCCCACCCCCAGCTATACAGCTATGTAGCTTTAGCTGAACACTGTGCACTACACTAACTTGTAGCTTTAGCTGAACACTGTGAGGAGAATGCACTAAACTAACTTGTAGCTTTAGCTGAACACTGTGAGGAGGACTCACTACACTAACTTGTAGCTTTAGCTGAACACTGTTCAGAGGAATCACTACAGTAACTTGTAGCTTTAGCTGAACACTGTGCAGAGGACGCACTACACTAACTTGTAGTTTTGCTGAACACTGTACAGAGGTCGTGCTACACTAACTTGTAGCTTTAGCTGAACACGGTGAGGAGGACGCATTGAACTAACTTTTAGCTTTAGCTGAACAATGTGAGGAGGACGCAATACACTAACTTGTAGCTTTAGCTGAACACTGTGCACTACACTAACTTGTAGCTTTTGCTGAACACTGTTCAGAGGACGCACTACACTAACTTGTAGCTTTAGCTGAACACTTTGCAGAGGTCGCACTACACTAACTTGTAGCTTTAGCTGAACACTGTTCAGAGGACACACTACACTAACTTGTAGCTTTAGGTGAACACTGTGCAGAGGTCGCACTACACTAACTTGTAGCTTTAGCTGAACACTATGAGGAGGACGCACTACACTAACTTGTAGCTTTAGCTGAACAATGTGCACTACACTAACTTGTAGCTTTAGCTGAACACTGTGAGGAGGACACACTACACTAACTTGTAGCTTTAGCTGAACACTGTGCACTACACTAACTTGTAGCTTTAGCTGAACACCGTTCAGAGGACGCAATACACTAACTTGTAGCTTTAGCTGAACACTGTGAGGAGGACGCACTACACTAACTTGTAGCTTTAGGTTAACACTGTGAGGAGGACGCACTACACTAACTTGTAGCTTCAGCTGAACACTGTGCACTACACTAACTTGTAGCTTTAGCTGAACAGTGTTCAGAGGACGCACTACACTAACTTGTAGTTTAGCTGAACACTGTACAGAGGTCGTGCTTCACTAACTTGTAGCTTTAGCTGAACACGGTGAGGAGGACGCACTAAACTAACTTGTAGCTTTAGCTGAACAATGTGAGGAGGACGCAATACACTAACTTGTAGCTTTAGCTGTACACTTTTCACTACACTAACTTGTAGTTTTTGCTGAACACTGTTCAGAGGATGCACTACACTAACTTTTAGCTTTAGCTGAACACTGTGCAGAGGTCGCACCACACTAACTTGTAGCTTTAGCTGAACACTGTGAGGAGGACGCACTACACTAACTTGTAGCTTTAGCTGAACAATGTGCACTACACTAACTTGTAGCTTTAGCTGAACACTGTGAGGAGGACACACTACACTAACTTGTAGCTTTAGCTGAACACTGTGCACTACACTAACTTGTAGCTTTAGCTGAACACTGTTCAGAGGACGCAATACACTAACTTGTAGCTTTAGCTGAGCACTGTTCAGAAGATGCACTACACTAACTTGTAGCTTTAGCGGAACACTGTGCAGAGTTCGCACTACACTAACTTGTAGCTTTAGCTATACACTGTGAGGAGGACGCACTACACTAACTTGTAGCTTTATCTGAACACTGTGAGGAGGACACACTACACTAACTTGTAGCTTTAGCTTAACACTGTGAGGAGGACGCACTACACTAACTTGTAGCTTCAGCTGAACACTGTGCACTACACTAACTTGTAGCTTTAGCTGAACACTGTTCAGAGGACACACTACACTAACTTGTAGTTTAGCTGAACACTGTACAGAGGTCGTGCTACACTAACTTGTAGCTTTAGCTGAACACTGTGCAGAGGTCGCACTACACTAACTTGTAGCTTTAGCTGAACACTGTTCAGAGGACGCACTACACTAACTTGTAGCTTTAGGTGAACACTGTGCAGAGGTCGCACTACACTAACTTGTAGCTTTAGCTGAACACTGTGAGGAGGATGCACTAAACTAACTTGTAGCTTTAGCTGAACAATGTGCACTACACTAACTTGTAGCTTTAGCTGAACACTGTGAGGAGGACACACTACACTAACTTGTAGCTTTAGCTGAACACTGTGCACTACACTAACTTGTAGCTTTAGCTGAACACTGTTCAGAGGACGCAATACACTAACTTGTAGTTTAGCTGAACTCTGTACAGAGGTCACGCTACACTAACTTGTAGCTTTAGCTAAACACTGTGAGGAGGACGCACTAAACTAACTTGTAGCTTTAGCTGAACACTGTGAGGAGGATGCACTACACTAACTTGTAGCTTTAGCTGAACACTGTGCACTACACTAACTTGTAGCTTTAGCTGAACACTGTTCAGAGGACGCACTACACTAACTTGTAGCTTTAGCTGAACACTGTTCAGAGGACGCACTACACTAACTTGTAGCTTTAGCTGAACACTGTGCAGAGGTCGCACTACACTAGCTTGTAGCTTTAGCTGAACACTGGGAGGAGGACGCACTACACTAACTTGTAGCTTTAGCTGAAAACTGTGCAGAGGTCGCACTACACTAACTTGTAGCTTTAGCTGAACACTGTGAGGAGGACGCACTACACTAACTTGTAGCTTTAGCAGAACACTGTGAAGTGGACGCACTACACTAACTTGTAGCTTTAACTGAACATGGTGCAGAGGTCACACTACACTAACTTGTAGCTTTAGCTGAACACTGTTCAGAGAACCCACTACACTAACTTGTAGCTTTAGCTGAACACTGTGTACTACACTCACTTGTAGCTTTTGCTGAACACTGTTCAGAGGACACACTACACTAACATGTAGCTTTAGCTGAGCACTGTGCACCACATTAACTTGTAGCTTTAGCTGAACACTGTTCAGAGGACGCATTACACTAACTTGTAGCTTTAGCTGAACACTGTGAGGAGGATGTACTACACTAACTTGTAGCTTTAGCTGAACACTGTGCAGAGGTCGCACTACACTAACTTGTAGCTTTAGCTGAACACTGTGAGGATGGTGCACTACACTAACTTGTAGCTTTAGCTGAACACTGTGCACTTCACTAACTTGTAGCTTTAGCTGAACACTGTGAGGAGGACGCACTACACTAACTTGTAGCTTTAGCTGTACACTGTGCAGAGGTCGCACTAAACTAACTTGTAGCTTTAGCTGAACACTGTGCACTACACTAACATGTAGCTTTAGCTGAACACTGCACAGAGGATGCACTACACTAACTTGTAGCTTTAGCTGAACACTGTTCAGAGGACAAACTACACTAACTTGTAGCTTTAGCTGAACACTGTGCAGAGGTCGCACTACACTAACTTGTAGCTTTAGCTGAACACTGTGAGGAGGACGCACTACACTAACTTGTAGATTTAGCTGAACACTGGGAGGAGGACGCACTACACTAACTTGTAGCTTTAGCTGAACACTGTGAGGAGGACGCACTACACTTACTTGTAGCTTTAGCTGAACACTGTGCAGAGGTCGCACTACACTAACTTGTAGCTTTAGCTGAACACTGTGAGGAGGATGCACTACACTAACTTGTAGCTTTATCTGAACACTGTGAGGAGGACACACTACACTAACTTGTAGCTTTAGCTGAACACTGTGCACTACACTAACTTGTAGCTTTAGCTGAACACTGTGCACTACACTAACTTGTAGCTTTAGCTGAACACTGTGCACTACACTAACTTGTAGCTTTAGCTGAACACTGTTCAGAGGACGCAATACACTAACTTGTAGTTTAGCTGAACACTGTACAGAGGTCGCGCTACACTAACTTGTAGCTTTAGCTGAACACTGTGAGGAGGACGCACTAAACTAACTTGTAGCTTTAGCTGAACACTGTGAGGAGGATGCACTACACTAACTTGTAGCTTTAGCTTAACACTGTGCACTGCACTAACTTGTAGCTTTAGCTGAACACTGTTCAGAGGACGCACTACACTAACTTGTAGCTTTAGCTGAACACTGTTCAGAGGAAGCACTACACTAACTTGTAGCTTTAGCTGAACACTGTGCAGAGGTCGCACTACACTAACTTGTAGCTTTAGCTTAACACTGGGAGGAGGACGCACTACACTCACTTGTAGCTTTAGCTGAACACTGTGCAGAGGTTGCACTACACTAACTTGTAGCTTTAGCTGAACACTGTGAGGAGGATGCACTACACTAACTTGTAGCTTTATCTGAACACTGTGAGGAGGACACACTACACTAACTTGTAGCTTTAGCTGAACACTGTGCACTACACTAACTTGTAGCTTTAGCTGAACACTGTGCACTACACTAACTTGTAGCTTTAGCTGAACACTGTTCAGAGGACGCAATACACTAACTTGTAGTTTAGCTGAACACTGTACAGAGGTCGCGCTACACTAACTTGTAGCTTTAGCTGAACACTGTAAGGAGGACGCACTAAACTAACTTGTAGCTTTAGCTGAACACTGTGAGGAGGATGCACTACACTAACTTGTAGCTTTAGCTTAACACTGTGCACTGCACTAACTTGTAGCTTTAGCTGAACACTGTTCAGAGGACGCACTACACTAACTTGTAGCTTTAGCTGAACACTGTGCAGAGGTCGCACTACACTAACTTGTAGCTTTAGCTTAACACTGGGAGGAGGACGCACTACACTCACTTGTAGCTTTAGCTGAAAACTGTGCAGAGGTCGCACTACACTAACTTGTAGCTTTAGCTGAACACTGTGAGGAGGACGCACTACACTAACTTGTAGCTTTAGCTGAACAATGTGCACTACACTAACTTGTAGCTTTAGCTGAACACTGTGAAGAGGACGCACTACACTAACTTGTAGCTTTAACTGAACACGGTGCAGAGGTCACACTACACTAACTTGTAGCTTTAGCTGAACACTGTGAGGAGGACGCACTACACTAACTTGTAGCTTTAGCTGAACACTGTGGGGATGATGCACTACACTAACTTGTAGCTTTAGCTGAACACTGTGTACTACACTCACTTGTAGCTTTTGCTGAACACTGTTCAGAGGACACACTACACTGGCGTGTAGCTTTAGCTGAGCACTGTGCACCACATTAACTTGTAGCTTTAGCTGAACACTGTTCAGAGGACGCATTACACTAACTTGTAGCTTTAGCTGAACACTGTGAGGAGGACGTACTACACTAACTTGTAGCTTTAGCTGATACTGTGCAGAGGTCGCACTACACTAACTTGTAGCTTTAGCTGAACACTGTGAGGATGATGCACTACACTAACTTGTAGCTTTAGCTGAACACTGTGCACTTCACTAACTTGTAGCTTTAGCTGAACACTGTGAGGAGGACGCACTACACTAACTTGTAGCTTTAGCTGTACACTGTGCTGAGGTCGCACTAAACTAACTTGTAGCTTACCTGAACACTGTGCACTACACTAACTTGTAGCTTTAGCTGAACACTGCACAGAGGATGCACTACACTAACTTCTAGCTTTAGCTGAACACTGTTCAGAGGACGCACTACACTAACTTGTAGCTTTAGCTGAACACTGTGCAGAGGTCGCACTACACTAACTTGTAACTTTAGCTGAACACTGTGAGGAGGACGCACTACACTAACTTGTAGCTTTATCTGAACACTGTGAGGAGGACACACTACACTAACTTGTAGCTTTAGCTGAACACTGTGCACTACACTAACTTGTAGCTTTAGCTGAACACTGTGCACTACACTAACTTGTAGCTTTAGCTGAACACTGTTCAGAGGACGCAATACACTAAATTGTAGTTTAGCTGAACACTGTACAGAGGTCGCGCTACACTAACTTGTAGCTTTAGCTGAACACTGTGAGGAGGACGCACTAAACTAACTTGTAGCTTTAGCTGAACACTGTGAGGAGGATGCACTACACTAACTTGTAGCTTTAGCTTAACACTGTGCACTGCACTAACTTGTAGCTTTAGCTGAACACTGTTCAGAGGACGCACTACACTAACTTGTAGCTTTAGCTGAACACTGTTCAGAGGAAGCACTACACAAACTTGTAGCTTTAGCTAAACACTGTGCAGAGGTCGCACTACACTAACTTGTAGATTTAGCTTAACACTGGGAGGAGGACGCACTACACTCACTTGTAGCTTTAGCTGAAAACTGTGCAGAGGTCGCACTACACTAACTTGTAGCTTTAGCTGAACACTGTGCACTACACTAAATTGTAGCTTTACGTGAACACTGTGAGGAGGACGCACTACACTAACTTGTAGCTTTAGCTGAACACTGTGAGGAGGATGCACTACACTAACTTGTAGCTTTAGCTGAACACTGTGAGGAGGACGCACTACACTAAGTTGTAGCTTTAGCTGAACACTGTGCACTACACTAACTTGCAGCTTTAGCTGAACACTGTGTAGAGGTCGCACTAGACTAACGTGTAAATAATGTAGCTGCCTGCGGTAGTGATAGGATCAGGAAAACACCACCAACCTTCTACAGGTAGCTTTAGCTGAACACTGTGCAGAGGTCGCACTACACTAACTTGTAGCTTTAGCTGAACACTGTTCAGAGGACGAACTACACTAACTTGTAGCTTTAGCTGAACACTGTGCAGAGGTCGCACTACACTAACTTGTAGCTTTAGCTGAACACTGTGAGGAGGACGCACTACACTAACTTGTAGCTTTAGCTGAACACTGGGAGGAGGACTCACTACACTAACTTGTAGCTTTAGCTGAACACTGTGAGGAGGACGCACTACACTTACTTGTAGCTTTAGCTGAACAATGTGATGAGGACGCACTACACTAACTTGTAGCTTTAGCTGAACACTGTGCAGAGGTCGCACTACACTAACTTGTAGCTTTAGCTGAACACTGTGAGGAGGACGCACTACACTAACTTGTAGCTTTATCTGAACACTGTGAGGAGGACACACTACACTAACTTGTAGCTTTAGCTGAACACTGTGCACTACACTAACTTGTAGCTTTAGCTGAACACTGTGCACTACACTAACTTGTAGCTTTAGCTGAACACTGTTCAGAGGACGCAATACACTAAATTGTAGTTTAGCTGAACACTGTACAGAGGTCGCGCTACACTAACTTGTAGCTTTAGCTGAACACTGTGAGGAGGACGCACTAAACTAACTTGTAGCTTTAGCTGAACACTGTGAGGAGGATGCACTACACTAACTTGTAGCTTTAGCTTAACACTGTGCACTGCACTAACTTGTAGCTTTAGCTGAACACTGTTCAGAGGACACACTACACTAACTTGTAGCTTTAGCTGAACACTGTTCAGAGGAAGCACTACACTAACTTGTAGCTTTAGCTGAACACTGTGCAGAGGTCGCACTACACTAACTTGTAGATTTAGCTTAACACTGGGAGGAGGACGCACTACACTCACTTGTAGCTTTAGCTGAAAACTGTGCAGAGGTCGCACTGCACTAACTTGTAGCTTTAGCTGAACACTGTGAGGAGGACGCACTACACTAACTTGTAGCTTTAGCTGAACAATGTGCACTACACTAACTTGTAGCTTTAGCTGAACACTGTGAAGAGGACGCACTGCACTAACTTGTAGCTTTAACTGAACATGGTGCAGAGGTCACACTACACTAACTTGTAGCTTTAGCTGAACACTGTGAGGAGGACGCACTACACTAACTTGTAGCTTTAGCTGAACACTGTGGGGACGATGCACTACACTAACTTGTAGCTTTAGCTGAACACTGTGTACTACACTCACTTGTAGCTTTTGTTGAACACTGTTCAGAGGACACACTACACTAACGTGTAGCTTTAGCTGAGCACTGTGCACCACATTAACTTGTAGCTTTAGCTGAACACTGTTCAGAGGACGCATTACACTAACTTGTAGCTTTAGCTGAACACTGTGAGGAGGACGTACTACACTAACTTGTAGCTTTAGCTGATACTGTGCAGAGGTCGCACTACACTAACTTGTAGCTTTAGCTGAACACTGTGAGGATGATGCACTACACTAACTTGTAGCTTTAGCTGAACACTGTGCACTTCACTAACTTGTAGCTTTAGCTGAACACTGTGAGGAGGACGCACTACACTAACTTGTAGCTTTAGCTGTACACTGTGCAGAGGTCGCACTAAACTAACTTGTAGCTTACCTGAACACTGTGCACTACACTAACTTGTAGCTTTAGCTGAACACTGCACAGAGGATGTACTACACTAACTTCTAGCTTTAGCTGAACACTGTTCAGAGGACGCACTACACTAACTTGTAGCTTTAGCTGAACACTGTGCAGAGGTCGCACTACACTAACTTGTAGCTTTAGCTGAACACTGTGAGGAGGACGCACTACACTAACTTGTAGCTTTAGCTGAACACTGTGAGGAGGACGCACTACACTAACTTGTAGCTTTAGCTGAACACTGTGCAGAGGATGCACTACACTAACTTGTAGCTTTAGCTGAACACTGTGCACTACACTAACTTGTAGCTTTAGCTGAACACTGTTCAGAGGACGCACTACACTAACTTGTAGCTTTAGCTGAACACTGTGCACTACACTAAATTGTAGCTTTACGTGAACACTGTGAGGAGGACGCACTACACTAACTTGTAGCTTTAGCTGAACACTGTGAGGAGGACGCACTACACTAACTTGTAGCTTTAGCTGAACACTGTGAGGAGAACGCACTACACTAACTTGTAGCTTTAGCTGAACACTGTGCACTACACTAACTTGTAGCTTTAGCTGAACACTGTGCAGAGGTCGCACTAGACTAACGTGTAAATAATGTAGCTGCCTGCGGTAGTGATAGGATCAGGAAAACACCACCAACCTTCTACAGGTAGCTTTAGCTGAACACTGTGCAGAGGTCGCGCTACACTAACTTGTAGCTTTAGCTGAACACTGTTCAGAGGACGCACTACACTAACTTGTAGCTTTAGCTGAACACTGTGCAGAGGTTGCACTACACTAACTTGTATAGTAGCTTTATCTGAACACTGTGAGGAGGACGCACTACACTAACTTGAAGCTTTAACTGAACACTGTGCAGAGGTCGCACTACACAAACTTGTAGCTTTAGCTGAACACTGTGCAGAGGTCGCACTACACTAACTTGTAGCTTTAACTGAACACTGTGAGGAGGTTGCACTACACTAACTTGTAGCCTTAGCTGAACACTGTGCACTACACTAACTTGTAGCTTTAACTGAACACTGTGCAGAGGTTGCACTGCACTAACTTGTAGCTTTAGCTGAACAATGTGCACTACACTAACTTGTAGCTTTAGCTGAACACTGTGAAGAGGACGCACTACACTAACTTGTAGCTTTAACTGAACACGGTGCAGAGGTCACACTACACTAACTTGTAGCTTTAGCTGAACACTGTGAGGAGGACGCACTACACTAACTTGTAGCTTTAGCTGAACACTGTGGGGATGATGCACTACACTAACTTGTAGCTTTAGCTGAACACTGTGTACTACACTCACTTGTAGCTTTTGCTGAACACTGTTCAGAGGACACACTACACTAGCGTGTAGCTTTAGCTGAGCACTGTGCACCACATTAACTTGTAGCTTTAGCTGAACACTGTTCAGAGGACGCATTACACTAACTTGTAGCTTTAGCTGAACACTGTTCAGAGGAAGCACTACACAAACTTGTAGCTTTAGCTAAACACTGTGCAGAGGTCGCACTACACTAACTTGTAGATTTAGCTTAACACTGGGAGGAGGACGCACTACACTCACTTGTAGCTTTAGCTGAAAACTGTGCAGAGGTCGCACTACACTAACTTGTAGCTTTAGCTGAACACTGTGCACTACACTAAATTGTAGCTTTACGTGAACACTGTGAGGAGGACGCACTACACTAACTTGTAGCTTTAGCTGAACACTGTGAGGAGGATGCACTACACTAACTTGTAGCTTTAGCTGAACACTGTGAGGAGGACGCACTACACTAAGTTGTAGCTTTAGCTGAACACTGTGCACTACACTAACTTGCAGCTTTAGCTGAACACTGTGTAGAGGTCGCACTAGACTAACGTGTAAATAATGTAGCTGCCTGCGGTAGTGATAGGATCAGGAAAACACCACCAACCTTCTACAGGTAGCTTTAGCTGAACACTGTGCAGAGGTCGCACTACACTAACTTGTAGCTTTAGCTGAACACTGTTCAGAGGACGAACTACACTAACTTGTAGCTTTAGCTGAACACTGTGCAGAGGTCGCACTACACTAACTTGTAGCTTTAGCTGAACACTGTGAGGAGGACGCACTACACTAACTTGTAGCTTTAGCTGAACACTGGGAGGAGGACTCACTACACTAACTTGTAGCTTTAGCTGAACACTGTGAGGAGGACGCACTACACTTACTTGTAGCTTTAGCTGAACAATGTGATGAGGACGCACTACACTAACTTGTAGCTTTAGCTGAACACTGTGCAGAGGTCGCACTACACTAACTTGTAGCTTTAGCTGAACACTGTGAGGAGGACGCACTACACTAACTTGTAGCTTTATCTGAACACTGTGAGGAGGACACACTACACTAACTTGTAGCTTTAGCTGAACACTGTGCACTACACTAACTTGTAGCTTTAGCTGAACACTGTGCACTACACTAACTTGTAGCTTTAGCTGAACACTGTTCAGAGGACGCAATACACTAAATTGTAGTTTAGCTGAACACTGTACAGAGGTCGCGCTACACTAACTTGTAGCTTTAGCTGAACACTGTGAGGAGGACGCACTAAACTAACTTGTAGCTTTAGCTGAACACTGTGAGGAGGATGCACTACACTAACTTGTAGCTTTAGCTTAACACTGTGCACTGCACTAACTTGTAGCTTTAGCTGAACACTGTTCAGAGGACACACTACACTAACTTGTAGCTTTAGCTGAACACTGTTCAGAGGAAGCACTACACTAACTTGTAGCTTTAGCTGAACACTGTGCAGAGGTCGCACTACACTAACTTGTAGATTTAGCTTAACACTGGGAGGAGGACGCACTACACTCACTTGTAGCTTTAGCTGAAAACTGTGCAGAGGTCGCACTGCACTAACTTGTAGCTTTAGCTGAACACTGTGAGGAGGACGCACTACACTAACTTGTAGCTTTAGCTGAACAATGTGCACTACACTAACTTGTAGCTTTAGCTGAACACTGTGAAGAGGACGCACTGCACTAACTTGTAGCTTTAACTGAACATGGTGCAGAGGTCACACTACACTAACTTGTAGCTTTAGCTGAACACTGTGAGGAGGACGCACTACACTAACTTGTAGCTTTAGCTGAACACTGTGGGGACGATACACTACACTAACTTGTAGCTTTAGCTGAACACTGTGTACTACACTCACTTGTAGCTTTTGTTGAACACTGTTCAGAGGACACACTACACTAACGTGTAGCTTTAGCTGAGCACTGTGCACCACATTAACTTGTAGCTTTAGCTGAACACTGTTCAGAGGACGCATTACACTAACTTGTAGCTTTAGCTGAACACTGTGAGGAGGACGTACTACACTAACTTGTAGCTTTAGCTGATACTGTGCAGAGGTCGCACTACACTAACTTGTAGCTTTAGCTGAACACTGTGAGGATGATGCACTACACTAACTTGTAGCTTTAGCTGAACACTGTGCACTTCACTAACTTGTAGCTTTAGCTGAACACTGTGAGGAGGACGCACTACACTAACTTGTAGCTTTAGCTGTACACTGTGCAGAGGTCGCACTAAACTAACTTGTAGCTTACCTGAACACTGTGCACTACACTAACTTGTAGCTTTAGCTGAACACTGCACAGAGGATGTACTACACTAACTTCTAGCTTTAGCTGAACACTGTTCAGAGGACGCACTAAACTAACTTGTAGCTTTAGCTGAACACTGTGCAGAGGTCGCACTACACTAACTTGTAGCTTTAGCTGAACACTGTGAGGAGGACGCACTACACTAACTTGTAGCTTTAGCTGAACACTGTGAGGAGGACGCACTACACTAACTTGTAGCTTTAGCTGAACACTGTGCAGAGGATGCACTACACTAACTTGTAGCTTTAGCTGAACACTGTGCACTACACTAACTTGTAGCTTTAGCTGAACACTGTTCAGAGGACGCACTACACTAACTTGTAGCTTTAGCTGAACACTGTGCACTACACTAAATTGTAGCTTTACGTGAACACTGTGAGGAGGACGCACTACACTAACTTGTAGCTTTAGCTGAACACTGTGAGGAGGACGCACTACACTAACTTGTAGCTTTAGCTGAACACTGTGAGGAGAACGCACTACACTAACTTGTAGCTTTAGCTGAACACTGTGCACTACACTAACTTGTAGCTTTAGCTGAACACTGTGAAGAGGTCGCACTAGACTAACGTGTAAATAATGTAGCTGCCTGCGGTAGTGATAGGATCAGGAAAACACCACCAACCTTCTACAGGTAGCTTTAGCTGAACACTGTGCAGAGGTCGCGCTACACTAACTTGTAGCTTTAGCTGAACACTGTTCAGAGGACGCACTACACTAACTTGTAGCTTTAGCTGAACACTGTGCAGAGGTTGCACTACACTAACTTGTATAGTAGCTTTATCTGAACACTGTGAGGAGGACGCACTACACTAACTTGAAGCTTTAACTGAACACTGTGCAGAGGTCGCACTACACAAACTTGTAGCTTTAGCTGAACACTGTGCAGAGGTCGCACTACACTAACTTGTAGCTTTAACTGAACACTGTGAGGAGGTTGCACTACACTAACTTGTAGCCTTAGCTGAACACTGTGCACTACACTAACTTGTAGCTTTAACTGAACACTGTGCAGAGGTTGCACTGCACTAACTTGTAGCTTTAGCTGAACACTGTGCAATACACTAACTTGTAGCTTTAGCTGAACACTGTGCAGAGGTCGCACTACACTAACTTGGAGCTTTAGCTGAACACTGTGAGGAGGACGCACTACACTAACTTGTAGCTTTAGCTGAACACTGTGAGGAGGACGCACTACACTAACTTGTAGCTTTAGCTGAACACTGTGCACTACACTAACTTTTAGCTTTAGCTAAACACTGTTCAGAGGACGCACTACACTAACTTGTAGCTTTAGCTGAACACTGTGCAGAGGTTGCACTACACTAACTTGTACAGTAGCTTTATCTGAACACTGTGAGGAGGACGCACTACACTAACTTGAAGCTTTAACTGAACACTGTGCAGAGGTCGCACTACACAAACTTGTAGCTTTAGCTGAACACTGTGCAGAGGTCGCACTACACTAACTTGTAGCTTTAACTGAACACTGTGAGGAGGTTGCACTACACTAACTTGTAGCCTTAGCTGAACACTGTGCACTACACTAACTTGTAGCTTTAGCTGAACACTGTGCAGAGGTCGCACTGCACTAACTTGTAGCTTTAGCTGAACACTGTGCACTACACTAACTTGTAGCTTTAGCTGAACACTGTGCAGAGGTCGCACTACACTAACTTGTAGCTTTAGCTGAACACTGTGAGGAGGACGCACTACACTAACTTGTAGCTTTAGCTGAACACTGTGAGGAGGACGCACTACACTAACTTGTAGCTTTAGCTGAACACTGTGCACTACACTAACTTGTAGCTTTAGCTGAACACTGTTCAGAGGACGCACTACACTAACTTGTAGCTTTAGCTGAACACTGTGCACTACACTAAATTGTAGCTTTACCTGAACACTGTGAGGAGGACGCACTACACTAACTTGTAGCTTTAGCTGAACACTGTGAGGAGGACGCACTACACTAACTTGTAGCTTTAGCTGAACACTGTGAGGAGGACGCACTACACTAACTTGTAGCTTTAGCTGAACACTGTGCAGCTGTCGCACTAGACTAACGTGTAAATAATGTAGCTGCCTGCGGTAGTGATAGGATCAGGAAAATACCACCAACCTTCTACAGGTAGCTTTAGCTGAACACTGTGCAGAGGTCGCACTACACTAACTTGTAGCTTTAGCTGAACACTGTTCAGAGGACTCACTACACTAACTTGTAGCTTTAGCTGAACACTGTGCAGAGGTTGCACTACACTAACTTGTACAGTAGCTTTAGCTGAACACTGTGAGGAGGACGCACTACACTAACTTTAAGCTTTAACTGAACACTTTGAGAAAGATGCACTACACTAACTTGTAGCTTTAGCTGAACACTGTGAGAAGGACGCACTACACTAACTTGTAGCTTTAGCTGAACACTGTTCAGAGGATGCACTACACTAACTTGTAGCTTTAGCTGAACACTGTGAGGACTACGCACTACACTAACTTGTAGCTTTAGCTGAACACTGTGCACTACACTAACTTGTAGCTTTAGCTGAACCCTGTTCAGAGGACGCACTACACTGACTTGTAGCTTTAGCTGAACACTGTGCAGAGGTTGCACTACACTAACTTGTAGCTTTAGCTGAACACTGTGCAAAGGTCACACGAATTTGTCGCGAACGGCCCATATCGTTCGCAATTCGGCACACGGGCGAACAGACAGAACATGGGTTCGACTCGAACACGAAGCTCATCCCTAGTGGTTGATGCTTCATACTCTAAATGGTCTAAAGTTTTTAGTGGTGTACCCCAAGGTTCAGTGTTGGGACCCTTACTTTTTATTATTTTTATAAATGATATAGGGTCTGGGATTAAAAGTACCATTTCAGTCTTTGCAGATGACACCAAGCTATGCAGTGGAATAACATCTTTACAGCATGCCCCCAACTTACAAGCCAATCTCAATGCACTATTTCATTGGGCAATTGCGTGGTAAATGAGGTTTAATGTTGATAAATGTAAAGTTATGCACTTGGGGGCTAAAAATATGCATGCATCAACTAGTACAATAGAAATAGTACAACTGGGAGGTGGGGGGTGTCAATGGCGGAGAAGGAACTGGGTGTTATGGTAGATCATAAACTAAATAATAGCATGCAATGCCAAGTTGTGGTTTCCAAAGTAAGCAAAATCCTTTCTTGTATTAAAAGAAGTTTGGACTGCAGAGAAAGAGAGGCATAATTTTTCCATTGTATAAATCATTAGTAAGACCTCATCTGGAATATGCAGTTCAGTTTTGTGCACCTGTTCACAAAAAGGATATTGGGGAATCGAAGAAAGTGCAGAGAAGGGCAACCAAGCTGATAAGAGGCATGGAGGAGCTCAGCTATGAGGAAAGATTAGCTGAACTGAATTTATTTGCTCTTGAGCAATGGAGATTAAAGTGATTCTAAAGTCTCATTTTTTTTCAATAAAAATAACAAACATACTTACCTGCTCTGTTGCAGTGGATTTGCACAGAGCAGCCCAGATCTTCCTCTTCTCGGGTCCCTCTTCTGTGCTCCTGGCCCCTCCCTCCTGTTGACTGCCCCCCCACAGCAAGCAGCTTTCTATAGGAGCACCAGAGCCGAGTCACAGCTACCTGTGTCCATTCAGGCACGGAGCTGTTGCCTGGTGCCTTCCCCTTTCTCTTCTGAGTGGGAGCCAATGGCGCCACTACTGTGTCTCAGCTAATCAGGAGAGAGGCTTGGATTTCCTTAAGTAAGTATTAGGGGGCCGACGGGGGGGGGGCTGCTGCACCAAGAAGGCTTTTTTATCTTAATAGATAGAATGCATTAAGATAAAAAACCTCCTGACTTTACAACTCTTTTAAAGGGGTTGTAAACCTTTGTGTTTTTTAATCTTAATGCATCCTATGCATTAAGGTGAAAAAACACCTTTCAGTGACTGGCCCCCCAGCCCCCCCATTTAACTTACCTGAGCCCTGGAACTTAACACGCCGGGGACACGCTGTCTCTCTTCCCAGGGTTCTCGGTTCTTGATTGGATAGATTGATAGCAACGTAGCCATTGGCTCCCACTGCTGTCAATCAAATTCAATGATGCGGGCGCCAGGGGGCGGGATGAGTCATACATTCAGCGGCTATGGATGCCGAATGCTGGAGGAGCATGCCCGCAAGGTAGCCCACTCAGGTAAGCACTTTCCCTAGGGGGTTATCTGATGCGGGGAGAAGCCGCAAGAGCCGCCGGGGGACCCCAGAAAAGCAAGTTCAGGGCCACTCTGTGCAAAATGAGCTGCACAGTGGAGGTACGTATTATATATTTGTTATTTAAAAAAAAATAATGAACCCTTACAATCACTTTAACTGCTTGCTGACCGCCGCACGAACATTTACATCAGCAGAATGGCATGGACAGGCAAATCGGCATACAAGTACGTCCCTCTAAAATTGCTGTTGTGTGGTCGCGCGTGTGCCACTTGCGGCATGCGCGTGACCCTGCCGCGAGCCCTGTGAGTGTGATCGCGGGTCCCGCGGACTCGATGTCCGCGGGGATACCCGTGATCTTCACACGGAGAGGAAGAACAGGGAAATGCTGATGTAAACAAGCATTTCCCCGTTCTGCCTAGTGACACTGACACTGATCACAGCTCCCTGTGATCAGGAGCAGTGATCAGTGTCGTGACACATGTAGCCCATCCCCCCTACAGTTAGAACACATCCCTAGGACACACTTAACCCCTACAGCGTCCCCTCCTGGTAAACCCCTTCACAGCCAGTCACATTTATACAGTAATCAATGCATTTTCGCACTGATCACTGTATAAATATGAATGGTCCCAAAATAGCACCAAAAGTGTCTGATCTGTCCGCCATAATGTCGCAGTCATGATAAAAATCGCTGAGCGCCGCAATTACTAGTAAAAACAAAATTATTAATAAAAATGCCATAAAACTATCCCCTATTTGGTTTGCGCAAAAGTTATAGCGTCTACAAATCAATAAACGCTTATTGCAATTTTTTTTTACCAAAAATATGTAGAAGAATACGTATTGGCCTAAACTAAGGAAAAAAAAATATATTTTTGGGGGGGATATTTATTATAGCAAAAAGTAAAAAATAATGCGTTTTTTTCAAAATTGTTGCTATTTTTGTTTATAGCGCAAAAAATAAAAACCGCAGAGGTGAACAAATACCACCAAAAGAAATATCTATTTGTGGGAAAAAAATGTCATCAATTTTGTTTGGGAGCAACGTCGCATGACCGCACAATTGTCAGTTAAAGCGACGCAGTGCCAAATCACAAAAAGTGTTCTGGTCTTTGGCCAGTCAAATGGTCCGGGGCTTAAGAGGTTAAGGGGGGATATGATCAATATGTATAAATGTATAAGTGATCCATATGATGAACTTGGCATAGAATTATTCACTTAATGGTGGTGACAAGGGGGGAACTCTTTATGTCTGAAGAACAAGAGATTTAATCTTCACATACAGAAAAGCTTCTTCACAGTAAGAGCTATGAAAATGTGGAATAGACTCCCTCAAGATCTGGTCCTGGCCAGCTCAGTAGATTGCTTTAAAAAAGGCCTATATTCCTTCCTAAATGCACAAAATATAACTTGGTTTTTATAGGTAAAGTTGATCCAGGGAACATCTGATTACCTCTTGGGGGAACAGGAAGGACTTTTTTTTTCTCCCCGCTGTAGCAAATTGAATCATGCCTTATTGTTTTTGGGTTTTTTTTGCCTTCCTCTGGATCAACTGTGGATATAGGATAGTGTATTTAGAGGTTTTTCATATGTGTGGGTTCTTTTTTTTGCTGTAAGTTGAACTGGACGGACTTTTTTCAACCAGACTAACTATGTAACTATGTAAATCCATACTGGACCCAGTGTCTGGTATAGATTTCCTGGGGGACCTCGCCCTTTTTTTGGTGTGAGTTACCCCCTTAAAATCCATATCAAACTCAAAAGGTCTGGTATGTTTCTTTTTAAATTCTTGCTGTATTATGTGACAATTACAAAGAATAAAAAGATAGTTTAAATTTCCAGAAAATTACATTAATTTCCAGTATTAGAAAGTTGTAAATGACATGTCTTTTCCCTGCAATTTTAAACACTTTTTTCCTTTGTAAATGTCAATGCTGCTGCAGCACATTTGGTACTTCACAAAGGATTAAGACATGCCCCTAGGAATGTTATTTAAAGTAACTGGACATTTTAATGTTTCACATTAAACATTCAAAAAATCACTGCTTATGGGTTAAATTTTAGAAAGAATATATTTGCATTTATACATGTTCCCCAGGGCAGTGCCCTTCACCCCTTGCATATTAGCTCAGAAAATAGGCCAGAATTTTGACAAATGTGTCTCCCATTGCTTTCAATGGGTTTCAGGTTCAGTATCTGAACTTTGAAGTTCGCCGAACCCTGCTTGAACCGAACCAAGGACAGTTTGGATCATCCCTACTGTGTGGCTATTCCTTGCCAAATCTGGACCTTCTGCTTATTATCTTTATACACTGTTCAAAAACATTAAAGGAACACTTTTAAAACACATATGATCTCAATGGGGAAAAATATAATGCTGGATATCTGTACTGATATGGACTTGGTAATCTGTTAGGAACGAAAAGATGCCACATTGTTTGATAAAAATTAAAGCGATCAAACTATAGAGGGTTGAATTCAAAGACATCCTGGAAATCAAAGTGAAAAAATGATGCGGCAGGCTAGTCCATTTTACTGAAATTTAATTGCAGCAACTCAAAATGGTACTCAGTGGTTTGTATGGCCCCATGTGCTTGTATGCATGCCTGACAACTTTGGGGGATGCTCCTAATGAGACAACAGATGGCATCCTGGGGTATTTCCTCACAGAACTTGACCAAGGCATCACTGAGCTCCTGAACAGACTGAGGTGCAACCTGAAACATAGTGTTCCAGAGGTGATTTAGGTCAGGCGAGCGTGGGAGCCATTCAATGGTATCAATTCATTCATCCTCCAGAAACTGGCTGCATACGCTCGCCACATGAGGCAGGGCATTGTCATGCACCAGAAGGAACCCAGGACCCACTGCACCAGAATATGGTCTGACAATGGGTTCAAGGATTTCATCCTGATACCTAATGACAGTCAGGGAGCCATTGTCTAGCCTGTAGAGGTTTGTGCGTCCCTCAATGGATATGTCTCCCCAGACTATCACTGACCCACCACCAAACCGGTCATGTCGAAAGATGTTACAGGCAGCATAATGCTCCCCACGGCTTTTTCAGACACTTTCACACCTGTCACATGCTTAGGGTGAGCCTACTCTCATCTGTAAAAAGCACAGGGCACCAGTGGCGGGTCTGTAAATTCAGGCGTTCAATGGTAAATGCCAATTGAGTTCCATGGTGCCGGGCAGTGAGCACGGGGCCCACTAGAGGACCTCAGGCCCTCAGGCCAAACTCATAAAGTCTGTTTCTGATTGTTTGGTCAGAGACATTCACCAGTGGCCTGCTGGAGGTAATTTTGTAGGGCTCTGCCAGTGCTCATCTTGTTCCTCCTTGCACAAAGGAGCAGATATCGGTCCTGCTGATGAGTTAAGGACCTTCTATGGCCCTGTCCAGCTCTCCTAGAGTAACTGCCTGTCTCCTGGAATCTCCACACACACAGCAAACCTTCTGGCAATGCACGTATTAATGTGCCATCCTGGAGGAGTTGGACTGCCTGTGCAACTGTCAGGGTGATAACTGTAGGACGGGTAATTCTGCCAGTATTCCTCATGGTGGCGCCCTTCTGCCTATTTAAGCCTGCTGCTGGTGCATGCTGGTTGCTGGATTAGCATCAGCTTCCTGTTTTCCTTGTTCCTGTGTTCCTTGTTCCTGTTGTGATATCTGCTTCCTGTTACTACTCGGCTTGCCTGACTGCTCCAGTATTCCGCCTGCATTGACCCCGGCTTGGACCTGACTATTCTTCGGCTCCGCATTTGTACCTTGATCATCCTCCTGTGTTTGACCCCCGGCTCGGCTACCTCCTCTGTTCCTGATTATCCTGCTGTACCTCATCTTGGACTGATTCATGTGCTGAATGACCATTGGCCTGGCTCTGACTCCGCTCCTGGTTGCTCCACGGCTCCATACCTGGAATCCCTCCTTGCACGGTTGCCCTTCAACCTTACCAGCGCACCCCAGCAGCTCCCTGCTATCTTCTACTCAGCAACAGCGATCTGGCAACCCATGCACCTTTGGGCACCGTACTCCCTGTCTCACTCCCAGGGTTACGCTGCACTTAGCCGCAAGGGGCACCCCCTCTGCAATTCGGCCTCACATCCAGGACTCTGACAGTATAATCCAGCCATGACTGAGGCCGGCGGAGGTGCTTCCCCAATAGAGACTTTATGCCAACAGGCCACTACCCTTACACGAGTGGTCCAAGTTCTTCAGGAAAGATACCTTCAATTAGAAGGAAAACTCCAACATTTTATGCTACCATCTGCCTTTTTGGATCCTGGTTCTTTCTCCACCAATCTCCCTGCTACGGCCTCTTCAGTACTGACTTTGCCCCCAGAACCGCGGGTACCTACCCCTGAACGTTTCTCTGGAGACCGGCAGAAATTCAGATCCTTCAAGAATGCCTGTCTGTCATATCTGGCTCTGCAACCCCGTACCTTTTCCACTGAGACTGTCAAAGTTGGCTTTCTTATGTCCCTGCTGACCAATGAACCCCAGGCATGGGCCCACAGGGAAACAGTTCAGGTATCAGGGGCAATGGGTAGCGGTTCTTAACCTTGACTTTGTATAACTCCCGATAGTCCACACATTGCCGAAGAGTCTGATCTTTCTTGGAGACAAAAAAATATTCTGGCACCAGCTGGGGAGGTAGAAGGTTGAATAAATCCTTTTTCGAGATTCTCATTGATGTACAGCTTAAGTGCTTCTTGCTCTTTTTCAGATAACGGGAAGATGCGCTCGAAAGGAATCTCGGAATCTGCCCAGGGAGCAGCTCAATTGGGCAATCATAAGGACGATGGGGTGGCAGGGAGTCTGCTCCCTTCTTACTGAACACATCTGCAAACTCCCGGTAGGCCTCCGGTATGGTTTGGAGAAGATCCTGATCAACGTCCATACAAAGTAAGGTGGCAACAGATTTGGAGGGTTCAGGTAAGCAATGTCTTTGACAGTAGGGTGACAAAAACTTGACTTCACCGGTGGTCCAATTGACGTGGGGGTTATGGGCCTGGAGCCAGGGCATGCCCAAAATGATCGGGAACAATGGAGAGGAGATAACGTCCAAGGTTAGGATTTCTTTATGCTGGGATAAACTGATGACAGGCAGAGGAAGGGTTTCTTGAGAGACTTGTCCAGATCTGATGTGGGACCCATCGGCAAGGAAAACTGAAAGTTTATGTGTTTTGTTTTTCAGAGGAAGATCTTGTTGAGTGGCAAAGACAGAGTCAATAAAGCAGCTACATGCCCCGGAGTCAATGATGGCGTTGACCTGTATTGTCCTTCCCTGGAGCTGTAACGAGAGAGGGAGAGCAAGTTGAGTTAAATTGGCAGTAAAAGCCGATAAACTGGCCGGGGTAGAAGAAAAACACTTACGGATCTTGGCCGGGCAGTTGTTCACATAGTGGCCTGCTCCACCGCAATAAAGGCAAAGGTTTAACTGGCGTCGGCGTGCCCGTTCTTCTGGAGACAGAGTGGAACGCATTAGTCCTAGCTGCATTGGTTCAGGAGCATCAGGTGTTGGGGTGGCCGGGTTTGAGCAGGCAGGAGGTAAGTATTGGGAAGCAGGAGCCGGAACTCTTGCGGTCATCCACATTGGGCGTGCTTGCTGGGAGGAACCTTCAGCCCGGCGTTCACGGAGACGTCAGTCAATCTGGATCGTTAGAGCGAGAAGCTCCTCAAGGGTATCAGGAATACCAACCCGAGCAAGTTCATCCTTCAGGCTCTCGGACAATCCTATGCCGAATTAGTGGCGTAAAGCTGCATTGTTCCATTGAGTGTCCGCGCTCCAGCGTCGGAAGTCCGTGACATAGTCCTGGGCAGGTCTGCGGCCTTGCTGGAGCGCAAACAGAGCTGACTCTGTAGCAGTCTTCTAAGGATCCTCGTACAGCTGGGCCATGGCTTCGAAGAAAGAGGGCAAGGACTGGATCTGTACTGAGTCAGTTTCAAGCAAGCGATGAGCCCAAGTCTGGGGTTCTCCTTGTAGGAGGGATATAATAAATCCCACTTTAGTAGCCTCTAAAGAAAAAGTATGTGGCTGTAGGGCAAAGTAAAGTTGACATGACCTGCGAAAGGCCCGGAACTTGGTTCGGTGCCCAGAAAATCTTTCTGGGATGGGGACCCTCGGTTCAGGTGGAAGCATTACCACAGAGGGAGATGAAACAGTCCGTGTTGGGGCAGCCGCTGAGGCAAAAGCCACACCTCCAGGACCACTGAGGTTCAGAACTTGTTCCTCCAGTCTGGTGTAACTATCTTGCAAAGTCTTTATGGCCTGGGTGAGCGCCGCTAAGTGCGTACAGATCTCCTTAATGGGAGAGGTTTCTCCTGCAGGCTCAGTCATGGCTGTTCGTACTGTTGAGTACCTGGTAGTTGAGCCCGACAAGTTCGTTTAGTGCGTCCTCCTCACAGTGTTCAGCTAAAGCTGCAAGTTAGTGTAGTGCGTCTTTTAGGTACCTGATAGTTGAGCCCGACTGGTAGAAGAAGACCTCTCTTACAGCGCTGGTTCAGGAGCCACTGGAGTGGGAACAGTGGTCTCTTGAGCACAGTGGGTAGAAGTGCCTGGTGCAGGTTCTTGAGGAGGCCGGCACAGGAGCTGAGAAGAAGTCCTTCCGGGATGGCTGAGCTGCAGATGCTGGCAGGAGTAGATCAGTAGACAGGCAGGTAGGTGGTATAGCAGCAGCGGAACCTGGAGCTGGATGAGCAGGCTGGGAAGCAGCGTCACAGGACACAGGCAAAAGCAGAGTCAGGCAGTCTTTTTGGCAGGAGATCAGGCAGGTATTGGCAGAAGGATAATCACAGAGTAGTCAGGCAGGCGTTCGGCAATGGGTCACAAGAGGTTAAGCAGAGTCAGGCAAGCTGGGTCGGATTGGAGATAGTAGAATGGTCAAACGTAGCCGGGTCAATAACAGATAACAACAGCAGGCAGGATACTGAAACACAGGTGCAGAGCTGCAGACAAACAGCACCTCATGGGTGCAACTGACACTCTTTTAAAGAGCCCTTGGCGCCAAACAGCACACGGGCGCACGCGCCGGCACCCCCAGTGGGGAATTCAGCTGTAACGCCCTGGACAAGCCCCGCGTGCGCATGGGCACCGGCACGTCCCTGACAGCATCCTCCTCACAGTGTTCAGCTAAAGCTACAAGTTAGTGTAGTGCGTCCTCTGAACAGTGTTCAGCTAAAGCTAAAAGTTAGTGTACTGCACAGTGTTCAGCTAAAGCTACAAGTTAGTGTATTGCATCCTCCCCACAGTGTTCAGCTAAAGCTACAAGTTAGTGTAGTGCTTCCTCTGAACAGTGTTCAGCTAAAGCTACAAGTTAGTGTAGTGAACAGCGTTCAGCTAAAGCTACAAGTTAGTGTAGTGCGTCCTCCTCACAGTGTTCAGCTAAAGCTACAAGTTAGCGTAGTGCGTCCTCCTCACAGTGTTCAGCTAAAGCTACAGGTTAGTATAGTGTGTCCTCCTCACAGTGTTCAGTTAAAGCTACAAGTTAGTGTAGTGCGACCTCTACACAGTGTTCAGCTAAAGCTACAAGTTTGTGTAGTGCACAGTGTTCAGCTAAAGCTACAAGTTAGTGTATTGTATCCTCCTCACAGTGTTCAGCTAAAGCTACAAGTTAGTGTAGTGCTTCCTCTGAACAGTGTTCAGCTAAAGCTACAAGTTAGTGTAGTGCTTCCTCTGAACAGTGTTCAGCTAAAGCTACAAGTTAGTGTAGTGCACAGTGTTCAGCTAAAGCTACAAGTTAGTGTAGTGAGTCCTCCTCACAGTGTTCAGCTAAAGCTACAAGTTAGTTTAGTGCATTCTCCTCACAGTGTTCAGCTAAAGCTACAAGTTAGTGTAGTGCGACCTCTGCACAGTGTTCAGCTAAAGCTACAAGTTAGTGTAGTGCGTCCTCCTCACAATGTTCAGTTAAAGCTAAAAGTTAGTGTAGTGCACAGTGTTCAGCTAAAGCTACAAGTTAGTGTATTGCGACCTCTGCACAGTGTTCAGCTAAAGCTATAAGTTAGTGTAGTGCGTCCTCTGAACAGTGTTCAGCTAAAGCTACAAGTTAGCAACAGGCAAAAGCAGAGTCAGGCAGTCTGTTTGGCAGGAGATCAGGCAGGTATTGGCAGAAGGATAATCACAGAGTAGTCAGGCAGGCAGGCAGGTGTTCGGCAATGGGTTAAAGAGGTTAAGCAGAGTCAGGCAAGCTGGGTCGGATTGGAGATAGTAGAATGGTCAAACGTAGCCGGGTCAATAACAGATAACAACAGCAGGCAGGATACAGGAACACAGGTGCAGAGCTGCAGACAAACAGCACTTCATGGGTGCAACTGACACTCTTTTAAAGAGCCCTTGACGCCAAACAGCGCACAGGCGCACGCGCCGGCACCCCCAGTGGGGAATTCAGCTGTAACACCCTGGACAAGCCCCGCGTGTGCATGGGCACCGGCACGTCCCTGACAGCGTCCTCCTCACAGTGTTCAAGCTAAAGCTACAAGTTAGCTACAGGTTAGTATAGTGTGTCCTCCTCACAGTGTTCAGCTAAAGCTACAAGTTAGTGTAGTGCGACCTCTGCACAGTGTTCAGCTAAAGCTACAAGTTAGTGTAGTGCACAGTGTTCAGCTAAAGCTACAAGTTAGTGTATTGCATCCTCCTCACAGTGTTCAGCTAAAGCTACAAGTTAGTGTAGTGCTTCCTCTGAACAGTGTTCAGCTAAAGCTACAAGTTAGTGTAGTGCACAGTGTTCAGCTAAAGCTACAAGTTAGTGTAGTGAGTCCTCCTCACAGTGTTCAGCTAAAGCTACAAGTTAGTTTAGTGCATTCTCCTCACAGTGTTCAGCTAAAGCTACAAGTTAGTGTAGTGCACAGTGTTCAGCTAAAGCTACAAGTTAGTGTAGTGCGTCCTCCTCACAATGTTCAGCTAAAGCTAAAAGTTAGTGTAGTGCACAGTGTTCAGCTAAAGCTACAAGTTAGTGTAGTGCGACCTCTGCACAGTGTTCAGCTAAAGCTATAAGTTAGTGTAGTGCGTCCTCTGAACAGTGTTCAGCTAAAGCTACAAGTTAGTGTAGTGCGACCTCTGCACAGTGTTCAGCTAAAGCTACAAGTTAGTGTAGTGCGTCCTCTGCACAGTGTTCAGCTAAAGCTACAAGTTACTGTAGTGATTCCTCTGAACAGTGTTCAGCTAAAGCTACAAGTTAGTGTAGTGAGTCCTCCTCACAGTGTTCAGCTAAAGCTACAAGTTAGTTTAGTGCATTCTCCTCACAGTGTTCAGCTAAAGCTACAAGTTAGTGTAGTGCACAGTGTTCAGCTAAAGCTACAAGTTAGTGTAGTGCGACCTCTGCACAGTGTTCAGCTAAAGCTATAAGTTAGTGTAGTGCGTCCTCTGAACAGTGTTCAGCTAAAGCTACAAGTTAGTGTAGTGCGACCTCTGCACAGTGTTCAGCTAAAGCTACAAGTTAGTGTAGTGCATCCTCTGCACAGTGTTCAGCTAAAGCTACAAGTTAGTGTAGTGCGTCCTCTGAACAGTGTTCAGCTAAAGCTACAAGTTAGTGTAGTGAGTCCTCCTCACAGTGTTCAGCTAAAGCTACAAGTTAGTTTAGTGCATTCTCCTCACAGTGTTCAGCTAAAGCTACAAGTTAGTGTAGTGTACAGTGTTCAGCTAAAGCTACAAGTTAGTGTAGTGCGTCCTCCTCACAATGTTCAGCTAAAGCTAAAAGTTAGTGTAGTGCACAGTGTTCAGCTAAAGCTACAAGTTAGTGTAGTGCGACCTCTGCACAGTGTTCAGCTAAAGCTATAAGTTAGTGTAGTGCGTCCTCTGAACAGTGTTCAGCTAAAGCTACAAGTTAGTGTAGTGCGACCTCTGCACAGTGTTCAGCTAAAGCTATAAGTTAGTGTAGTGCACAGTGTTCAGCTAAAGCTACAAGTTAGTGTAGTGCGTCCTCCTCACAGTGTTCAGCTAAAGCTACAAGTTAGTGTAGTGCGACCTCTGTACAGTATTCAGCTAAAGCTACAAGTTAGTGTAGTGCATCCTCCTCACAGTGTTCAGCTAAAGCTACAAGGTAGAGTAGTGCGTCCTCCTCACAGTGTTCAGCTAAAGCTACAAGTTAGTGTAGTGCGTCCTACTCAGAGTGTTCAGCTAAAGCTACAAGTTAGTGTAGTGCGACCTCTGCAGAGTGTTCAGCTAAAGCTACAAGTTAGTTTAGTGCATCCTCCTCACAGTGTTCAATTAAAGCTACAAGTTAGTGTAGTGCACAGTGCTCAGCTAAAGCTACAAGTTAGTGTAGTGCGTCCTCCACACAGTGTTCAGCTAAAGCTACAAGGTAGTGTAATGCGTCCTCCTCACAGTGTTCAGCTAAAGCTACAAGTTAGTGTAATGCGTCCTCCTCACAGTGTCCAGCTAAAGCTACAAGTTAGTGTAGTGCGACCTCTGCACAGTGTTCGGCTAAAGCTACCTGTAGAAGGTTGGTGGTGTTTTCTGATCCTATCACTACCGCAGGCAGCTACATTATTTTAACGTTAGTGTAGTGCGTCCTCTGCACAGTGTTCATCTAAAGCTACCTATAGAAGATTTGTGGTGTTCTCATACTACAAGCAGGCAGTTGATTTTGCTAGCTAGTATGTCTTGAAGGCCAACAAGGAGAGGCAGACAGTCACAAGCCAATAAAAGAGGGCAAGCAGGCTCTGTGTCTAGAGGCAACAGTGCTGGTTGTGGAGACGGTGCATCCTCATCAGCACGTGGCCGCGGGACACGCTTGGACTTTTTTTCGGCAGCTGGCCGTGTTGATCCGCAACATGCGGAAGACTTAGTCGAGTGGATGACCAAGCCATCCTCATCCTCCTCATCCTCTCTCACCCATGCTCAGGGTATTTTGTCTGGCAAAGCAGCTGCCAAAGCAGCCTCTTCCCTCGGCTCAATGGCATCAGTGACTCCTTCCCTAGCCCCACCATGTCCTCCTGAGGAGTCCCTCGAACTGTTTGACCACAGTGTTGGGTACATGCCCCAGGAGGATGCCCAGTGTTTAGAAGGCTCTGATGATTAAACTGAGCTAGATGAAAGCAGTAACGTGAGCACGGACAGAGGGGGTGCCCAAGAAGGACAGCAATCTGGCAGTCATGCTCCCCCTGCTGCAGCATACTGCCAGGTTTGCTCCAGTGATGAGGAGGAAGGGGATGATGAGGTCACTGACTCAACGTGGGTGCCTGGTAGGAGGGAGGAGGAGGAGGCACATCACCAACGAGGCAGGATGCCCTCCAGGGGCCAGTCTAAGGGCAGCACACTGACTGCATCACACCGCAAAGCTCCTTCTGCGCGTTATTCCAAAAGTTCTTTGGTGTGGGCCTTTTTTGAGAAGAGTGCATCAGATCGCACCACTGCTATTTGCAACATATGTCTCAAGCGTATCTCGCGTGGCCAAAACATCTCCCGCTTGGGCACCACATGCCTGACCAGACATATGTTGACCTGCGATGCAGTTCATTGGCAAGCGTATCTAAAAGACCCACACCAAAGAACAAAGAGGACCTCTCCTTGCTCCTCATCGGCTGAGATCTCCAACCCCACTATACCTTCAGTCCTTTCTGACACCTGCACTGAGAGGAATGAATGTGTAGAATAGGGATGAGCCGAGCACCCCCCTGTTCGGTTCGCACCAGAACATGCGAACAGGAAAAAGTTTGTTCGAACACGCGAACACCGTTAAAGTCTATGGGACACGAACATGAATAATCAAAAGTGCTAATTTTAAAGGCTTATATGCAAGTTATTGTCATAAAAAAGTGTTTGGGGACCTGTGTCCTGCCCCAGGGGACATGGATCAATGCAAAAAAAGTTTTAAAAACGTCCGTTTTTTCAGGAGCAGTGATTTTAATAATGCTTAGTCAAACAACAAAAGTGTAATATCCCTTTAAACTTCGTAGCTGGGGGGGGGCGTGGCCTGGAGCGGCATGGTGTAGGACGCTAGGGAACAGAGCTCCGCCAGCCGTATATCCGATCTATCAAATCCTGGGACTATCTGAATAGCTGACCACCCAAAAATCATCCCCACTGCTTTAGGAACACCCCTGGATCATGTCGCCGCCGGGAAAAAAGCTACTTCTGCGGTTGTAAAGCTGGGACAGTACCGCCGTCAAAGAGCTGAGTCCCAGGGAGAAGATGGCGCCGCCATGCAGGGGGAGGAGGGGGCCGTCGGAGCAGATACCACCAAAGTGCTTGAAGCTATAACAGCATGCCAAGAAGCAGTAACAGCCTGCCAGACCACTGTCACAGCGAAGATTGAGGAAGTAAAAGTCGACATTTCTCTTGTAAGACAAGATTTTCAGAAGCTGAGAGAGAGAGTGACGGAGGCAGAGACTAGGCTGAGCAATGTGGAAGACTCACTCCCCCCGCTGCAGAACTCCACAGCAGAACTGCAATCCCAGGTAAATCAGCTCCTGCAAAAGCTGGATGAGATCGAAAATAGATTGAGGCGATGCAATTTAAGATTTATTGGCCTCCCTGAGGGAGCAGAGGGGAAAGACCTCCCCACATTCCTGGAACATTTGCTCTGTGATACATATGGGAGAGATGCCCTCTCCCCTACATTTGTAGTCGAACGTGCACACCGACTGTCTGGGAAAATGCCACCTGCTGGAGCGCCCCCACGCACGTTTATAGCAAAGTTCCTTAACTTCAGAGATCGTGACACCATTCTTCGTCTAAGCAGGGAAAAAGGCAACATTCCCTTCGGAAATAAGATGATCGCAGTTTTTCCAGATTTTTCTGCTGAGGTGCAGCGCAGAAGTCGAACCTTCACGGAGGTTAAAAGGCGTCTCCGAATAAAAAAATATAAAGTATGCTATGCTTTTCCCAGCACGTCTACGCGTTGAAGGAGAGGATCGGGCGTACTTTTTTGAGGATCCGGAGGCGGCCATTACATGGCTGGAGCAGAGGGATGCACACAGATAAGTGACATTATCACTCTCTCATGTCTTTTATTGAACCCTCACTTACTTGCGGGGGAAGCAGGACACAAATCTTCTGCAGCTTAGCAAAGTTGTTACCCTTACTGGACATGGCACACACTGACTCTGACTCTTTCCCTCACTTTACCCCCAGCAGTGAAATAGTGAGTCATGGCCGTAACACAGCACACTGCTACTATTAACCCCTACTATGCCATTCAAAGGAACATACTTGTGTGCGTTACATCCTACTGCATAAATACCTGTTCGTCAGGGAAAAGCTCTGAACTGGTAATAAGCCCACGAATGCAACAATCTGGAAGCCTAAACAGGCATTACAGATATATACCTGACATATATCCGCAGGACACCTGTTTCCCACCATACCTATTGGAAATACATACCTGGTCTACAAACCTCACTCAAGATCATTTAGACCACTACTCTCATTTGTCAGTAAATAGTCCACATCCATTACCGGCGGAGGATGATTCCCCCTTGAAAACCTCACTAATGAAAGTGAGCTAAGTCCTGAGATGTGTAACGTTACTCAGCGTAGTTTCGCCCCACACATCAAAACCCATGACCTGAGATGGAAAAATCTGTTCACTGTTGTGCTGATCTGCTCTTATGTCTGTAACACTACTCAGTTTTTACTAACCGCAGTGATCACATCTATTAGTCGGTTTTTACTAAATCTTTTTTCCTCAGGTCGGACATTGTTCATGCCACGTTGGCAGTTTGTGATGAAAGCCCGCACTAGTTTGGGATTGTGCAGGGTGGGGAGGGGGGTGGGGGGTTTTCAACAACGGAGAAAATTGATATGTTGCTATGTACTAACCACATGTTTGCATCATCATGACAGATACAATTTATTATTAGAAGATGTTTATTGCCCGGAGATCTGTGTCGCTGTGTTTGCTATGGTGGGCTCTCTGAGGCCTGGGGCGCGTCATTTCTATTACTTACCTCAATGGCCACCCTGACATTGCTCACGTGGAATGTCCGTGGTATTAGAGACCCGATCAAGAGGTCAGCAGTATTTACACAGCTTAAAAAACAAAAGGCGGATGTAATGGCTCTGGTGGAGACCCATGCAGAAGGCATGGCTCACAGAACACTCAAACGGCCTTGGATAGGGTGGGCTTTCCACTCGGTACATACCACATATTCCAGGGGTGTATCCATTTTAATTACCAAAACCACACACTTTGAGCTTCAGGGTTCGGAGATTGACCCACTTGGTAGATACGTGTTCCCAAGGGCCAAACTATATGTGGAACTGGTACTCCTGTTAGCGTTCTATGTCCCTCCACCATTCACCTACGAGGTAATCACTGTTGGGTTTGACTATATGGCTATGTACCCTACTATTCCAGCGATATGGATGGGGGATTTTAATAATGTGTTAAACCCTGCGATGGATAGAATGAGCAGTTCAATGTCTCTGACGCCCTCTTCCTATTTAACAAGATTTGCTAGATTACTAGATAACTTTAACCTTATTGACACTTGGAGGACCAGAAACCCCTCCACCAAAGCCTATTCTTGCTTTTCCCACGTCCCATCATGCTATGTCCCGAATAGATCTCATACTGATGTCTAAAACTCTTATTTCCAGACTTGTAGACGCAGGGTTTTCTCCTCGATCACTATCAGATCACTGTCCCTACTGGGCCTCGGTCGCTTTGTCTTGTGGCCGTCCGCCAGCTTCATGGAGATTAAATCCTTTTTGGCTGACGTTGCTCCCAGAAGATGATGACCTCTCAGAGGAATGGGAACAATACTTCAAGACAAATGATGACTCGGCCACAGTACAGTCAGTATGGGAAATGTCTAAACTGCACGCCCGCATGACTCTCACTAGGCGCATTAACCAAATTAAAAGAGAATCTGAGTTAAATATTGATAGGGCAGAGGAAAGTGTACGGGAAGCAGGGAGAAGGTTTCTTAATGATCCCACCACTGATAGAGCAAATGCTCTTAAATTATGCTCGAGAACACTTGATCAATTGCAGTATGAAAAGTCCAAACGGAAACTTTTTTTCCACAAACAGAACTCATTCGAATATGGGGAGAGGACTGGGAAGCTTCTGGCCCATCTAGTCCATTGCGAGGAGAGACCTCCTGTGGTGATTTCACTACGCTCCTCTGATGATGTACTGGAGATGGAACCTAGCAAAGTTTCTGATTTATTTAAGGATTTCTTTAGTAATCTATACATGGCCACAGTTACGGATGACACATCCAATATGGAGTCCTTCTTAGAGGGACTGACGATTCCTCAACTAAATGCAGAGCAGGTGGAGGAACTGGAAGCCCCACTGACATCAGATGAGATATCCAGTGCTATAGCAGGATTCCCCAAATCTAAAGCCCCGGGATCCGATGGTCTACCTGTGGAATTTTATTCCACTTATTCGGACCTGCTAATCCCTAGGCTGCTTAAATTATACAATGCTATTTTTGAGAGTTCTGAACTGCCTGCATCAATGCGAGAAGCAACTATTGTTGTAATCCCCAAACCGGGTAAGGACCCACATCTCCCGGAGTCCTACCATCCTATATCTTTGCTTCAGGTGGATGTGAAGATAATCGCAAAAGTGCTTGCCATCCGCCTGAATAAGGTTATCTTGTCCTTAGTGCATAGTGACCAGGCCGGATTTATGCCAGGTAGAAATACCTCCTTCAATCTCAGAAGATTATTTATCAATCTACAGGCCATTCATGATTGTCAGGGATCCCGTGTGATTGTAGCCTTGGACACAGCCAAGGTTTTTGATTTAGTAGAGTGGAGATACCTATGGACCTGTCTTGGCAGTTTTGGTTTGGGGCCCAAATTTATAAAGTGGGTGCAACTTTTATATCCAACCCCCGGTTGCGAAAGTGCTGGCCAATGGTTGGCCATCTGGACAGTTTCCTTTGACCAGAGGTACGAGACAGGGGTGTCCTCTGTCGCCACTGCTATACGCGCTGGCGGCAGAGCCACTCGCGATAGCTATTCGAGCACACCCTGGGATTATGGGACTCGGTAGAGGGGAGGTGATGGAGAAGATCAGCATGTACGCGGACGACACACTTCTTTACCTAGATGATTCAGACAATTCCCTACCGTTAGCGCTAGACCTAATTAAACAATTCAGCATGTTCTCTGGTCTTCGAATAAATTAGGACAAATTGCAGATACTCCCTCTGGATAGTTTTCCACCACCTAGGAGCAGAGCCCTGTTACCTTTACAGAGGGTAGATGTTATTAAATACCTGGGGGTGAGGCTGACTAGAGACCCAGCAGACTATATACCATTAAATATAAATCCACTTTACGAAATGCTTGGACAAAAGACTCAGATTTGGGCACGTCTCCCCTTGGGAGTAATGGGCCCTATAAACATAACAAAAATGGTTCTTTTACCCAAAATTTTATACATGATATGGCACTCACCAGTATACTTAATTCTTAGACACTTTAAGCTAATGGAAGCTATCCTAAAACCATTCATATGGGGCAATAACAGGCACAAAATTTCCTGGCATAAGTTGAAAAATCCTACAGATTTAGCTGGTATGGCCTTCCCGGACTTCAACATATACTATATGGCAGCCCAACTGGCACAAATATGTCATGTGGATAAGGTGGATAGGGAGAGATTCCTTAGTTTTCTATGTCCAGAATGGTCTCGTAAGACCCAGGATTCAATGGTAATGATAACAGGGGGAGCGAGGGGGGTGACGAGGTTGGATAACCGTAGATCACTATTGTACCAATATAGGAGGATATGGAAACTTGCTTCGGATAAGTTGAGCATACCAGCAATACACGACTTTACCACTATATGGCACAACCCAGATCTGTCTGAGTTCTTTACGATCCCAGACAGTGAGGTGTGGAGCTCCAGAGGGAAATTTTACTTGTCTCATATCATCAGTAATGGTAAACTGAAGAGCTTTGACAGGTTAAAATCTGAGTTTATGCTTCCAAACCAATTATTCTTCAGATACCTACAGCTCCGCCACGCCTTTCAATCGCAATTCCCCTCAGAGGATTTTGTCTCAGTCGGCAATCCCCTCATGGAATCAATAAAATACCCAGACCCCAAAAAATTGATCTCCCAATTTTACATTATGCTGACAACACCGACAGCAACCAAAATTGCATATGCACTGAAACCTAGGTGGGAGAGGGAGGTGGAGGTGGGCAATATGGAGGATGATGAATGGAGTGATGCTCTTGATGCTTGCAAACTGGTATTCCCTAAATTATCGGATAGGTTGACCCAGATTTTCATATTACATAGATCCTACCTCACACCATATAGAATTTCTAGATATAAACAGAATCAGTCTATAACATGTACAATGTGCAATCAAGCAATAGGCACATTCTTTCACTTAATCTGGCAGTGCCCAAAGATTCAGGCCTTCTGGACCCAAGTGGTGAGATTCCTGCATGACACAATGGGCTCTCCTATCACACTACAACCCAAACTGTGTATTTTAGGAATTTTGCCAAACACAGAGATCAACAAATTCCAAAAGATATTTCTTCAGGAAACGCTCTTCTCTGCACGAAAAGTTATAGCCAGACTTTGGATGAGGCCTGATCCGCCAGAGCTCACACACTGGGTTGCAGAAGTAAATACAGTATTACCCTATAAGAAACTCACATATTCACATAGAGGGTGTCCTACAAAGTATGAAAAAATTTGGGACAAGTGGCTTAACCACATGCCGACCGGGCCATAGCCGAAAGACGGCCACAGCGCGGTCGGCTTATCCTGGGAGGGCGTCCATGGACGTCCTCCCAGAATACTGCTCTCGCGCGCCCCCTGGGGCGCGCACCCGAGAACTTCCGTGACCGCCGGGTCCAGAGGACCCGGCGCATCACGGATCACGGTGAACGGCCGCTAATCGCGGCCGTTTACCATGTGATCGCTCCGTCAAATGACGGAGCGATCACATGTCAACAGACCGGCGTCATCTCATGACGCCGGTTCCTCCCTCCCCTCTGTGTGCCGATCGGTACAGAGGGGGAGGAGCGGGGGAGGGATCGGATGGTAGCAGCGTTGTGGGCTGCATGTGTAGTGCCCACAACGCTGCTCTGTGACAAATACAGTCACATCCATCCATCCATCCCACCATGATCAGCCATCCCTCCATAATATAATGCCCTTCACTACTCTGCAACACCCCACAATACTCTGCAATACTCTGCAACACCCCACAATACTCTGCAATACCCCACAATGCTCTGCAATACCCCACAATACTCTGCAATACTCTGCAACACCCCACAATACTCTGCAACACCCCACAATACTCTGCAACACCCCACAATACTCTGCAATACTCTGCAATACCCCACAATGCTCTGCAATACCCCACAATGCTCTGCAATACTCTGCACTACTCCGCAACACCCCACAATACTCTGCAATACCCCGCAATACCCCACAATACTCTGCAATACCCCACAATGCTCTGCAATACCCTGCAATACCCCACAATGCTCTGCAATACTCTGCACTACTCCGCAACACCCCACAATGCTCTGCAATACTCTGCACTACTCCGCAACACCCCACAATACTCTGCAATACCCCACAATACTCTGCAATACCCCACAATACTCTGAACTACTCCGCAACACCCCGCAATAGTCTGTACTACTCCACAACACCCTGCAATACTCTGCAACACCCCGCAATACTTTGCACTACTCCGCAACACCCCGCAATACTCTGCAATACTCTGTACTACTCCGCAACACCCTGCAATACTCTGCAACACCCGCAATACTCTGCAACACCCCGCAATACTCTGCAACACCCCGCAATACCCTGCAATACCCCGCAATACCCTGCAATACCCAGTCATACTCGGCGATACCCAGCCATGTGCAGCCATACCCTGCCATGCTCAGCCATATTCAGCTGTACTCGGCCTCTGTATGTGGCCAGGTGTGGAAGTCTCACACATGGGGTATCGCCGTACTCAGGAGTAGGAGAATCTATTTTGGGGTGTTATTTTTGGTATGTACATGCTTTGTGTTAAAAAAAAAGTGTTTTAACCACTTCCTGCCCGCCGGCCGTCATACGACGTCCTTGACTTTGTGCGGGGATATCTGAATGATGGGTGCAGCTACAGGCATCATTCAGATATCATCTTTTTCAGCCGGCGATTCCCTACACCATAGGAACAATCATAGCGGCTGTTCCACTGCTTGATCGTTCTTATGGGAGGCGAGAGGGGACCACCCCCCTTCCCGCCGCCCTCCGGTGCTTCTACCGTCTCAGCGCTACGATCGAAGCCAGGATCGTTTTTTTTTTTATTACTATTTCAGGCTTCCCAGCCTAGAGGTGAGATGTGGGGTCTTATTGACCCCATATCTCACTGTAAAGAGGACCTGTCATGCCATATTCCTATTACAAGGGATGTTTACATTCCTTGTAATAGGAATAAAAGTGATCAAAAAAATTTTTTTTTGGAAAAAAGTGTCAAACTAAAATAAATAAAGTAAAATGAACAATAAAAAAAAAATAATAATTTTTTAAAGCGCCCCTGTCCGTGTGCTCGCATGCAGAAGCGAATGCACAGGTAAGTCCCGCCCACATATGAAAACGGTGTTCAAACCACACATGTGAGGTATCGCTGCGATCGGTAGAGCGAGAGAAATAATTTTGGCCCTAGACCTCCTCTGTAACTCAAAACATGTAACCAGTAAAAATTTTTAAAGCGTCGCCTATGGGGATTTTTAAGTAGCGAAGTTTGGCGCCATTCCACGAGCGTGAGCGATTTTGAAGGGTGACATGTTAGGTATCTATTTACTCGGTGTAACTTCATCTTTGACATTATGCAAAAACATTGGGCCAACTTTACTGCTTTTGTTTTTTTTTAAAGCACAAAACTGTTTTTTTTCCCAAAAAAAAGCGTTCAAAAAATTGCTGCGCAAATACCGTGCAAGATAAAAAGTTGCAACAACCGCCATTGTATTCTCTAGGATCTTTGCAAAAAAAAACATATATAATGTTTTGGGGTTCTATGTAATTTTCTAGCAAATAAATGATGATTTTTACATGTAGGAGAGAAATGTCAGAATTGGCCTGGGTGCTCCAGAACGCCTGAAGGTGCTCCCCTGCATGTTGGGCCTCTGTATGTGGCCATGCTGTGTAAAAGTCTCACACATGTGGTATCGCCATACTCAGGAGTAATAGCAGAATGTGTTTTGGGGTGTAATTTGTGGTATGCATATGTGGTGTGTGAGAAATAACCTGCTAATATGACATTTTTGTGGAAAAAAAATAAAATAAATAAAAATCTTGATTTTGCAAAGAATCGTGGGAAAAAATGACAACTTCAAAAAACTCACCATGCCCCTTACTAAATACCTTGGAATGTCTTCTTTCCAAAAAGGGGTCATTTGGGGGGTATTTGTACTTTTCTGGCATGTTAAGGTCTCAAGAATATAGATAGGCCGTCAGTAATTCAGGTATGATCAATTTTCAGATATTGGCACCATAGCTTTTGGACTCTATAACTTTCACAAAGACCAAATAATTTACACCGATTTGTACTTATTTTTACCAAAGATATGTAGCAGTATAAATTGTGGCCAAAATTTACAAAGAAAAATTACTAAATTTGCTAAATTTTATAACAGAAACAAAGAAAATTTCATTTTTTTACCGAATTTTCAGTCTTTTTTCTTTTATAGCGCAAAAAATAAAAAACCCAACGGTGATTAAATACCACCAAAAGAAAGCTCTATTTGTGTGAAAAAAAGGACAAAAATTTCATATGGGTACAGTGTTGCATGACTGAGTAATTGTCATTCAAAATGTGAGAGCACCGAAAGCTGAAAATTGGTCTGGTTAGGAAGGGGGTTTAAGTGCCCAGTTGTCAAGTGGTTAAAGCACCTGAAAACTGTATGTGATATATAAAATTAAAAAGAATGTTACAATAGGACGCACAGACCAATAGCCCTTCTGTAAAATTTGTATAAGGGAGGGAGAAGCGTTTAATGGAATGACACGGTGTGCACAGTATCTGGAATGTTTTTTCTTTTTGTTTTTTTTTTGTTGCTGTATCTTTTTTCTTTCTCCTATCGAATGTCATTGGTGATTTATAAAAAAAATAACGTATCATAATACATATAATTTGGGGGTAGACATAGCGAATTGTCTGTTATTACACATTGTATTGCTTGTAGTGTTTTTTCTGATACAAGAAATGCATGACTGTATACATGGTTACTTTATTTTCAATAAAAAAACGTGTTTGATGAAAAAAACACAGTTGACTGATAATAAATGGCTTCAGCCAAACACTAAAAAACTTCATAGCTGGGGGGTGTCCCCGCTCTTCTCTTCATCTTCTTCTTCATCTTCTTCTCTTGTCATTTTTAACATTTTTGACAGTTTTTTAGTGAAATGGTAGGGGTAATTACCCCCTTACCATTTCACACAGGGGGGGGTGGGATCTGGGGGTCCCTTTGTTAAAAGGGGCGGCCAGGGTTGTGGGGATGTGGCCCTTGTCCTCATCAACATGGGGACAAGGTGTTTTGGGGGGCTACCCCAAAGCACCCTCCCAATGTTGAGGGCATGTGGCCTGGTATGGTTCAGGAGGGGGGGGCGCACTCTCGTCCCCCCCTCTTTTCCTGCGGCCTGCCAGGTTGCGTGCTCGGATAAGGGTCCGGTATGGATTTTTGGGGGGACCCCACACTGTTTTTTTTTTGGGTGCGGGGTTCCCCTTAAAATCCATACCAGGAACACAGGAAACATGCGCAAATTTAAAGGGATATTACACTTTTATTGTTTGACTTTAAGCATTATTAAAATCACTGCTCCTGAAAAAAAGGCGGTTTTTAAAACTTTTTTTTGCATTGATCCATGTCCCCTGGGGCAGGACCCGGGTCCCCAAACACTTTTTATGACAATAACTTGCATATAAGCCTTTAAAATTAGCACTTTTGATTTCTTCCAAAGACTTTTAAAGGGTGTTCTGTGGCATTCGAATTTGCCGCGGACACCCCAAATTGTTCGCTGTATGGCGAACTTGCGAACAGCCAATGTTTGAGTCGAACATGAGTTCGACTCGAACTCGAAGCTCATCCCTAGTGTAGAATTAGGTGTGTCACAGCCAAGTACTTGTGGGCAATCTGCTTTTGGTACACCAATGTCAGATTGTACCAAGCAAATTTCCCCTGCCACAGCTGCTGCACCGCTGAAAGAAGTTCGCTCCCAGCCATCCACATGCCCAGCGGTTGAATGCTAGCTTGGCAAAATTGCTAGCACTTCAACTGCTACCTTTTCAGTTGGTAGACTCTGCCCCCTTCCGTGATTTTGTGGAATGTGCGGTTCCTCAGTGGCAGGTACCCAAACGCCACTTTTTCTCACGGAAGGCGATGCCGGCTCTCTACCGGCATGTGGAAGGCAATGTCAATGGCGGTCAGCGGTAAGGTGCATATTACCGCTGACTCATGGTCCAGCAGGCATGGACAGGGACGTTACCTAAGTTTCACGGCGCATTGGGTGACTCTGCTGGCAGCTGGGAAGGATGCAAGACAAGGTGCAGTAGTGTTGAAGGTTGTTCCACCACCATGCCTCCAAAATGCCACTACTAATGATTCTGACACACCTCTCTCCTCCACCCCCTCCTCTTCTTCTTCCTCCATGGCCTCTTCCTGTGCTTTGTCCTTGGAACCAGCGGTGCTCCGTAGGCGTTCAAGGTGCTACGCAAGTATGCAGGCCAAAAGATGCCATGCGGTGCTTGAGCTGGTGTGCCTGGGGGACAGGAGCCACACTGGGGCAGAGGTTCTGTCAGCTCTGCAGGGGCAGGTTCAGAGGTGGTTGACGCTACACCAACTTAAGTCAGGAATGGTGGTTTGCAACAATGGCACCAACCTCCTCTCCGCCCTCCAACAGGGACAAATGACCCATGTGCTCTGTTTGGCTCACGTCCTTAACTTGGTGGTGCAGCGGTTCTTGGGCAGGTACCCGGGCTTACAGGATGTCCTTAGGCAGGCCAGGAAAGTCTGTGTGCATTTCCGCCGGTCATATAATGCCAGTGTTCGGCTGACAGACCTCCAAAGGGAATTTAACCTGCCCAAGAACCGCCTAATCTGTGACATGCCCACCAGGTGGAACTCAACGTTGGCCATGCTGCAGCGGCTGCACATGCAGCAGAGGGCCATCATTGAGTACCTGTGCAACTATGGCGACTATGGCACCAGGACAGGTACAGGGGAGCTTGTTTTTTTTCCTCACGCCAGTGGGCCATGGTCAGGGATGCATGCACTGTCCTGTCACCACTTGAGGAGGCCATGAGGATGGTGAGCAGTGACAGTGCATGCATCAGTGACACCGTTCCCCTTGTCCACCTGTTGGAGCACACGCTGCGTGGAATAATGGACAGGGCACTTGAGGCAGAACAGGGGCAGGAAGAGGAGGACTTTCTTAGCTCTCAAGGCCCCCTTTATCTAGACAGTGTTCCTGCGTGCCCGCCAATCACACAGGAAGAAGAGGAGGAGGAGGATTGTGTCAGGATGGAGGTAGAGCCTGGCACTCAGCATCAGCAGCAGTCTTTAAGGGATCATTTACAGTCCCAAGAAACACATGGACTTGTACTTAGCTGGGAGGAGGTGGCTGTGGATCATGTCGTCCTTAGTGACCCAGAGGACGCCGGACCGAATGCCTCAGCAAACCTACGCTGCAAGGCATCCCTGATCCTGTAAAGCCTGTGGAAGGATCCTCGTATTTGTGGTATCAAGGAGAAGGAACAATACTGGCTGGCAACCCTCCTTGATCCACGTTACAAGGGTAAGGTTGCGGACCTTATCTTGCCATCACAGAGGGAGCAGAGGTAGAAACATCTTCGGGAGGCCTTGCAGAAAGGTCTGTGCAACACGTTCCCAGAGACTGGGAGGTTACAAACTCCTGTTTCTGGACAACGTGTTGCTGAGGCTTCGGTCAGTCAAAGAAGGAGCGGTGGAGAAGGTGACCGTCTGACCGATGCGTTTAGACAATTTTTTAGTCCGCAGCCCCAAGGTATGATTGGTTCCAGCAACCATCACCAGCGTCTGTTTTACATGGTGCAGGAATACCTAAGGGCAAGATCTGACTTGGACACCTTTCCCACCGAAAGTCCTCTGGGTTACTGGGTCTTGAGGATGGATCACTGGCCAGAGCTTGCACAGCATGCAATTGAGCTACTGGCCTGTCCTGCATCCAGCATTCTTTCAGAACACACATTCAGTGCTGCTGGAGGCTTTGTAACCGATCACAGGGTGCGTCTGTCCACCGACTCGGTCGATCGCCTGACCTTCATAAAAATGAATCAGTCTTGGATCACCACCAGCTACCAAGCACCTGCTGATGTAACCAAATATTTTTTTTTGAAATGTCAGATCCCTTCAAAGACTGCCTATGCTGATGCTTAGTGACTATCCTGTTATACTGAGTAATTATCCTTTTCCTCCTCAATGATCATGATGATAGCTTGTAAGAACATTTTTGGTTCTGGGCGCCACCAGTCCCACCACCAGTGCCTAAGGCCCAATTTTTCAGCCCCTGTTTAACAGGGGCATGTAATTACAATTTTTGATGCAATACTTTGCAGCAGGGCTCGTTCCTGCGCTCCAACTAGAGTATCTGTGAGGGGTTGCAGTGTTGTGGCACTAGCACCAGTGCCTAAGGCCCAATTTTTCTGCCCCTGTTTAACAGGGTTTGTAATTACAATTTTTGATGCAATATTTTGCAGCAGGGCTAGTTCCTGCGCTCCAACTAGAGTATCTGTGAGGGGTTGCAGTGTTGTGGCACCAGTGCCTAAGGCCCAATTTTTCAGCCCCTGTTTAACAGGGGCGTGTAATTACAATTTTTTATGCAATTCTTTGCAGCAGGGCTAGTTCCTGCACTCCAACTAGAGTATCTGTGAGGGGTTCCAGTGTTGTGGCACCAGCACCAGTGCCTAAGGCCCAATTTTTCAGCCCCTGTTCAACAAGGACATCTAATTAGAATTATTGATCTAATATTTCACATCAGGGCCCGTTTCTGTGCCCACCAAGAGTATCTGTGAGGACTTACAGTGTTGTGGCACCAGCACCACCACCACCACCAAAGGCCCAATTTTTCTGACCCTGTTCAACAGGGCATGTCATTACAATTCTTGATCTAATATTTCACAACAGGGCCCTGTGAGGGCTTACAGTGTTGTGGCCACAACAACACCTAAGGCCCAAATTTCTGCTGAGTATATAGGGCAGGCCCCTACTTTCAAACATCCAACTTACAAACGACTCCTACTTGCAAACGGAAGGAGACAACAGGAAGTGAGATGAAATCTACCCCTAGGAAGGGAAATTCTCTCCTGTAATGCTCTGTACACATGGTCGGATTTTCTTACGGAGAATGTGCGATCTGAGCGTGTTGTCGGAAATTCCGACCGTGTGTGGGCTCGATCGGACTTTTTCCATTGGATTTTCCGACACACAAAGTTTGAGAGCAGGCTATAAAATTTTCCGACAACAAAATCTGATCACGTCAATTCCAACCGTGTGTGGACAATTCCGATGCACAAAGTGCCAAGCATGCTCAGAAGAAATTCCGAGACAGAACAGCTCGGTCTGGTAAAATAAGCGTTCGGAATGGATAGAGCACTTTCGTCAGGCTGCAATGTTAAAAATTGTTTAAAGCAGAGCACTCTCTTATTCTTTATAATGCTAGAAGAATGGTTTGACAGAAAATGCAGCCTGTCATAGTACCACAGTCTGGGGACATAAATGTCATCTGCAGCTCCTGATCTCTGGGAATCCTGGACCTTCTTGTGCTCCCTTAGATAAGTGCTCCTCAGGCCACCAATTAGGATCTTCAAATAGGTGATGTCTGCCGTGGGGATTAATGACTTCACAAATTGCAGCAAATTATCCAGCGCTGCCTTCCTCTTTGTTTGGTTCTTATAATCAGGGTGGTTTACCTGCCACAGACAGGGCAGCTCCGTGAACATATCTATGAAGATTGGCATAAAGTCATGATCCTTCAAGATATCCATTTTCACTGCAAGACACAACACAAGACAAACCCTAATGTCAGCATAAAGTCTTCTAAACTTGTGCAAATACAGGCCTCAATCTAGCAGCAGTATAGGCTCAATGTTAAAGCTTACCTTCGCTATCACGATCGGCGCCTCCGTTACTCCTTCCTCCACTCACAGATCATACGTACTACGCACGCGTGTTACGCTTTATAGACACTGCGCTTGAGTGAAACTCCGCCCGCCCCTAACGTTCTTTCTAGTCTATTCCCCGCCCCTTCTTGTTAGGCGCAGTGGGGGAAGAGCACATGGCGGAGACACAGCAGGTGTCAGATAATTACACCAACGAGGAGGAGGAAAGCCCGGAGCCTGAAACGTCTGGATCCAGAAGGAGACGATTTAAGGCATCGAATATGTCCTTTGGGGAGATGTTGGAGATGGTTGACATCCTGAAGAAGGCCGACTATGATGGGAAGTATAGACCTTACCCCAACCACAATGTCCGAAAGGCCAAGATCATGGCGAAAGTGGTCAAAAATCTGCACCAGAATTTCGGGGTACGACAATCCAAGGATCAGCTCAGGAAGCGGTGGTCGGACCTGAAATTAAGGGAGACCGTGCAGTACAGAAGGATCAGGAGAGTGTTGCAAAAAAGTAAGTAGTTGTCCTGTGTTCCTATTCTTTATGTTTATTACATTCGTGCTGCTCCATGTGCTTTTCTTTACTGTTGTCCAGTTTAAAATAGCAACTTTCATGTTCATGGGCACATTATTCGTTCGTATGAAACATTGTTCGTTCGGCCTAGAAAACACCATTTTTTTGGCCATATGCATTTGAATAGATTTTTTATGGCCTACTTCTCTTAAAATAATTTGGTTGTGTAGATGGGTTTGTAACTAGAATGAAATGCAAACTAGATTCTGGGTAAGGAGAGGACACTCAGCAACAGTATTCGCATCTGGACGCTGGGGCACTAGCATGGGACACAAGAACACCCTTTTTATTAGGGGGTCCCACACAGGTGCTCCAGTGTATACTATAGGGGGTCTCCATCTGTGAAGCTTGTACAAAACAGGTAAGTATTCAAGCTTGACAAAGGCAAAAAAAATCTTAATCTTGGAACTCTGCCAAAATAGACAATTGTACCCCACTTCCAAGTAATGTTTCATATTCCTATTTCTGTCATCAAATATCTGTGTGCTAAGTATACCTATTTTTTTTTTACATAGGGGATAAAAGACTCGGAGGACACCCCTCATCCGAGGAGACAACAGACCCCCACCTCATGAGGAAGTGGAGACCCACCAAAGACAACAGGAGGAGGAGGAAGACGTGGTGGAAATTGTCACCACAACAGGTGAGTGTCTGCAACCACAGGCTCAGGTAAGAGATGGATGCTGGCATATTTATAATACATGGTGTGTTTTTGTTTCTATCTTTTTAGGTGATCGTGATGTTGTGGATCCAGGGCATTTCACCTCTGAAAGTGCACAGATCCTGATCTGGGAGATCATGGGGTGTAATAGGGACTTGGAAAACATCCTGGAAAAACATCAATGATGTTCAAAAAAAATGAAGAACATCATTGATATTTTAGGGAGAGTTTAAAACAAATCCAAATCCCTTTGTTTTTTTGTGAGCTAAAAATTTATAACATTTTTTGACATATTTGCGAAAAACCAAATTTTGAAGATGCACACAGTGTGTCAACATGTGCTATCTGCCATCACGGGAGATCAATGGACACGTTTTGGGGGTGCAACCCCTTCCTCAATAATAAAGTAGCTGTGAGGAAGGGGTTGCACCCCCAAAACACGTCCCTTGATCCCCCGTGATGGCAGGTAGCACATGTTGACATTCGGCAATTTGTGTGCATCTTCAAAATTTCACCCCATCTGAACGCAATATCAAACACAGTTTGTAAATACTCATGTCTGATATTGTCTTCAAGTTCTACCAAATGTGAACTTTGTAAGTTCAAGATTTGTGTCTTTCTTGTTGGTTTTAAACATGCCTGTTTTATCTTAAATGGACATTGCTACTTTTTCTAATTTGACCCCAAAAATTGTTATACAACAAACATGTTGGTTTGTTTTAAAAACCTTTTCTAAATACACATGTGATTGTGCTGGTATTAAAAAGATTGTTAATCAAGAATGTGTGGATTATTGTTTCAATGCTACACAATGTTTGATGTGCTCTAATTGGTGTTTTCAGTGACAATGGGGGTTATTTCCTAAGGGAAAATCCACTTTGCACTACAAGTGCAGTTTCAAGTGTCTTTGCCTTTAGAAAATAACACACAACAGTGCTTTGTAATGTTACACAATCGTGCCATTTTCAGGACTCGCCACATTTCTGTCAGGGTCAGCTAAAAGAAACACAAGCAGTAAATGTCACCAAAGATTTTAGAAGTTATTTTTTTTTATTATTTGAAAAAGGTTTCAGACATTGTCTGGCATATTGACAGCCCTCCCACCCGCAAAGTATTCAAGGTATCATAGACGGACATCACGGGCACTCAAGGGGTCAAGCCAGGATGGCCACTTTCAAGCGCCATCAGGGTTGGTTCATTTAGAATCCCGGCCTCAGGCCCAACTGAGCCTGCATAGTTGGCAGAATGTTGCCGTAAAAAGTAGTGTAGAACACAGCACACCAGGGTGATATGATTCAGTTTGTACTCCGCCATGTTTATGGGTGTAAGAAATAGGCTGGCCATGATTCCAAACATGTTCTCCACCACTCTTCTGGCACTTGCCAGCCGGTAATTAAAAACCCTCTGGTCCGGGGTGAGGGTCCTCATCAGGAATTGCCTCATAAGATGGTCCCCCAGCGCAAATGCTTCATTCGCAACAAAGACGAATGGGAGTCCCTCCACATTGTCTTCTGGAGGTGGCAAGTCCAAGCTGCCATTCTGGAGATGCCTGTAGAACTCCGTCTGGGCAATGACTCCACCATCCAACATCTGGCCATTCTTCCCCACGTCCACATACAAGAACTTGTAAGTAGCCGACACCACCGCCAACATCACAATACTATTGAACCTCTTATGGTTGAAATAGTATGACCCCATGTTTCATATCAATTGCCCCTCTGCAGTTAGGAAAGTCCCACCACTGGGCAAAGTGGGAGGCCACAGTCTGCCATTCCTGTGGCGTGGAAGGAAACTGTGGAGTCAAACAACAACAAAAAATAGTCATTTTGCACATAAACAGGGAAAGCAGATTAGACACAAATATTCCTGGCCATCAAGATAACATTTATTTGAGGGAGTTTTTAAAGACCAAAGTATAAGGTACACCTATCAGATTCCCCCTCCCCCCCTCTCATGGGCCATTTCTAACATTTTAGGGGGGGAGCTGTTGGACAGGTAACCCTCTCCACTTCATTGAGAGATGAATGCCTAAATAATGTGTATTACTTTGGCCAGCCCCTCCTTACTTACACTATTCGCAGCCCACTGGACAGGTAAGAAGTGTCATAATGCAAAGATATAATTACACATTGTACACATTTGAGCACATTTGGAAATTATGCTATTACCTATCAAGATAATAGTAGGATACAAAAACTTTCAACAGTACCATTTGAAAGTATACAGGCAGGCCCTTGCACTACATGCTTTGGGGAATTCATCCATACATCTGACCACAAAAGAGATGGGTATAGTGTGTATGGGTTTGGAAAAGTCAGCAGATAGATGATTGAGGATAGATAGAAAATTGGTATCAGCTGACTTAGCAGTTGGGGGGAGGGAGGGTTCCCAATGATTTGGGGACCCCCAAAAAAGCCTCTGGCACTCTGCATGAATTTTAAGCACCAATCAAATTTAAAAACATTTTTGGGGGTATTTAGGGTAAAGCACTACTATGGAGCTGATAAAATACATTGTTAAGTGAGTACATGAGGTGAATATAGGGCCAGGAGAGCATGCTGGGGAGGTAAGTGAAGGCAAATATGCATGAAGGACAAAAAAATAATTACATAAAAATCCATCATGCATGAGGACAAAGGGGACATTCACAGCATATTACAATCATGGCAATTAGGGAATGAGGAAAGAAATACAATATATTATCAAACATTAAATACAATAAAATGTGATGTTAAAGGATAAAAATCTTACCTTAATATACTCCTTCTGCAGGACCTGTATGATGGCAGAACAGGTCTCTGGGATAATGATCCCAAGAGCCTGGGGGGAGATGCCTGTCGAGAACTTGAGGTCCTGCAGGCTTCTCCCTGTCGCCAAGTACCGCAGGGTGGCGACTAGCCCCTGCTCCGGAGTGATGGCTTGCCTCATGCAGGTTTCCTGCCTGCTAATATAAGGGGTCAGCAAAGCCAACAAACAGTGAAATACAGGGTCCGTCATCCGTAGAAAGTTCCTGAAATCATCAGGATTATTCTCACGGATCTCACGGAGCAAAGGCATATGACAGAACTGGTCAAGCTGGAGCAACCAATTCTTGGTCCATGAACTCCTCCGCACCCTGTTCATGGACTGGACTTGTGTCAAGGTAAGGACCCCAACACCAAGCCCCCGCACAGCACGAACTCTACGAGGAGTATGTATACGCAACATGGCTAGAAAACGGTCGGCTGCTCAGAACGAAGTAACAGAACGCACTGAAGAACAGCAAGGCCTGTGAAGAGCGACCTGAAAAACAGTAACAAATGAACAAGAACATGATGACAAGAGTCATGCGTAACTCGCTGCACACACTGAAGAGCAGATACAAACCCACAAGCACAAACTGAACAGCAGAAAACAGTCTGAAAACCACGAGTCTGAAAAAGCGCGAATTGTCTCTCACCAAACTTTTACTAACACAAGATTAGCAAAAAGAGCCCAAAGGGTGCCGCTCTTGGTTCTGAACTGGCCTTTTCTAGTCTCTTCGTACGTGGTGTACGTCACCGCGTTCTTGGCGATCGAAAATTCCGACAACTTTGTGCGACCGTGTGTATGCAAAACAAGTTTGAGCCAACATCCGTCGGAAAAAATCCATGGATTTTGTTGTCGGAATGTCCGATCAATGTCCGATCGTGTGTACGGGGCATAAGAGTTAATATGGGAAAAACTTTTCTCCTTTCCACTGATGCTTTATCACCAATCCTTGTTTCACAAAAAACCCCAAATTTTCAAAAAACATTTGTCATTGGGACAAAAAATGAGGTGAAATCTTCTGAAGAGGAGCACAGACAGCAAAACAAATGTCACAGGGGTGATAACCCTTCCCTATGTTTTCCAAAAAGCTTAAAATAGATTTTTTGGCTGGAGCTAAACACGTTAAAAATGTACCAGTTCAAAATTACAAACAGATTCTACTTAACAACAAACCTACAGTCCCCGCCTGTATACTGCTGTTCAGAGTATATAGGGCCTGGGGGCCCCACACCTTTCCTTAATATCCATACAAGACCCAAAGGGCCTGGTAATGGACTGGGGGGTACCCATGCCGTTTGTCTCACTGATTTTCATTCATATTGCCAGGACACGACATTACACGTTACTACGCAAGCAGTTTTAAATGACTTTTTTCCTTTAAAAATGACGTTTTTTGCAGGGACTGTTCTAAGTACGGGAAACACGCGCCACTTTACAGGCATACTATAGACACCCCCAGGCACGATATTTAAAGGAATATTTCACTTTTTTTTTTACTTTAAGCATCATTAACCACTTCAGCCCTGGAAGGATTTACCCCCTTCATGACCAGAGCACTTTTTACAATTTGGCACTCCGTTGTTTAACTGCTAATTGCGCGGTCCTGCAATGCTGTACCCAAACAAAATTTGGGTCCTTTTCTTTCCACAAATAGAACTTTCTATTGATGGTATTTGATCACCTCTGTGGTTTTTATTTTTGCGCTATAAGCTGAAAAAGACTGAAAATGTTGAAAAAAATGATATTTTCTAATTTTTGTTATAAAAAAAATCCAATAAACTCAATTTTAGTCATACATTTAGGCCAAAATGTATTCGGCCACATGTCTTTGGTAAAAAAATGTCAATAAGCGTATATTTATTGGTTTGTGCAAAAGTTATAGCGTCTACAAACTAGGGTACATTTTCTGGAATTTACACAGCTTTTAGTTTATGACTGCCTATGTCATTTCTTGAGATGCTAAAATTGCAGGGCAGTACAACCCCCCCCCCCCAAATGACCCCATTTTGGAAAGTAGACACCCCAAGGAAATTGCTGAGAGGCATGTTGAGCCCATTGAATATTATTTTTTTTGTCCCAAGTGATTGAATAATGACAAAAAAAAAATTACAAAAAGTTGTCACTAAATGATATATTGCTCACACAGGCCATGGGCATATGTGGAATTGCACCCCAAAATACATTCAGTTGCTTCTCTTGAGTACGGGTATAGCACATGTGTGGGACTTTTTGGGAGGCTAGCCGCGTACGGGGCCCCAAAAACCAATCACCGCCTTCAGGATTAAAGGGTGTAAATTTTTTATTTCACTCCTCACTACCTATCACAGTTTTGAAGGCCATAAAATGCCCAGATGGCACAAACCTCCCCCAAATGGCCCCGTTTTGTTTTTTGTTTTTTTAACCATAGATTTTTATTGTAAAGTTGCAGTTTATACATAAAATATGAAGCTTTGTTTACAACAAATGACATAAACAGAGTGAGTGTTGAATGCCAGACATATTTCTACAAAGAGATATTTCTACCTGAGCTACCCATATCTACGTAACATATGACCTCAACAGGAGGTAGGACCTGTCACCCCGACTGGGTACAAATTCTGAGCAGGAACCTCTGATGGTCTTGAACAAGGGAGCCCTCTAGTGACCTTAGTGGGGGTCACTAGTGAATACATACAATATATGCTTAGTTCTTACTTTGTAGATAACTATAGTATGAACTTCAAACATTGATACTGTATTATTACAGTAATAACATAAAACACATACTTTTTAGCGTAGTCACAAATTAATAAAATCTGTCTTGGTTCTTCTGGTGTGACTACTTCTGGTGTTGTTAATTGTTTATTGATTTACTTATTAATTTAACTACTTATTTAAAAACTTATACCACTATCTGCCTGGTTGCTTAACCTACATATCATGAAACTCAATTCACATTTCACAAGTGAGAGGGAGCAAACTGAGAAGATTTCCAGACATCCCAGTATTTATGGAATGCCTGGGCTCTTCTTTCCTTATACACTACCATTTTTTCCATTGTGTAGTGGGCATTCACTCTGGAAATTACTTCCTCAATTTTTGGGGGTGATTGAGAGCGCCATTCTCTTGCTAGTGATATGCGTGCTGCAAATAGTATATTAATAACAACCTTTCTCGTCAGGGGAGGGAAGTTTTCTATGCCCAGGCTGAGGAGGTCAAATTCCGGGTTTAGTGTGATCATAGTATTTGTGATTGTATGAATGATGGAAGCTACTTCCTGCCAGAAGGGTTTTATTATCTTACAGCTCCACAAAATGTGTAGAAGGTTAACAGTGTTGTAGCAGTTCCGCCAGCGGAGTGGAGGAATGTTCGGATTTATTTTATGGATACGTAGGGATGTAAGATACCACCTATGCAGTACCTTCTTTGCATTTTCCCAGTGATCTATGCATGCTGAAGATTTGCCATTGCTTTTTACAGCCAGATGCCATTGGTGCAATGGGAATTCTTTGTTTAGTTCCTGTTCCCACTTTCTCATGTTGGGCACCTTAGTCTGCATGTATACGGGGGTAGCGAATTGGTAGAATAAAGATATTCCCTTGTGTTTCCCTGGGTTTTTGCTTAATAGATAGTGCCAAAGTATTTGGGGAATTTTTAGTGGTCTAGGTGTATTAGATTTAATGTAATGCTTAATTTGAAACAATTGGTATCTTTCCAGTGCTTCCTGTCCCTGTAGGTCAGGTGTAAAGAAATGTTCCCCATTCCTTTTAAAAGTTTGGGTCGATATGTTTGGGATCAAATACTCATACATTGCTAATGGAATATGTATTTCCTGCATTGTTGTATCCGTAAAGGGCTGTAGTAGCATGGAGGACCATGCTGTTAAGGAGGCTTGTATAGTGGGGTACAGTGGTATGGTTGGTCTATGATGTATACCGGCGGCTAATGCCAGTGCTGGGAGATTATGGCCGGGGGTAATTTCTCGTTCTCGTTTCTCGTTCTATTTCAGACCATCTATTGTCGGTTTGACATTAGAACCAATATCGAGTTTGTTCTAATATAGCTGCTTGATAATAAATGTGAGCGTTGGGAAGTCCTACCCCTCCTAAGTGTTTGGGTTTGTACAGATGTTTCAGTGCAATTCTGGGTCTTTTACCTGCCCAAATAAACTTATTTAGAATTTTCGCTAATTGTGAGAAGAATGATTGGGGGATAGGTATGGGTAGTGTTCTAAAATGGTATAGGAGTTTAGGTAATATTTGCATTTGATATGCAGCTATTCTCCCCATCCATGATAAGTGCAGTTTGCTAATTTGGACCATCTCTTCTTCAATATTTGCAAGTAGAGGAGGGTAATTGCTAGAGTATAGTTTAGCAGAAGAGGAGGTGAGTTGCACACCAAGATACGTAATTGACGGGGGGTCCCAATTACAGGGGAACATATGTTTGATAGTACTTTGTTCTTCTGTGAGTAAATGAAGTGTTAAAGAGAAGCATTTATTTGTGTTGATTTTGTAAAAGGAAACTTGACTAAATGTGTGCAGTAGCTTTTTAAGTTCTAGTATAGAGTCTGCTGTCTTGGATCTTTAAAGATAAATAATAGGTTGCGCTAATCTTAATGAAACATAATAAATAATTAACAGTGAAGAAAAATTCATATGTTGATCATAAAATCAATATGCAAGACTTAATGATAAAAAAAGAGGAAAAAGTCCATAGGGTAAACCATCGGTGAAGGGTTGTGAAAAAGTCCATAAAAATAAAACATCAATTCAGTGTTATAAAGATTCAAAATGAGTGTAATTCAAATCACCAACAATAAACGTAAAAAGTCCAAGTGATGAAGATAAAAATCTGTGATGACAAAGGGGGGTCCACCACCAGGTATGGAAGGGGTTACTCCTTACCAAAAGGCCATGATCCCCCACCACAGAGGATCACAGCAAGCAGAAATCTTTAAAGATAAATGGGAACTGTCAGCGGTGTCCACCAGAGGTCGTCTCGTCAGCAACAACTCCAACAACCCAGGGCATCGATACCAAAAAATAAGAGGGGCTCACATAGTGTAAAACCACTTACATTTATTAAAATAGGATAAAAGTACAGATGTACACTTACAAATTGTCAATGGAACAACAGCCTTAAGTCCGGCTCCGTGGCCACCGGAGCACGGACAAACCCGTCCTACTGGAAAGCAGCTCGCTTGGGGGTGACGTCAGCGCGTTGTCTGGCTCCGCCCTACGCATTTCGTGACATCATCACGTCTTCCAGGTGCCCCTGGAAGACGTGATGATGTCACGAAACGCCTCCGAAACTCTGATAGGCAGTGAAGAGTAAAATCAAAAATTTATGCCCTTAGAAAGCCTGAAGGCGGTGCTTGGTTTTCGGGGTCCCGTACGCGGCTAAGCTCCCAAAAAGTCCCACACATGTGGTATCTCCGTACTCAGGAGAAGCAACAGAATGTATTTTGGTGTGTAATTTCACATATTCCCATGGCATGTTTGAGCAATATATCATTTAGTTTTTCAACAACCTTTTTCTGTCACTTTTAAAATAGCTTTTTTTTTTTTTTCTTCTTTGGTTCCTTCAGGCTATTAATTAAGGGGAGGGGGTAATTGCTCACAGGTGCCTGCAGTCTATATAACTGTGTGTGGGACTCATCCTGAGCCTGCTCATTGGGAGTCTGCTGGAACCTAAACCAGAGGGAGAGTGAACAAGTCTTACTTTTTGTTGCTGGGTTGCATTTTTGGGGCTTTTCCTTTTAGCTTTTCAACAACCTTTTTCTGTCACTTTTTAAATAGCTTTTTTTTTTTCCTTCTTTGGTTCCTTTAGGCTATTAATTAAGGGGAGGGGGTAATTGCTCACAGGTGCCTGCAGTCTATATAACTGTGTGGGAGGACTCATCTTGAGCCTGTGCATTGGGAGTCTGCTGGAACTTTTCTAAGTGGTGAGTTAAAAACCAGAGGGGGAGTGAACAAGTCTTACTTTTTGTTGCTGGCTTGCATTTTTGGGGCTTTTCCTTTTAGCTTTTCAACAACCTTTTTCTGTCACTTTTTAAATAGCTTTTTTTTTTTTTTGTTGGTTCCTTCAGGCCATTAATTAAGGGGAGGGGGTAATTGCTCACAGGTGCCTGCAGTCTATATAACTGTGTGTAGGACTCATCCTGAGCCTGCTCATTGGGAGTCTGCTGGAACTTAAACCAAGTGGAACTTTTCTAAGTAGTGAGTTAAAAACCAGAGGGAGAGTGAACAAGTCTTACTTTTTGTTGCTGGCTTGCATTTTTGGGGCTTTTCCTTTTAGCTTTTCAACAACCCTTTTCTGTCACTTTTTAACCACTTACCAACCGGCCCATAGCCGAATGACGGCTGCAGGGCGGTTGGATAACTCTGGGGGGGCGCACTATGACGTCCTCCCAGAATTCCCCTCTCGCGCGCCCCCTGGGGCGCGCACCCGAACGCACCCGTGACCGCCGGGTCCAGAGGACCCGGCGCATCACGGATCCCGGTAAATGGCCTCTGATCGCGGCCGTTTACCATGTGATCGCGCCGTCACATGTAAACAGACCGGCGTCATCTGATGACGCTGGTTCCACTCCTTCCCTCCTGTGTACCGATCGGTACACAGTGAGCGGGGAGGGGGATGGATGGATGTCTGCAGCGCTGTGGGCTGTATGTGTAGTGCTCACAGCGCTGCACAGAGACATCCATCCATCCGTCCATGCTCAGCCATCCCCACTATACTGCAATGCTGTGCAATACTCTGCAACACCCCCACAATACTCTGCAATGCTGTGCAATACTCTGCAACACCCCCACAATACTCTGCAATGCTGTGCAATACTCTGCAACACCCCCACAATACTCTGCAATGCTGTGCAATACTCTGCAATGCCCCCACAATACTCTGCAATGCTGTGCAATACTCTGCAATGACCCCACAATACTCTGCAATGCTGTGCAATACTCTGCAATGCCCCCACAATACTCTGCAATGCCCCCACAATACTCTGCAATGCTGTGCAATACTCTGCAATGCCCCCGCCATACTCTACAATGCCCCCGCCATACTCTGTAATGCCCCCGCCATACTCTGCAATGCCCCTGCCATACTCTGCAATGCCCCCGCCATACTCTGCCATACCCCGCCATACTCTGCCATACCCCGCCATACTCTGCCATACCCCGCCATACTCTGCCATACCCCGCCATACTCTGCCATACACCCCAATACTCCGCCATACCCCGCCATACCCCGCCATACCCCGCCATACCCCGCCATACTCTGCCATACTCTGCCATACTCTGCCATACTCTGCAATACCCCACCATACTCCGCAATACCCCACCATACTCCGCAATACCCCGCCATACCCTGCCATGCTGAGCCATGCTCGGATGTACTCGGCCTCTGTATGTGGCCAGGCTGTGGAAGTCTCACACATGTGGTATCGCCGTACTCAGGAGGAGCAGGGGAATCTATTTTGGGGTGTCATTTTTGGTATGTACATGCTATGTGTTAGAAATATTGTATAAATGGACAACTTTGTGTTAAAAAAAAAAAAAAGCGTTTTAACCACTTCCCGCCCGCCGGCCGTCATACAATGTCCTTGACTTTGTGCGGAGATATCTGAATGACGGGTGCAGCTACAGGCATCATTCAGATATCAGCTTTTTCAGCCGGCGATTCCCTACACCATGAGAATGATCATAGTGGCTGTTCCACTGCTTGATCGTTCTTATGGGAGGCGAGAGGGGATGTCCCCCCCTCCCGCGCTTCTACCGACTCACCGCTACGATCAAAGCCAGGATGTTTTTTTTTTTTTTTTTTAATTTCAGGCTTCCCAGCCTAGAGGTGAGATGTGGGGTCTTATTGACCCCATATCTCACTGTAAAGAGGACCTGTCATGCCATATTCCTATTACAAGGATGTTTATATTCCTTGTAATAGGAATAAAAGTGGTCAAAAATTTTTTTTTTTGGAAAAAAGCATCAAACTAAAATAAATAAAGTAAAATGAACAATAAAAAAAAAAAATTTTTTTAAAGCGCCCCTGTCCCTGCGTGCTCGCATGCAGAAGCGAACGCATACGTAAGTCCCGCCCACATATGAAAACGGTGTTCAAACCACACATGTGAGGTATTGCTGCGATCGGTAGAGTGAGAGCAATAATTTTGGCCCTAGACCTCCTCTGTAACTCAAAACATGAAACCAGTAAAAAATTTTAAAGCGTTGCCTATGGGGATTTTTGAGTAGCAAAGTTTGGCGCCATTCCACAAGCGCGTGCAATTTTGAAGGGTGACATGTTAGGTATCTATTTACTCGGCGTAACTTCATCTTTCACATTATGCAAAAACATTAGGCTAACTTTACTGTTTTGGTTTTTGTAAAGCACAAAACAGTTTTTTTTCACAAAAAAAACGCGTTAAAAAAATTGCTGCGCAAATACCGATAAAAAGTTGCAACGACCGCCATTGTATTCTCTAGGGTCTTTGCTAAAAAAACATATATAATGTTTTGGGGTTCTATGTAGTTTTCTAGCTAAAAAATGATGATTTTTACATGTAGGAGAGAAATGTCAGAATTGGCCTGGGAGCTCCAGAACGCCTGAAGGTGCTCCCCTGCATGTTGGGCCTCTGTATGTGGCCATGCTGTGTAAAAGTCCCACACATGTAGTATTGCCGTACTCGGGAGTAATAGCAGAATGTGTTTTGGGGTGTAATTTGTGGTATGCATATGCGGTGTGTGAGAAATAACCTGCTAATATGACAATTTTGTGGGGAAAAAAAAGTAAAAAAAAAACCTTGATTTTGCAAAGAATTGTGGGAAAAAATGACAACTTCAAAAAACTCACCATGCATCTTTCTAAATACCTTGGAATGTCTTCTTTCCAAAAAGGGGTCATTTGGGGGGTATTTGTACTTTTCTGGAATGTTAGGGTCTCAAGAAATTAGATAGGCCGTCAGTACTTCAGGTGTGATCAATTTTCAGATATTCGCACCATAGCTTTTGGACTCTATAACTTTCACAAAGACCAAATAATATCCACCGATTTGGGTTAATTTTACCAAAGATATGTAGCGGTATAAATTTTGGCCAAAATATATGAAGAAAAATTACTAATTTGCAAAACATTATAACAGAAAGAAGAAAAATGCATTTTTTTACAGATTTTTCGGTCTTTTTTCTTTTACGGCGCAAAAAATAAAGAACCCAGCGGTGATTAAATACCACCAAAAGAAATCTCCATTTGTGTGAAAAAAAGGACAAAAATTTCATATAGATACAGTGTTGCATAACTGAGTAATTGTCATTCAAAATGTGAGAGCACCAAAAGCTGAAAATTGGTCTGGTTAGGAAGGGGGTTTAAGTGCCCAGTTGTCAAGTGGTTAAATAGCTTTTTTTTTTTTCTTCTTTGGTTCCTTCAGGCTATTAATTAAGGGGAGGGGGTAATTGCTCACAGGTGCCTGCAGTCTATACAACTGTGTGTAGGACTCATCCTGAGCCTGCTCATTGGGAGTCTGCTGGAACTTTTCTAAGTGGTGAGTTAAAAACCAGAGGGAGAGTGAACGAGTCTTACTTTTTGTTGCTGGGTTGCATTTTTGGGGCTTTTCCTTTTAGCTTTTCAACAATCTTTTTCTCTCACTTTTTAAATAGCTTTTAAATAGAGAAGAGACGCTTGAGAGGGGATATGATTTCAATTTACAAATACCGGACTGGTGACCCCACAATAGGGGTAAAACTTTTTCGCAGAAGAGTTTAACAAGACTTGTGGCCACTCATTAAAATTAGAAGAAAAGAGGTTTAACCTTAAACTACGTAGAGAGTTCTTTACTGTAAGAGCGGCAAGGATGTGGAATTCCCTTCCACAGGCGGTGGTCTCAGTGGGGAGCATTGATAGCTTCAAGAAACTATTAGATAAGCACCTGAATGACCACAACATACAGGGATATACAATGCAATACTGACACATAATCACACACATAGGTTGGACTTGTGTCTTTTTTCAACCTCACCTACTATGTAACTATATAACTATATTTAGTTGTCACTTTCCCGCAACTTGTGTCACAATATAAAATATTCTATGGACTCGACATGCCTCTCAGCAAATAGCTTGGGGTGTCTACTTTCCAAAATGGGGTCATTTGGGGGGGTTTGAACTGTCCTGGCATTTTATGCAGAACATTTAGAAGCTTACGTCACACATCACCCACTCTTCTAACCACTTCAAGACAAAGCCCTTTCTGACACTTTTTGTTTACATGAAAAAATTATTTTTTTTGCAAGAAAATAACTTTGAACCCCCAAACATTATATATTTTTTTAAAGAAAATGCCCTACAGATTAAAATGGTGGGTGTTTCATTTTTTTTTCACACAGTATTTGCGCAGCGATTTTTCAAACGCATTTTTTGTGGAAAAAACACACTTTTTTAAATTTTAATGCACTAAAACACACTATATTGCCCAAATGTTTGATGAAATAAAAAAGATGATCTTAGGCCGAGTACATGGATACCAAACATGACATGCTTTAAAATTGCGCACAAACGTGCAGTGGCGTCAAACTAAATACATTTTTAAATGCCTTTAAAAGCCTTTACAGGTTACCACTTTAGATTTACAATGGAGGTCTACTGCTAAAATTACTGCCCTCGATCTGACCTTCACTGTGATACCTCACATGCATGGTGCAATTGCTGTTTACATTTGATGCCAGACCGACGCTTGCGTTCACCTTTGCGCGAGAGCAGGGGGGACAGGGGTGCTTTTTTTTTTTTTTTTTTTTTTTTTTTTGCTATTTTATCTTATTTTTAAACTGTTCCTTTAATTTTTTTAAATCATTTTTATTGTTATCTCAGGGAATGTAAATATCCCCTATGATAGCAATAGGTACTTTTTTTTAAAAAAATTGGGGTCTATTAGAACCTAGATCTCTCCTCTGCCCTCAAAGCATCTGACCACACCAAGATCGGTGTGATAAAATGCCTTCCCAATTTCCCAATGATGCTGAATCTTAGAATCGGCAAAATCTAAGTGATGAAATCCTCGTAGCTTCTGGTTTCTTAGGCCATAGAGATGTTTGGAGACACCCTGGTCTCTAATCAGCTCTATGGTCAGCTGGCTGAATCACCAGCTGCATTCTCAGGTTCCCTGTTGGGACAGGAGAGCCAGAGAAAAACATGGAAGACGGTGGGGGGGCATTCCCTCCCACTGCTTGTAAAAGCAGTCTAGAGGCTAATTAGCCGCTAGGATTGCTTTTACATGAAAGCCGACCACTGGCTGAAAAGAATGATACCTAAACCTGCAGGCATCATTCTGGTATAACCACTCAAAATCCAGCAACATATTAGTACGTTGCTGGTCCTTGTTGGGCATATATTGTAATCTTTTTTTTTCATGCAGCCAGTGGGCTGAACGAAAAAAAGAGATTGATCGGTGGGTATGCCCACCATTAGAATACCTCCCTTTATCCACCCACTTCTAATGATGGGCATACATGCACCATTTATATATGCTGAAGCATGGGGGCATCCTCCCGCAAAAGGTAGGAGCAAATCGCTCCTCCGCCCCTGCTGCCCCCATGCTTCGGCATATATCACCTCCGCTGGAGTCACGGCTTTATATATCGTGAATAAATAAAAAGAAAAAAGGGAACAGGGACTCATTCAATCTAAAACGGATCTAAAGGGCTTAATCAGTTTAGCTAACAAATAGGAATACCCAATATATAAAGATCCGCTTTCACCGTCAGCCTGAGGTTTAAGAATACAAAAGTAGATATTTTTATATACCCTTATATAAGGCCTCAAGGGGTGGTTATCCTCTGAAATTATGATAATTAGCATATAAAAATGGGAAGACCCAAAGAATTTCTTCAAAAAGGATAGACCGGTGAAATACTAGAATTCATATAATGATTATCCAAATATACTTTATTAAATACATTGATGTAAGAAAAATATCAAAATACACACCAACCTTCAACACATAATCTAAAATAGACTGTACGTCTAGATGAGAAACAGGTGGCCACCAAAACTGTATCATACACTCTGCAGCACTCTCATACACACAGACAGACACACACCGACCCAAGTATCTGGTCTGGGAAAGCAGTCCTGAAAACCCAATTTGAAAGTAAAGGAAGATGTTTTTAAATTTTCCGGAAAATAAATTTCCATAAGATGATATATGAAATGTCAGTAATGCTGTTTCCTTATGGTATCAACAGGATACTGCTGAAATTCAGTTCAAAGTTCCAATATGCATGTGCACTTAGTACTTGTCATGTGTAGAGATTTCCCCGTTTGCAGGTAAGCTATTGTTATGCACAGCAGTCCATGGATCAGCAATGGAAAGGGTTATTTTGAAGAGGAGATTACAGACAGCTGACAGGTGCTGTGGGAGATAACTTTACCACAGTTTGGAAGGACGGAGATTGCTAGTACTAGATCTTAAAAAAGATAGTTTAAAAGTACATCTCACCGTTTTCAGCCTTCCCTGTGTAGATCATCATAGCCTCCACTGTCTTGTCTCCATTCTAATCATCTTTCACCATTCTGATTGCAGGAGAAGTCAAAGGCAGGATATCCCATGAAGTTAGTTCCACCCTTAGGTGGTTGTGCAAAGCTAGTGGGTCAAAATCCAATGGCTTCAGTGCTTGCAGAAATATATTCAAAGTCCTGGACGGTGACAGCGTAATGAACCTGGTCCCTGTCAGCAAATAAATTGCATGTAACCACTCGGGGTAAGCTGCGGGGGGTCACATCAGTTGGTGGAGTTCACCGTGTCTTCCCCATGGATACCGTGATTTAGAAATGCTTACATGTTTCGTTTGACCTCAAGCTTCTTCAGAGCATGCGCAGTGGTGCATAGTCCTTGTTTAAATAATTGGGTAAATTAAAGGTAATTAGTTCCCATCCAGGTCATTCCCAACCCACTGCTAACCAATCAAGGTATCATTCACCCATAGTGCAAACACACAGTCACATACAGGGGCGATCAGAGTCTGACATATATATGTATATATGTTGTCGCATGGATACATGCATGCTCATATATATATATATATATATATATATATATATATATATATATATATATATATATATATATATATATATATATATATACACATATATCTCCAGAGCAGATCGAATATAAACCTTAATTCCCATGTAGATAAATAAAGTAGTTACACATGGACAACTGGTAACATAAAAATCCAAACTGCTGAAACAAGACATCCACAAAAAACCTCCACAAAAAGGAGGGGATAATAAGATGCCAGAAAGGGAAAGTTTATGCAGTAACTCTTCCATTGTTGCGATCCTAGTGTGAATATGTAACCTAGGATAGCTATATCCTTCATATATAGATGTAGTCTTCTCTCTGTTTAGGGACTAGATGTTCATATCCATTTAAGGGGTCAGAGAAATGGAGCCCTAACATAGAGGGACAAAGACTGGAATTGCATAAAGCAAGAATAGGGCATTACGGTCCATATTATTGCTCCAAAAAGACAGATAAATTGCATTCATTGTTTAAGCCACGTAGATGCATGCTGTTTAAAGTAAAGATCAACATTTTTTCTTTTTGAAGCAATATTTTATCAAAGTCTCCTCTTTGAGACGGAAGGTTAAGTCTGTATGTGCCTTTGCATTTTAGACCCCTGGGGTCACCCCCATGTTTTTTCAAAAAACGCAAAGATAGTGGACGATCATCATCTTTATTAATGATGCTCTGTATATGTTCGCCAACTCTGATCTTCAACTGCCTTTTGGTTTTTCCCACGTAGATCAATCCACATGGACAAGTGAGCATGTAAATGACGCGTGTCGTTAGGCAGTTTATGAAGTTGTAAATTTTAAATTGTTTATTTCCATTAGAGCTAGCAAACGTATTTGTTTTTTCCACATACTTACAGATGTGGCATCTGCCACAGGGGTACATACCCTTCACTGGGGGGAGGCTGGTGAGCCAATCCCGTCTCTCAGGCCTACGATATTCGAATGTACTAGATAGTCTCTGAGGTTGGTGGCTCTTCTTGCTGTAAGTAGAGGCCGGTCTCCAACAATGCTTCCAAGGAGGGGGGCCTCTGCTAGTATGTGCCAATGGCGGTTAAGTATTGTCCTAGTCTGCTCCCATTGTGCCCCAAATTTGGTGATGATTCTAATTGGGGCACATTTCTGATATTTTTGTTGTTCTTTTGGTCTTTTCTTATTGGTGTCCGCCAATAGGGATGATCTATCAGTTTTAAAGGCCCACCTCTTTGCCCTTCTGATACATGTATGGGAGAAACCGTGATTGCGGAATCTCCCATATAGTTCATATGCCTCCTTTTGGAATTCCGATTCTTCCGAGCAGTTCCTCCTAGACCTGAGAAACTGCCCGACCGGAATTCCCTGTATCAATGATCTGGGGTGATGGCTAGAAGCCAGCAAAAGGGTATTTGCTGCCGTCTCTTTTCTGTATGTTTTGGTAGACAGTCTACCATCCTTGACCTGTATCGTCAGGTCCAGAAAAGGCAGAGTGACAAGGACATATGAAAAAGTAAGTTTGATATTCTTGTTGTTGTCATTAAGTTCATCGATGAAGGAAGTCAATTCAAAAACTGTGCCCCCCATACCATAATCACGTCATCAATGTACCTCAGCCACTGGAGACAGTGGCTGAGGTACAGAGATGAGGTGTATACGTTTTCCACCTCCCACATTCCCAGGTGTAAGCAAGCATAGGCGGGGGCCCACGGGGCACCCATCGAAGTACCTCTGATTTGTCTGTAGTTTTTTCCCAAAAATTGGAAACAGTTATTCTCCAACATGAATCGTAAAAGGTCTATGATAAGTTCATTTTGTGTGGCCAGCAGTGGAAACCTATTTTCCAAAAAGTGATATACTGCCTTAAGGCCCCATTCATGTGGAATAGACTTATAGAGCGATTCAACATCAATTCCAACCAATATGGCTCCTGATAGCACTGGAACTGTTTCCAATTTTTTAAGTACATCGCGGGTATCCTGGAAAATGATGGATGTTCGCAAACCAGATATTTTATCATAGCATCCACAAATTTACCGACTCTTTCTAGTGGGCCCTTGATAGCCGAAACAATCGGCCTCCCTGGGGGTCTAGTAATTGACTTGTGGAGCTTAGGTATCGTGTAGAAGGTAGGAATGTTATACTCCTTAACACCCAGGTATTTACTTTCTTTGGTTGTAATAAGATGTTCTTCCAGGGCCATATTTAGTTTAAAATTGAGAGAAGCCACAATTTTAGGAAAAGGATTCTCAGATAACCTTAGATATGTAGTTTCGTCCTGAAGGAGACGCATGGTCTCTTCTTCATATAGGGTCTGTGAAAGCAGAACAGTGTTGCCCCCCTTGTCACTCCCCTTTATGATGACATCTGTAGCTTCTTCAAGCTCTTTCAGAGCTTTCTTTTCTGCTTTCGTAAGGTTATCCAGTCCTTTATAGTTCCAATCTATCATGGACAGGTCCTTTTTGACCTGTTCCAAAAATAGGGAGAAAACGCTGTTGCTGTCAAGATAAATAAATCCGTGCTGCAGCTGAATGGCGTACCTGAAGACAAAAAAATGGTTAACAATAAAACACAGTAAACAGTAAAGCATAAAAAATTGCATACCTGAAAAGCAAACATGATAAAACATAATAACAATAAAACATTGCAGAATAGAATATAGTAAAAAAGAGCAGAACAATAGAGAGAGAATAGAGAGAGAGATAACAATAAAACGACAACTATTTATTTATTTTGTATATATTTTTTTGTGTTTTTTTTTTTTTTTACACTTTTTTTGTAACTAACTTTTGTAACTGTAACCGGTTCCAGGTTCGGGTCTCTCAAAATGCGATGGCATCTTGGGAGACCCTGTGAAAGTGTGCCTAGTCTGTGCAATGCTGTACGCTAATACTCAACTAGTGTATGGTAGCGTTCAAAACATTCACCAATGCAAAGACCAGGATTGTCAGGACAGGAGGGACAATAATAGGGGGTGTCACGCCTATATCCGCTCTTGCTGCCGACACAACATCTTTTTTGGGGGGGGTTCGTTGGGTAGGGGTACTCGGGAGGACATAAAGAAAATGCCTCTCATGCAGCGGACTGCAATTGGTTGGGGATGTGAATGGGGGAAGTACGGGTGCTGCAGAAGTGGTGGGTTCCCAATTAGGATTGGTGAATGCAGCAGGAAGGGCACTATGGGCACGACGGGCCTGTGTTTGTCTTCTTCTTGGTGGCAGTGGGACACTACTTGTGCTTGCCACCTCACCAGCTTGAACTGCACTTATGGGACTCGCCACGTCACCAAGTATTACTGCAGTCCTGGTTTGACTACGATCGGGGTGTACTAGGCCGCTGGTGCTTGCCAGTTCACCAAAACGCTACTTAAAAAACTGTTAGCGATCGCAGGCATCAGGCCTGACTCTGCGAACGCTGCAGTTATGTGTTTAGTGTTTTGTAAGTGACAGTGATTGATCGATACTGCACTTGGGTGGGCTGGGCTGGGCGGAGGGGCAAAACGCAGGTGCTAGCAGGTATCTGGGCTGATCCTGCTAACACTGCGTTTTTGGGAACCCTAAACTGCTGGGGACGCTAGTATAGATCTGATCGGATCAGATATTGATCCGTTCAGACACTATACCACTAAGGGAGGTGTACGGGGGGCAGGGCCGGATTTCCCACAAGGCCACCGAGGCCAGGCCTCGGGGCGGCAGTGGTACAGGGGCGGCGCCGCTCCTGCAACGAATTCTCGGCCGCCCCCCCACACTAACAAAGTAGCATGTGATGCAGCGCACCCGGGCGCCAGAGAGGTGGGGGCGCTGAAGCACTAGAGTGCTCCTCTCCCTCCTCCTCCTCTCTGTGTCCAGACTGAGGCGGCGTCCTCCACAGGTGGTTTTCCAATGCTCAAGCCTGTCCCCCCTCCCTTCTCCTGTCAGAGAAGGAGAGCAGCCGTAGGAGATCGGAGCGGCTGGTCTCTGTGCGGGGGGGGGAGGAGGGGGGCGGCGCGTGTTCTCCTGTGTCCTCCTGTGTCTCTCACTCCCGCCCAAGCCTGTCTCCATCTGTACACTAATGGAGGGGGGGTTGTCCTGGGGGTCTGTACTAGTGAAGGGGGGGTTTGTCCTGGGATGTCTGCACTAATGGAGGGGGGTTGTCCTGGGGGTCTGTACTAGTGAAGGGGGGGTTGTCCTGGGGGTCTGTACTAGTGAAGGGGGGGTTGTCCTGGGGGTCTGTACTAGTGAAGGGGGGGTTTGTCCTGGGATGTCTGCACTAATGGAGGGGGGGTTGTCCTGGGGGTCTGTACTAGTGAAGGGGGGGTTGTCCTGGGGGTCTGTACTAGTGAAGGGGGGGTTGTCCTGGGGGTCTGTACTAGTGATGGGGGGGTTGTCCTGGGGGTCTGTACTAGTAAAGGGGGGGTTGTCCTGGGGGTCTGTACTAGTGAAGGGGGGGTTGTCCTGGGGGTCTGTACTAGTGAAGGGGGGGTTGTCCTGGGGGTCTGTACTAGTGAAGGGGGGGTTGTCCTGGGGGTCTGTACTAGTGAAGGGGAGGTTGTCCTGGGGGTCTGTACTAGTGAAGGGGGGGTTGTCCTGGGGGTCTGTACTAGTGAAGGGGGGGTTGTCCTGGGGGTCTGTACTAGTGAAGGGGGGGGTTGTCCTGGGGGTCTGTACTAGTGAAGGGGGGGTTTGTCCTGGGATGTCTGCACTAATGGAGGGGGGGTTGTCCTGGGGGTCTGTACTAGTGAAGGGGGGGTTGTCCTGGGGGTCTGTACTAGTGAAGGGGGGTGTTTGTCCTGGGATGTCTGCGCTATTGGAGGGGGGGTTGTCCTGGGGGTCTGTACTAGTGAAGGGGGGGTTTGTCCTGGGATGTCTGCGCTAATGGAGGGGGGTTGTCCTGGGGGTCTGTACTAGTGAAGGGGGGGTTGTCCTGGGGGTCTGTACTAGTGAAGGGGGGGGTTTGTCCTCGGATGTCTGCACTAATGGAGGGGGGGTTGTTCTGGGGGTCTGTACTAGTGAAGTGGGGGTTTGTCCTGGGATGTCTGTACTAATGAAGGGGGGGGGGTTGTACTAATGAAGGGGGGTTGTCCTGAGGGTCTGTACTAATGGAGGGGGGTTTGTCCTGGGGGGGGTCTGTACTAATAAAGGGAGGGGTGGTTTGTCCTGGGGGGGTCTGTGCTAATGGAGGGGGTTGACCTGGGGGGGGTTTGTACTAATGGAGAGGGGGTTGTCCTGGGGGGAGGTTGTACTAATGGAGGGGGAGTTGTCCGGGGGGGTTTGTACTAATAGAGGGGCGTTTTTCCTGGGGGGTCCGTACTAATGGGGGGGGTTTGTTCTGGGGGGGTCTGTACTAATGAAGGGAGGGGGGTTTGTCCTGGGGGGATCTGTACTAATGAAGGGAGGGGGGTTTGTCCTGGGGGGATCTGTACTAATGAAGGGAGGGGGGTTTGTCCTAGTGGGGGTCTGTACTAATGGATGGGGGTTTGTCCTGGGGGGGGGTCTGTACTAATGGAGGGGGGTGGTTTGTCCTGGGGGGGTCTACACCCAGGAAAGTACACCCAGGACTCCAGAGGGAGAGGGCAGTGCTGTGGGAAAAACCATTAGAGAGAGAACCCAGGTGCCCTGTGCCACCAGAGGTAAAGCCACACAGCCTGGTGCCATCCCTGGCAGGGAAAGGAATGGAGTCATTGCAGGAATACAGATCTGGGTGCTACCCAGCGGAATCGCCACGGGCAATTCAGAGTGAGCTGACTCCTGATCAGAGGAACCATTGCTGTATCGCTGGGTCAGGTGAGAGGGCCGATCGGCCATTTTCTACTAATGTCCATAGGAACTGCAGTCTCTGACCGTCTCCTGTATCATGTCTGCCGTCTCTGACCATCTCCTGTATCATGTCTGCCGTCTCTGACCATCTCCTGTACTATGTCTGCAGTCTCTGACCGTCTCCTGTATCATGTCTGCAGTCTTTGACCGTATTATGTCTGGGGGCACTTTCTGGTGGTGTGTGGGTGGGGGGGGGGTGGGGGGCGGCATTGAAGGGCCTGGCCTTGGGGCGGCAAAGGGAGTAAATCCGGGCCTGACGGGGGGTGCGTGGGTGTTAGCGCTACTGGCACTAACCTGACACTGCCTGGGGCTGGTGCTTGCCAGTTCACCAAAACGCTACCAAAAAAAACTGTTAGCGATCGCAGGGATCAGGCCTGACTTTGCGAACGCTGCAGTTATGTGTGTTTAGTGTTTTGTAAGTGACAGTGATCGATCGATACTGCACTTGAGTGGGCTGGGCTGGGCTGAGAGGAAGGGGCAAAACGCAGGTGCTAGCAGGTATCTGGGCTGATCCTGCTAACACTGCGTTTTTGGGAACCCTAAACTGCTGGGGACGCTAGTATAGATCTGATCGGATCAGATATTGATCCGTTCAGATACTATACCACTAAGGGAGGTGTACGGTGGGTGTGTGGGTGTTAGCGGTACTGCCGCTAACCTGATGCTGCCTGGGGCGACGCAGACCCTATCTGACCCTAAAACCTAAGTTATATCACCGCCGGGTGATCAGGGGGCTAAACCTTTATTAGGCAATAGACGGCAGGTGCCCTGACACTATAAAAAATAAACTAACTAACCAGCGTCATCCATAACAGTTATACGGTGATCACTGGTGAAAGGGTTAACTAGGGGCAATCAAGGGGTTAAAACCTTTATTAGGTAGTATATGGGGGTTCCTGACGCTATAAAATGCTGACGGCGAACCTATATATTTACCTCCTTAATAGGGATGAGCCAAACACCCCCTGTTCTGTTCGCCCTAGAACATGCGAACAGGAAAAAAGTTCGCTCGAACATGCGAACACCGTTAAAGTCTATGGGACACGAACATGAATAATCAAAAGTGCTAATTTTAAAGGCTTATATGCAAGTTATTGTCATAAAAAGTGTTTGGGGACCCGGGTCCTGCCCCACGGGACATGGATCAATGCAAAAAAAAGTTTTAAAAACGGCCGTTTTTTCAGGAGCAGTGATTTTAATAATGTTTAAAGTCAAACAATAAAAGTGTAATATCCCTTTAAATTTCGTACCTGGGGGGTGTCTATAGTATGCCTGTAAAGGGGCGCATGTTTCTCGTGTTTAGAACAGTCTGACAGCAAAATGAAATTTCGAAGGAAAAAACACATTTAATACTACCTGCGGCTATTGCATTGCCGACAATACACATAGAAGTTCATTGATAAAAATGGCATGGGAATTCCCCACAGGGAAACCCCGAACCAAAATTGAAAAAAAAAAAATGACGTGGGAGTCCCCCTAAATTCCATACCAGACCCTTCAGGTCTGGTATGGATTTTAAGGGGAACCCCGCGCCAAAAAAAAAACGGTGTGGGGTCCCCCCAAAAATCCATACCAGACCCTTATCCGAGCACGCAACCTGGCAGGCCACAGGAAAAGAGGGGGAAAAGAGAGTGCGGCCCCCCCCTCCTGAACCGTACCAGGCCACATGCCCTCAACATTGGGAGGGTGCTTTGGGGTAGCCCCCCAAAACACCTTGTCTCCATGTTGATGAGGACAAGGGCCTCATCCCCACAACCCTGGCCGGTGGTTGTGGGGGTCTGCGGGCGGGGGGCTTATCAGAATCTGGAAGCCCCCTTTAACAAGGGGACCCCCAGATCCCGGTCCCCCCCTGTGTGAAATGGTAAGGGGGTACTTACCCCTACCATTTCACTAAAAAGCTGTCAAAAATGTTAAAAATTATAAGAGACAGTTTTTGAGAATTCCTTTATTTAAATGCTTCTTCTTTCTTCTATCTTCCTTCATCTTCTTCTTCTTCTGGTTCAAATTGTTTGCTGTTCGGTGAACTTGCGAACAGCCAATGTTCGAGTCGAACATGAGTTTGACTCAAACTCGAAGCTCATCCCTACTCCTTAACTAGCATCACTAGTGACACTAATACAGCGATCAGAAAAATGATCGCTTAGTGACACTGGCGATGAGGGTGATCAAGGGGTTAAAACTTTATTAGGGGGGTTAGGGGGGTACCCTAGACCTAAAGGGGGCTACCACTAACTGCCCTACCACACTAACTGTCACAAACTGACACCAATGCAGTAATCAGGAAAAAAAACTGCTTGGTGTCAGTGTGACGGGGGGGATTGGTGGGTGACCAGGGGGTGATTGGGGGGTGATGGGGGTGTACAGTATGCCTGGCGTGTTCTACTGTGTGTGTTGTGCACCTCACTCAGATGTCTTCTCTCCTCAGCGCCGGAGCGGAAAATACAGAGCCGAGGAGCGATGACATCACTTTCTCTGCTGCTGTTTACTATACAGCAGCAGAGGAAGGATTTCATTGGCTGGGAGTGATTGCGAGGGGAGGCCACAAATGGATGGCCTCCCCCTCACCTCTCATCGCTCCCGGACAGAAGCCAACCGCCTCGGGCACGGGGGGGTGGTCCGATCGGATCCCCCGGCCGTGGGAGGCAGATCACATACAGGTACGTGATTTTGCTGCCTGTGTCATTCTGCCGACGTATATCGTCGTGAGGCGGTCGGCAAGTGGTTAAAATCACTGCTCCCGAAAAAACAGCCTTTTTTTGCATTGATACATGTCCCCTGGGGCAGGACCCGGGTCCCCAAACAATTTTTAGGACAATACCATGCGAATTACCCTTTAAAATGAGCACTTTTGATTTTGAACGTTCGAGTCCCATAGACGTCAATGGGGTTCTAACGTTCGTGCAAATTTTCGGTCCGTTCGCAGGTTCTGGTGCGAACCGAACCGGGGGATGTTCGGCTCATCCCTATTAACCACTACTCTCTGAATTTGATATTTTAGCTAGTTTTCTATCCAATTACAAACTTAATTTTCCAAGTCTGTAGATTTTACCTCACACATTAGCCATGAGTGGGGAACTGTGTCAAATGTGTTCGCAAAATCCAAGCATACAAAATCTACTCTAAGGATATGCTTACTCCCTCATAATAAGAAATCAGATTTGTTTGATAATTTCTGTCTTTCATGAATCCATGTTGTCTATTGCTTAACCACTTCAGCCCTGGAGGATTTGGCTGCTTAATGACCGGAGCACTTTTTACAAAATTTGCACTGCACTGCTTTAACTGGTAATTGTGCGGTCACGCAATGTTGTACCCAAACAAAATCTGCATCCTTTTTTTTTCCACAAATAGAGCTTTCTTTTTATGGTATTTTATTGTCTCTGCGATTTTTATTTTTTGCAAAATATAAAAACAGAAAAAGACCGAAAAATTTGAAAAAAAAAACGTTTTCTACTTTTTGTTATAAAAAAATGTAATAAACTCCATTTTAGTCATACATTTAGGCCAAAATGTATTCAGCCACATGTCTTTGGTAAAAAAATGTCAATAAGCCTATATTTATTGGTTTGCGTAAAAGTTATAGCGTCTACAAACTAGGGTACATTTTCTGTAATTTACGCGGCTTTTAGTTTATGACTACCTATCTCATTTCTTGAGGTGCTAAAATGGCAGGGCAGTACAACCCCCCCAAATGACCCCATTTTGGAAAGTAAACACCCCAAGGAAATTGCTGAGAGGCATGTTGAGCACATTGAATATTTTATTTTTTGTCACAAGTGAGTGAAAAATGACAAAAAATAAATAAAAATTACACAAAGTTGTCACTAAATGATATATTGCTCACACATGCCATGGTTTTATGTGGAATTACACCCCAAAATACATTCTGCTGCTTCTCCTGAGTATGGTAATACCTCATGTGTGAGACTTTTTGGGAGCCTATCCGCGTACAGGACCCCGAAAATCAAGCACCACCTTCAGTATTTCTAAGGGTGTAAATTTTTGATTTCACTCCTCACTACCTATCACAGTTTCGAAGGCCATAAAATGTCAAGATAGCACAATCCCCCCATCCCAAATGACCCCATTTTGGAAAGTAGACACCCCAAGATATTTGCAGATAGGCATGTTGAGCCCATGGAATATCTTATATTTTGCCACAAGTTGCGTGAAAATGAATTTTTTTTTTTATTCTCAAAAAGTTGTCACTCAATGATCTATTGCTCAAACGTGCCATGGGCATATGTGAAATTACACCCCAAAATACATTCTGCTGCTTCTCCTGAGTACGGGAATACCACATGTGAGACTTTTTGGGAGCCTAGCCATGTACAGGACCCCGAAACCCAAGCACCGCCTTCAGGCTTTCTAAAGGTGTAAAATGGTGATTCCACTTCCTCACTACCTATCACAGTTTCAGAGGCCATGAAATGACAAGATAGCACAACCCCCCCCCAAATGACCTCATTTTGGAAGTAGGACACTTCAAGCTATTTGCAAAGAGGCATGTTGAGTCGATGGACTATTTTATATTTTGCCACAAGTTTAGGAAATATTACAATTTTTTTTTTTACACAACGTTGTCACTAAATGATATATTGTTCAAACATGGCATGGTTATATGTGGAATTACACCCCAAATTTCATTCTGCTGCTTCTCCTGAGTACGGGGATACCACATGTGTTGAAAATTGAAAAACAAAGTGCATACAGGTATATGTGAAAGTCTCATGCCCCATACACACGGTCGGATTTTCCGACGGAAAATGTGTGATCGGAGCGTGTTGTCGGAAATTCCGACCGTGTGTGGGCTCCATCGGACATTTTCCATCGGATTTTCTGACACACAAAGTTTGAGAGCAGGCTATAAAATTTTCCGACAACAAAATCCGATCGCGTCAATTCCGACCGTGTGTGGCCAATTCCGACGCACAAAGTGCCACGCATGTTCAGAAGAAATTCTGAGACGGAACAGCTCGGTCTGGTAAAATTAGCGTTCGAGAATGGATACAGCACTTTCGTCACGCTACAATGTTTTAAATTGTTTAATACAGCACACTCTCTTCTTCTTTATAATGTGAGAAGAATGAAGTAGTTTTGCTGCTCATATTCACACAGACTTCTCATAAACTTCTTTATTATTTATCGTGATTCCCTCAATATATTTTGATTTGTCAAATCTGACCAAATTTCTTTTTTGTTGTTTTATTTTAGTTTTGTATTTTTTTCAAGGCTGATTATTTTTTTTTTTGTGTTTGTATTTTTTTGCAGGCTGATGTATTTTTTAATTGTTTTGGGGTTGTACTCCATAATATTTTTGTGTGTGTTTTTGTGTCAAGTTACCACAACACCATTATTATCTTGTATTATTTAATCTCAAGGAGGTTGCTTGGTGTTGGTGTCCCTTGTTAATTTCACATTGTACTTTACAAATGTACCTGCCTCCTCACAAACAAACTGTCCTTTTTGAAGGGAAACACATAGGCGAGTATAATTGAAACAAAAATTCCTTTATTAAGGGCTCAGAACCAAACAAAGAGGGAGGCAACGCTGGAGAAACAGCAGAAATTGGCAAAGCCTTTGGCCCCCTGGGCACACATCAATTCTTTTCCAGCTAAATTGGTGGCCTGAGGAGTCCATATCTAAGGGAGTGCAGTCTGGTCCAGAAGTCCCAGAGATCATGAAAGCAGCAGATGACATCTGTGTCCCCAGGCTATGGTCAGACAAGAGACTGCATCTTTTGTCACACCAGACTGAACCCAGGGCCATCACACTCTGGTCTTCCTTCCACGCTTCCTTCCACGCTGTTGCTGTGGTGGTGTAGTTGTGGCAGGAGGAGGAGGATGGTCCAACTCAATCACGTCGGTATTGGGTGTGATTTCGCCACTCACCCTCTTAGTTAGGACTTTATAAAGAAGTTTCTCACACATGAGGCATTAGCCTCCTGCATGCCCTTCAGTTTGGTGGCAGCCATGCAGGCAAAGGCCTCTTTAGGAGTGGGTAAGGCTCTGAGGGATGCAGAAGCCTCCTGAATGAGCCTGAGCGCTGAATCCTGCACGTGACTCCCCTTCCTGGGTCTTTTGTTTGGGAGGCGGAGGGGAGGAACCTGCGATTCAGTCAGGCTCCTACTGGTCCCAGGCTTCTCCTGGCTGCCACTTAGCCCCGCCTCCTCCTGGCTGCCACTAACCCCCGCCTCCTCCTGTGTGCCACATTCCACAGCCTCCTCCTGTGTGCCACATTCCAGAGCCTCTTCCTGGCTGAGGTCTTTCTGTGTATGAAAAAGGGACTTAGTTTTTTTTTCATCAATCACACACAATTTTCACCTCATGACTGTTGCAAATTGAATGTTAACAAATATAGCAGACTATCCTTCTGAGCCCAGCATTTTTCATTCTTTTCCCAATTATTTTTGCCCACTACTCTCTATTGATATGTAAAAAACTGTATTAAATCAGCAATTAGTGATCAATAATAACATCTAGTAAACATCATTTATTTATTGACCAGAAATCTGTAGACGAATGCTATACCTGACTCCATCTGGGCTCCTCCACTTCTTCCTGGCTGGAAGTCCCAGGTTGGACATCGGAAGCCTCAGCTGGGGTGGAAGGAAGAGTGGAGAGGGATTCCCTGACTCCAGTCTGGTCTGACAGAAATCGCAGTCTCTCATAGTACAACAGCCTGGGGACATAAATGTCATCTGCTGCAGCTCCGGATCTCTGGAAATCCATGACCTTCTTGCTCTCCCTAAGATAAGTGCTCCTCAGGCCACCAATTTTGGCTTTTAAATAGGGGATGGTTGCTGTGGGGACCACCGGCTTCACCAACTCCAGCAGTTTCTCCAGCGCTGTCTGCCTCTTTTGTTTATGATTATAATGTGGATGTTTCACCTGCCACAGACAGGGCAGCTCCCTGTACTTGTCTATGAACAGGGGGAGGATGTTGTGGTCATTGAAGCCATCCATTTTATCTGCAAGACACAACACAAGACAAACCGTAATGTCAGGCAAAACTCTCCTAATCTTGTTACAATATAGGCCTCAATCTAGAAGCAGTATAGGCCCAAGTTTAGATCTTACCTTCGTTATCACGATCGACGTCTCCGATACTCCTTCCTCCCTCACAAATCGTACGTACCACGCACGCGTGTTACACTTTATACACACTGCGCATGTAACTCCACCCGCCCCTGACGTTCTTTCTAGTCTATTCCCGCCCCCTTTCGTTCAGCACAGTGGGGGAAGAGCACGGGGGCAAGCCAGGACGGCCACTTTCAAGCGCCGTCAGGGTTGGTTCATTTGGAATTCCAGCCTCAGGCCCAACTGAGCCAGCATAGTTGGCAGAATGTTGCCGTAAAAAGTTGTGTAGAACACAGCACGCCAGGATAATATGATTCAGTTTGTACTCCACCATGTGTATGGGTGTAATTAATAGGCAGAACCGGCTGGCCATGATTCCAAACATGTTCTCCACCACTCTTCTGTCTCTGGCCAGCCGGTAATTAAAAACCCTCTGGTCCGGGGTGAGGGTCCTCATTGGGAATGGCCGCATAAGATGGTCCCCCAGCGCAAATGCTTCATCCGCAACGAAGACGAATGGGAGTCCTTCCACATTGTCTTCTGGATGTGGCAATTCCAAGCTGCCATTCTGGAGATGCCTGTAGAACTCCGTCTGGGCGATGACTCCACCATCAGACATCCGACCATTCTTCCCCACGTCCACATACAGGAACTCATAAGTAGCCGACACCACCACCAACATCACAATACTATTGAACACCTTATAATTATAATAGTACGACCCGAGTTGGGTGGTGGGACGATGTGGACGTGTTTCCCATCAATTGCCCCTCCGGAGTTAGGAAAGTCCCACCGCTTGGCAAAGTGGGAGGCCACAGTCTGCCATTCCTGTGGCGTGGAAGGAAACTTTGGAGTCAAACAAAAAAAAAAAACAATTATTCATTTTGCACATAAACAGGGAAAGCAGATTAGACACAAACATTTTTGGCCAGCATCAAGATAACATTTATTTGACTGAGTTTTTAAAGACCAAAGTATAAGGTACACCTATCAGATCTCCCCCCCCCCTCTCATGGGCCATTTCTAACATTATAGGGGGGGGGAGCTCTTGGACAGGTAACCCTCTCCACTTCATTGAGAGATGAATGCCTAAATAATGGGTATTGCTTTGAACAGCCCTTCCTTAGTTACACTATTGGCAGCCCACTGGACAGGTAAGAAGTGTTATAATACAAAGATATAAATACACATTGTACACATTTGGACATTCTGCTATTACCTATCAAGATAATAATAGGATACAAAAACTTTACACAGTACCATTTGAAAGTATACATGCAGGCCCTTGCACTACATGCTTTGGGGAATTCATCCATAAATCTGACCACAAAAGAGATGGGTATAGTGTGTATGGGTTTGCCAAAGTCAGCAGATAGATAGGATAGATAGAGAATTGGTATCAGCTGACTTAGCAGTTGGGGGAGGGAGAGTTAAAAATGATTTGGGGACACCCAAAATAAGCCTCTGGCACTCTGCCTGAATTTAAAGCACAAATCACATTTTTAAACATTTTAGGGGGTATTTAGGGTAAAGCACTACTATGGAGCTGATAAAATACATTAAGTGACTACATGAGGTGAATATAGGGCCAGGAGAGCATGCTGGGGTGGTAAGTGAAGGCAAATATGTATGAAGGACAAAAAAATAATTACATAAAAATCCAGCATGCATGAGGACAAAGGGGACATTCACAGCATATTCCAATGATGAAAATTAGGGAATGTGGAAAGAAATATAATTTATTATCAAACATTAAATACAATAAAATGTGATGTTAAAGGATAAAAATCTTACCTTAATATACTCCTTCTGCAGGACCTGGATGATGGCAGAACAGGTCTCTGGGATAATGATCTCAAAGAGCCTGGGGGTAGATGCCTGTCGAGAACTTGAGGTCCTGCAGGCTTCTCCCCGTCACCAAGTACCGCAGAGTGGCGATGAGCCTCTGCTCCAGACTGATGGCTTGCCTCATGCAGGTATCCTGCCTGCTGATATAGGGGGTCAGCAAAGCCAACAAACGTTGAAATACAGGGTCCGTCATCCGGAGAAAGTTCCTGAAATCATCAGGATTATTCTCACGGATCTCACGGAGCAAAGGCATATGACAGAACTGGTCACGCTGGAGCAACCAATTCTTGGTCCATGAACTCCTCCCCACCCTGTTCATGGACTGGACTTGTGTCAAGGTAAGGACCCCAACACCAAGCCCCCGCACAGCACGAACTCTACGAGGAGTACGTATACGCAACATGGCTAGAAAACGGTCGGCTGTTCAGAACGCAGTAACAGAACGCACTGAAGAACAGCAAGGCCTGTGAAGAGCGACCTGAAAAACAGTAATGAACGAACAAGAACACAATGACAGAGTCATAGGTAGCTTGCTGCACGCATGAAACCCACAAGCACAAACTGAACAGCAGAAAATGATCTGAAAACCACGAGTCTGAAAAAGCGCGAATCGTCTCTCACCAAACTTTTACTAGCACAAGTTTGCAAAAGGAGCCCAAAGGGTGCCACACTTGGTTCTGAACTTGTCTTTTCTAGTCTCGTCGTACGTGGTGTACGTCACCGCGTTCTTGGCGAGCGGAAATTCCGACAACTTTGTGCGACCGTGTGTACGCAAAACAAGTTTGAGCAAACATCCGTCGGAAAAAATCCATGGATTTTGTTGTCGGAATGTCCAATCAATGTCCGATCGTGTGTACGGGGCATTACAGTGGTAGATCAATTTGTCTCTATTGACTGTAAAAAGTGACACTAGTGCACCACAATATATAATAAGTAAATAAACATGTAAAATAAAAATAAAAAGAAGAGACAAAATGATAAACAAGTGCTTCTGTGCATACAAGTGGTTAACAATTTTACCACTTCTAACTGTGTCCAAAGGATCATTTATCGATCAACAATGACCCCACTACTAAATCAAAAGTGCTCCTGTGCATATGCGTGACATCCAGCTGAATCTATTTAAGTGTGCTTAAAGTCCATGCGATTCTGAAACTGCTAGGTGATCCAAAGCATGTCGAGGTGTTCCTCACTCTGGTGCTCCCCTTAGGTATTAAATGCTCACCTCCGAGCATGTGACTCTGCAATTAAGTGCAGTCAGTACACGCATGTGAACCACCTCTGGGCTCTTGCAGCTATACCGGAATCCTGGACTCAGTGTAATACCTTGGTAAGTATTAAATAAAAACTTGATAGCGTAATAGAGTTTAAGTACCCCCCATCTGGGGTACTCACATAGATCAGGTGCGCCAGTGCATCACTCTACATCAAGCAATAAACGGGTAAAATACTGGACTGATATCGGGATGGTATGTAGTTCCTCCTTAGCAGATCACCTGCCTAACGTGCCGTCCTGTCCCCTCCCCAACGCGTGTTGATACAGAGATTTTAGTATCTTTTTCAGGGGGAATTTTAATTGGACGATCAATCTGTCAGTTTATATGGCACTCCAGCAGCCATTTTGTTGTAGCCTAAGGACCCTCTAGTGCTGTATTAATGGTGTTAAATGGGAGTACTGCATAGAACTCTACTGCCCGGATACATCTACTGGTATTGGCAGTTCATCACCTATCTACTCCATTATGCCTGAGCCCTATGGTGTCCTAAATGATCCACCCGAGCCGCTGCAAATTTGGTAGTGTAAATAGCATTCAGGATGAACGTGGAGGAATTAACATATCATCCCGTGTGGCGGTCTGCATCAGTGGATACTCCAACTGATGCTTAATCATATAACAGTACAATGCATATATAAACATATGGGTAAAATATAAAAAATATAAAATATAGCAGCAATAATTAAAAACTTCAGAAATGAAAATACTGCTCAAAGTTTTTAAACTTAAATGGGAGACACCTCATAATTGTATACCGCATCAATGCCCCATCGATGGGACACTAATAGAAAAAGGTTACCATCCAGCTAGATCATGTATGTTGCCAACATCCCTAGATTGATAGGTGAAAAAAAATCAATGGGACAGGTTCCATAAGTGGGTGTATAAACCTCAGACCAGATGGTCCCTAGTCCCTTCTAGGCTAATTAAAACAGGTGGGTATAGAAACTGGCAAAAAAAAAAAAAAACTTTATAAATATCATAAACTCATGATAAAAATATCATATATATATTAAAAAAACTTAAAAAATATGTATTGGAAATATAAAAATATATATAACAATATGGTCAGAACCTATTATGGGAATTTTCTTTGGGGGGCTTGTTGGGTAGGGGTACCAGGGAGGACATAAGGAAAATGCCTCTCATTCAGCCGGCTTACTGCATTTGGATTGGGAAGTTGGGCCACAGCTCCGTCTGGAAACAAAAGGGCTGTGATTATCTCTTCCTGGAATTTAGGGAAGGATCCAGTTCGTCCTGAAGCTTTGTATAGCACAAAAGCGTTCAGCAGAACCAGTTTAAATAAGTATACAGACACTTTTTTGTACCAGCGTCTGGCCTTATGGGCAATTAGGTACGGCACCAACAACTGGTCGTTGAGGGCCACCCCTCCCATATTAAGGTTATATTCGTGGACACAGAGTGGTTTGTCCACAACACCAGTCCCTGTAGTTATTTGGACCGTTGTGTCTGCATGAATGGAGGACAGAACGAAAACATTCAGATTATCCCTCCACTTCACAGCAAGCAAATTATTACACTTCAAGCATGCTCTCTCCCAGCTTAAGATGGGAATCTACAAGCTGCTGGGGTAAGCCCCGGCTATTAGATCGCACCGTGCCACATGTGCCAATTCCATGATCAAACAAGTGACTAAAAAGTGGCATGCTTGTGTAATAATTGTCCACATAAGTGGTACCCCTTTCCGAATAAGGGTGACACCAAGTCCCACACAATCTTACCAGTGCTCCCTATGTAATCTGGACAGTCCTCTGGCTCTACGTGACTATCTCTTCCCTCGTAAACCATAAAACTATATGTATAGCCTGTGGCCCTGTCACAGAGCTTATACATCTTGACCCCATATCTGGCACGCTTGTTGGGAAGATACTGTTTGAAAGACAAGCAGCCAGAAAACTTAATCAGGGACTCATCAATGCAGACAACTTGATGGGGAATAAGGTTGCAAATCGTTGGTTGAAGTGGTTTACGAGGGGCCGAATTTTGTAGAGCCGATCGTATCCAGGGTCACCCCGAGGAGATCATTGTACACTAGTGAGACTCGCAGGTAAAAAAGCTCCTGACTGTCAGTGACTGATTCAAACGCTACCAAAAAGCTGTTAGCACTCGCAGGGATCAGGCCTGACTCTGCGAACACTGCAGTTATGTGTGTTGTGTTTTGTAAGTGACACTGAATGATTGATACTACACTTGGGTGGGCTGTGCTGGGCGGAGGGGCTAAATGCAGGTGCTAGCAGGTATCTGGGCTGATCCCGCTAACACTGCATTTTTGTGAACCCTAAACAGATGTGGATGCTAGTATAGATCTGATCAGATCAGATATTGATCCATTCTGACACTATACTACTAAGGGAGGTGTATGGTGTGTGCGTGGGTGTTAGCGCTGCTGGCACTAATCTGATGCTGCCTGGGGTGACACAGACCCTGACTGACGCTAAAACATAACTTATATCACCCAATGGGAGATCAGGGGGTTAAACCTTTATTGGTAATATACGGCGAGTGCCCTGATGCTTTAAGAAACAAACTAACTAACCAGCGTCACCTGTAACACTAATATGGTGATCACTGGTGATAGGGGGTAAAAGGGTTCACTAGAGGGCAATCAGGGGGTTAAAACCTTTATTAGTTAATATATGGGGGTACCTGAGGCTATAAAAACCTGACGGTGAAACTAACTGGATAACTAGCGTCACCAGTGACACAAATACGGCGATCGATTAGTGAGACTGGCAACAGGGGGTAAAAGGATTAACCAGGGAGTTAAAACCTTTATTAGGTAGTATATATGGGGGTACCTGACGCTATAAAAACCTGATGGTGAAACTAATCACCTAACTGGCTAACTAGCGTCACCAGTGACACAAATACGGCGATCGATTAGTGACACTGGTGACAGGGGGTGAAAGGGTTAACTGGGGCGATAAAGGGGTTAAACCTTTATTAGGGGGGTTTAGGGGGTAACCTAGACCTAACAGGGGCTACTACTAACTGCCCTGACACTTTTTTCAGTCACAAATGACACCAATGCAGTGATCAGTGAAAAATCTGAAAACTACAATTGGTGACACAGTAACAGGGAGTGAAAGGGTTAACTGGGGGGGCAATCGGGGGGCAAGTGTACCTATGTGTACTGGTGTTAGTGTACTGTCAGTGCAACTCATGGTTAGATGTCCTCTCTCTCTCTCACTGAAATCGAAAAGACCCCATGAGGAGAGATGACATCACTTCCTCCTGTCTGTGTTTACACTTACACAGGCAGGGGAAGGTTTTCATTCGTTAGGAGCGATCACCAGGTCCAGACCATAAATCATTGGTCTGGCCCTGGGAACTGATCGCTCCCCTAATGAACCCTACCACCGTGGGTATGGAGGGGGGCGCAGTCGCACCCCCTGCCCACGGGGGGGGGGCGGGACGTACAGGTACGCCCATTTGCCCACCCGCGCCATTCTGCAGATGTATATCGGCGTGTGGCAGTTGGAAACCAGTTAAATGCTTGCTGACAATATACTGTAAATATACTGTATATATACGGTGACAGAGCAGCTCTCCTGTACTAGATCATGTACCTAGTATGTAATCCAGCACTTCTGGGTTGGAGTCTCTGAGGCACACCACCGGCGGCCCTGCTTCCACTGTGATTATTCACAGCGAGAGCTAATCAGCGGGCACCCACCGATTATTCATTACACAGCCTTAATGGCAGTCTGCCTATGTAAACAAGGCAGACATTGATCCTGTGTTCCTGATAAAGGATGAGCCGAACACCCCCCCTGAAGGGTCTGGTATAGATTTTGAGGAGGACCCCACGCCAATTTTTTTTTTAAATTTTGGCCAGGGTTCCCCTTAATATCCATACCAGACCTGAAGGGCCTGATATGGAATTTAGGGGGACCCCCACGTAATTTTTTTTTACATTTTGGTTCGGGGTTCCCCTGTGGGGAATTCCCATGCCGTTTTTATCAATGAACTTTTATGTGTATTGTCGGGCCGGCAATTCAGTATAGCCGCAAGTAGTTTTAAATGACTTTTTTCCTTTGAAATGTCATTTTGCTGTCAGACTGTTCTAAACACGGGAATCATGCGCCCCTTTACAGGCATACTATAGACACCCCCAGGTACGAAATTTAAAGGAATATTACACTTTTATTGTTTGACTTTAAGCATTGTTAAAATCACTGCTCCCGAAAAAACGTCTGTTTTTAAAACTTTTTTTGCATTGATACATGTCCCCTGGGGCAGGACCCGGGTCCCCTAACACTTTTTATGACAATACCATGCATATAAGCCTTTAAATTAGCACTTTTGATTTCTCTCATAGACTTTTAAAGGGTGTTCCACGGCATTTGAATTTGTCGCGAACACCCCAAATTGTTCGCTGTTCGGCGAACTGGCGAACAGCCGATGTTCGAGTCGAACATGAGTTTGACTCGAACTCAAAGCTCATCCCTATTCCTAATAAGCAGGAACATGGATCTCTGCCTTCCCCCAGTACAAGCACCTCCGACTATTTATAAAATCACAGGCTAGGAACACATTTAACCATTTGATCGCCCCTGATGTTAACCTCTTCCCAGCCAGTGTCATTAGTACAGTGACAATGCATATATTTTGCACTGATCACTTGACCATTGTATAACAGATGTACTATACTTCCCATACTGCCTTACCAACCCCCTACTCCAACCCCCTTACCATTTACAATTAATAGAGACCACACCTAATATTGGCCGTAGCAGCCTCTTTATTAATCAATAAATTTAAATGAACATAACCATAAAAAACATCTGATCTTCGCGTTGGTCTTTGCATACATTTCACATACCATCTGTTTAATAAATGCACTGCGCTACCTTTTATATATGATAATAGGCCTCTAGCTGACATACTGGCTCAGAGACAACCAACTGACCGCAATGCACCCGTTAACCAAATTCCAGCTAAACCACCGTTATCTGGAATACCACCATCAGGACCCATACCACCGATAGGTCACGAAATCTCCTTATCCGAGGTTTCTTCATTCACCCGCAAAGACCAATCCTTTAACGAGGATCTATTGGAGGGCAAGTCTGGTGCCAGCAGCCGCGGTAATTCCAGCTCCAATAGCGTATATTAAAGTTGCTGCAGTTAAAAAGCTCGTAGTTGGATCTTGGGATCGAGCTGGCGGTCCGCCGCGAGGCGAGCTACCGCCTGTCCCAGCCCCTGCCTCTCGGCGCCTCCCCGATGCTCTTGACTGAGTGTCCCGGGGGCCCGAAGCGTTTACTTTGAAAAAATTAGAGTGTTCAAAGCAGGCCGGTCGCCTGAATACTTCAGCTAGGAATAATGGAATAGGACTCCGGTTCTATTTTGTTGGTTTTCGGAACTGGGGCCATGATTAAGAGGGATGGCCGGGGGCATTCGTATTGTGCCGCTAGAGGTGAAATTCTTGGACCGGCGCAAGACGAACCAAAGCGAAAGCATTTGCCAAGAATGTTTTCATTAGTCAAGAACGAAAGTCGGAGGTTCGAAGACGATCAGATACCGTCATAGTTCCGACCATAAACGATGCCGACTGGCGATCCGGCGGCGTTATTCCCATGACCCGCCGAGCAGCTTCCTGGAAACCAAAGTCTTTGGGTTCCGGGGGGAGTATGGTTGCAAAGCTGAAACTTAAAGGAATTGACGGAAGGGCACCACCAGGAGTGGAGCCTGCGGCTTAATTTGACTCAACACGGGAAACCTCACCCGGCCCGGACACGGAAAGGATTGACAGATTCAATAAATTTAAATGAACATAACCATAAAAAACATCTGATCTTCGCGTTGGTCTTTGCATACATTTCACATACCATCTGTTTAATAAAATAAATGCACTGCGCTACCTTTTATATATGATAATAGGCCTCTAGCTGACATACTGGCTCAGAGACAACAAACTGACCGCAATGCACCCGTTAACCAAATTCCAGCTAAACCACCGTTATCTGGAATACCACCATCAGGACCCATACCACCGATAGGTCACGAAATCTCCTTATCCGAGGTTTCTTCATTCACCCGCAAAGACCAACACCTGCCACAGCGCCCAAGGGGAAAACCTTACCCTTGGGTACCCCTACCACCCTCAACGCTCTCTGGATGCCATCCGGCATCCCCAGGGCCCCCAGCATAAAGGTGAACCCCGTCACCCCGAACCACCCTTTTAACCGTTTTTATGAGCTATTTCCCTCCTCTCCACCAAGCGGTCCAATCTCCAAATCGTTCAAGCGATGACTTAGGACCTCACAATCAGCATACCTGGGAAAGCCCCGCAGGATGCCTAAATCTACCTGCATACCCCTCGTTATGTCCCACATGGACTGTAAGCCCAAATAATCCCCACCGACATGTAACACCACAATGTCCGGAGGCCCCATCCAGTCATGCAACACTATGCCTTCCCGCCACCATCCTGCTCCCTAGCATGCCCTGTACTCCTAACCAATAAACAGTAAACACCTGTTACTCGTCTAGCAATGCCCCAGTTTGTCCCCTCATACCTACTGTCTGCACCTCTTGTCCCCCACAACCCAGATGAGATGCCCAATATCCAGCCCAGGCCTTGTGTTCCACCTGCAAGAGAAAAGAGAACCCAGCACCCATAACCACAACAGGCATGCAAAACCCTTATACCCCTCAATAAAAAACCCAGCCAGCATAACCTCTCCTATAATCCTGCAACAGGTGGGGGGAAATCATACCACTGGAACTTACGCGGTTACCCTTGAAAATGCGCTTAACTTTCCCTTAACCCGACCCCCACCTGGCCGCCTCCACATCGAATAAATAAGATGAAAACCATTGTCCCCAAAACCTAATGCTCGTAAACCCTTCCAGCCCACAGACTTGAACTCTGAACTTTGGGGAAAAATCCTAATGTAGCCACCATGTCCCCCCACCTTCTAAATATACAGAGCCCCAGGCCAGCACCTGGGATTCTCACGCATCCCCACAGGTGACCTGCGGAGCCTTGTCCCCCCTGTACTTTGGTCTATGGTAAAAGCCGTTGGGAACAAAGAAAAAACTTCCCAGACTGATGAACCCCAACAAACCCAATAGGCGAAAACTTGCTGCCAAATCTCCAACAACACAGTGTGCCCTTGCGCTTACGAGAGAGCCGATACTCTATCAGTGCTCATCCTAAACTTGTAAGAAAGTACCATCCACCCTACGAGTTACCGAAAAAAGGGGGCTGTACACCTGCCAATCCCAGGACACCACCAACATACGGGACAACGAAACCCCCTAGTTACTCTGGTGCCGACTAACAACTCCCGGGGTACATCCCCACCGTAAGCCATACCAAGCTGGCGCTATGACGTTCCCACCCCGGGGGGGGTGAATGGCGCCAATAAACCCCTAACTTCAGACCTCTACACCCCAAATGATGAAGCAGCCTACCACAGGAAGAAGCGACTGCTGCCATGCTGTGACCTGTATCACCCCCAAAAAGTCCACCGAAGGCCTGAAGGTGTGGGTCGTAGAGGCCATCCCCGGAAGGTTTGCCTGCTGTGACTCTGCCAGCAGGAGACTTTCTGGATATAATCCCTCAATTAAATAAAATGTAAATACCGCGCTCAGACACTAACTAAATCAGCAAAAAAGCAGTAACAATAAACCATCTAATACCTAATGGTGCTAATAAATACAAATGTGAAAAAGTTGCGCTACATTAAACATTTCCCTATATAAGAAATGCTGTAAACCAGTGACATACAAAAGTCAAGGACACACCCGGATCAAGAGTGCACCCCAAACACCCTAAGCTCCTTCTGGTGATGGGTACATAAATGAATAGTGAGATTTACCAAATAACAACAGTTGAAATAAATCATATGCAAGACAATCAATAAATAAATAAATAAGTAATGTCCATAAGGAAATTAAATATAGTGAGCAGCGTCTTCCTTAAATGTGATAGAAAGGTGAAAAATATGTGAGTATGTGATCCACAACGGGTATCAGGGTCCAGATAATCAGCCTTATTCTTTGATGTCCACAAATGAGAGACAACTTGATGTAAAATTCTGTATATAATAACTCTTACTGGAACCGGTGGACCCCCTAAAGAGCGGGGTCATACGAGCAGACAGATTAAGCTCTCTGAAGGGACATTTGAATCCTCTGGTATCTCAAATCCTTTGGTTGCCTTGAGCGGGCAGCAAGGGTTTCTCCAAGTAGCAATGAATGCTTATCAGCTGGATGTTCCCAATCTGAAAAGAAAAGCACACTCGGGCTCCCAGCCAAGAGTGAGCAAACAGAGAGGGACTCCAGTCAAGTAGTAAGTTAAAACTAAAAATCTTTAATGCTAACTAAATAGGCAAAGCTCACAAGACAACATGTACAGAGATAGTGTACAGAGATATTGTACAGAGATATTGCATAGAGGTGCATGAATAAGTAAAAAGCTGTCTAGCTAAAACAATCAATAAAAAGCACCCGTGTGCCGGGTCACATGTGGTGTGATTGCGTCAGCACAACACACAGCCCTACATGTTTCACAATACCTTGCGTCTTCCTGGGGCCACCGTTATCCAGTCAGGAAGGGACCCCCATTCCTCCTATGGGTCCAACCCACCGTTATCCAGTCAGGAAGGGACCCCCATATCTCTGATGGGCCCAACCCACCGTTATCCAGTCAGGAAGGGACGCCCATACCTTCGATGGGCCCAACCCACCGTTATCCAGTTAGGAAGGGACACACATATCTCAGATGTGCCCAACCCACCATTTTTTTTGTGCAGTCAGGAAGGGACACCCATATCTCTGATGGGCCCAACCCACCGTTATCCACAGTTAGGAAGTGGACACCCATACCACAGATGGGCCCAGCTATCCACAGTTAGGAAGGGACACCCATAACTCAGATGGGCCCAACCCACCATATTCCCACTAAGGCCGGGGCACCTAGACCCCAGGTGGGCCCCACCCACTATCAACCGCAGTTAGGAAGGGCCACCCACCCCTCAGCTGAGCCCAACCTACCGTTTTTGGTTTGTGAACCACAAGGAGAAGCGATTGAATTCTCCATAAGGGGTTGCCAACATCCCAAATTATATCATAGAGGGAACCCTCAAAAGAGAGGGAACACTTGTACCCCCCGGTACAGCGGGACTTTGAAGACGAACAGTCAGAAGTTTATAAAAGCATATTGTTTATTAGAAAAAGTTTTTTGCTTAAAAAAGCATATTTATAAAAACATGATAGCAGTCTATACAAAATATTCATAGAAAAACAAAGTTTTCTATAATTTCAAAAGCAAATATAAATTCCTTCATAAGCCTAACATGTTTCAGGACGATGTCCCATCTTCAGAGGCGTTTTTGGAAGGAAGAATGGGTATGTTCTGATAAATAGGTGAAAATGAATTTAACATAGGCATTTAATTCAAAGTGAGTATTACAATGTTCTGACAGTGTCCAATATACATACCAATATTCAACTGTATAGAAAGGTGTATAAGTATATGCATAAATAGTTTTCTAAGGGTTTAGATAAACCTCTGCTGCCAAATGTCCAACATAAATTGATGGGCCCCGTCAAAAGCCCACACAAAGGTCCCAAAGGAGGAACACCCAACACAGCACAGCTGCAACAGAACCCTACAGGGATAACAAAATAACTTATTATAATTGAAAATACAAATGGGCACACCAAATAGAGGCTGCACAATAAGGGGAAAGAGAAACATCCTCCCCCTCCCTTCCCCCCTCTCCCCCCCAAACACATACACCAAAAACCCCACGAGAAAAAGCAGGAGGGACGTAACCCCTCCACATGTCAGCACCCTGTGTTTTCATTGGTGCAGGGCACCTAAAGCCAAAACTTCTCATATCATAATGATTGGCATAGAGGGGAATATATTGGAAGGGAGCTGCTCTTACCCTCCTTGAACAAAACAAAACAAAAGGATTAGCAGGAAAAGAGGGGAGCTAGCCCTAACAGTCTTGGGGGGGTGGAGGGGGGTACCTCAGTCCTCCAGTCTGTCCCCATCTGCTGTGCATCCCCTGGTTCATTGGAAGCTGCCGGCCATGGCAGTGGAGTTCATTAGAGGGTAATTATGTAGAGATGTAATTCCATTGGTTCACCACTGGAGGGGTTCCTAGGTTATATCTGCTTATTTCATGTACTTTAAATGGGTCTTAGGTTAGAGTTGCAATTATATTTTTAAATATATGTTTTATTGCAAAGATTATGTATCTATATGTATTAAATTGTTACTTTGTATGGATATTATGTTGTTTGAATGTAGTGCAGAACGCATATAGCGGCATGATGATGCATTAGACTCCCTGGTCACTATGGCAACCGGCATGTAAACTATAAATGCTAAGCAAGGTCATCACATGGTCACCCTTGAAAAAGTTACGTGTCTAGTGATGAAACCGGTCGGGAGGAGCCAGTGATGAGCAGTGCTGTGTGTGCACTGTTGGCGTGTGAGGAAATCCCAGCTGTTAGCTGTATGCAACTGACCTTACCATATGCATTATATTCTGCTGGCAAGTGTGAGTGAAGTTTACCCTTAGCTTATAGGGAATATTTAATATACTATCTGCACAATGGTCTCTTTCTTTGTTGTTTCATACTGCGGACGTTCTTTGAAAGCCAGAATCCAGCCCATGCTAATGAGCAGCTGAATTTATGAGCAAGCCATCTATCACTGGGGTTACTCATTGAAACCTGTCCAAATTCATCAATCACCAAAGACATTTCTTCATAGTGGTATGCTGTCCTATTGAGATATTTGTGCACTGTGGTTCATCACATTAATATATCTCATTTTTCTTTTCTGTTTTTTAATTGTGTTTAATAATTTATTATTACATTGATATTTAGTTATAGGATTTTGTTATTGTGAAGGATGTTATGCTATTTATAATGGGTTCCATTTGCTTATTTTTGCACATGATTCACTGATTAACCATGAGGAGGTCACACTGTGTTATATTGGGAGGTTAATATTAGTGCATTATACATTCTGAATATAAACAACATTTTTTTTGTGTGATATCAGTTCACACACACAATAATTGTAGCTATATTTATTTATTTATTTACTAGTTCATATTAGCGCTTTAGTACACCTTTTACTTTCCTGAACTGTAAATGACATGGGTTTGGATCAAACCTAACCTAAAACTCAACCCTAGTTATACATATTTAAAGCAGTTGTAAATCTCTGATTTAAAAAAAAAACTGCGGGGGGGGGGGGGGGGGGGCGTGGCTAGCCGGCGCTGAAGATAGATGCCTGATCTCACAGCTCCACAGCCAGGGAGAGCACCTGAACACATTAGACCCGTCAGGGGCGACTTATCAAGCCCAGAATCGCTCCACATCTTCCCTGGGTGCCGACCGACAATGTCCCGAAAACGGATGGGAGAACACGACCTCAGGAAACTCACCACGTTCATGTTTCCTTAGGACAAGGTCAGTGAGATCCAAGATGGTGCCAGTGGCCTGACGGAGCAGCGGGAGGCCTACACAGACCTCCCGGACGCCATCCACACTGAAATGGGCACAGCTCCTCTGCCTCTATCCCCCACACAGGACCCAGGCTCTGACCCCCTTACCTCCAGCCAAAGCCCGGATGTGGATGGATGCACCGCATCCACAGTCACCTCATGCCAGGATGGCGGCCCAGGCCCAGGCCTTCAATATGTTCCAATCCATCCAGGCCCTGCATAATTCTATGGCATCCTTTCCCACTTCTGGCCTTCCGGTCATAGACACTACTCTAAAAGAGATGCTCATGTCCCTGCAAACATCTCTGATGACTGGCTTGTCATCCCTGTTCACCAAAATCTCCACAGACATGCATTCTATGGGTAATAGAATCTCTACCATAGAACAGGGTATGACAGAATGCTCAACCACTGTAAATGACATCATAGATGCAGTTGATGAAATTAAAGAGGAGCAGGATTGGGTCTGGGCCAACCTGGCTGATTTGGAAGTCCGCTCTAGATGCAACAACGTCAAACTGCGGGGGGTCCCTGAGTCTGTTCCCCTGGGGGACCTTCCTAAATACACCAAAGACCTCATACACACTATCCTGCCTGACGCGGCTCCCAGAGACATCATCATAGATAGAATTCACAGGATTGCAAAACCCTAACACCTAGCAGCATCAGTGCCGAGAGACGTTCTCATGAGAGTTCATTTTTTCCACATCAAAGAAAGAATTATGTCAGAAGCCAGGTCCAAAGCTCCTTTGCCCAGACCATATGAAGGAATCCAGATTTTTCCTGACCTTTCCAAATATACGTTACAACTGAGAAGAAAGCTGAACCCCATAACCAAAGGCCTTTTCAATCATAAAATCCTATACAAATGGAGATATCCCGTGACTTTACTCATCACTAAAAATGGTACCACCCATGTTGTCAGCGACCTACTGAAAGGCATGTGCCCACTCCGTGACGGGGGCATCATTCTAGAATCCCCGACGGAAGGAGTCCCACCTCTGCTGAAACGGAAATTCCAACAATGGCGCACCAACCAGGGCTCCAAAATACACCAACCCCAAACAAATGCCTGAACCTGTTGGGCCACAACCACTACAATATTTCTCCCTCGCTAAAACCTTATGCAAATTTTTCAAGTTTTACTAATTACTAACTGTTTTCCCCCATTTGCGGCATAGCTACATATAGCTTCCTGTTACACATGCCGCCACAAACCTTTTACTGCAAGATTACAGAAAACCTGCTACAGTTTTTGTTCTCACTGTTTGCTATTTTAGCCTTCTGACTTGTTGCTTTCCCCCCAGATATCTCCCACGGCTTTCGTTTCAGATCTTCTACAACACAGCACCGAATATCAGGAAGACACTCTACTTCATAAAGGAGACACCTACTCATCGCACGCTATAAGCAACTAACTGTAAGTGCTACTTCTCCAATTGCTCCACCTCTACTCTTAGCCACTGGTCATGCCGTGTAACATTCTGTCCCTTAATGCCAAGGGGTTAAACCACCCGGCAAAGCGCCATTCCCTATGGCACACAGCAGTCAAACTGGACAGTGACATCCTCTGTGTCCAAGACACCCGTCTGCTTCCCACGACAACAGCCCTTTGTTCCAACAGCAAATACCCCCAAATCTACCATGCCACCTACAACTCCATGAAAAGAGGAGTCCTCATTGCCATAAAGAATGGACTGGACTTCCAGTTGCTACAAGAAATCTCCGACCCCAATGGTCGCTATGTCATTCTAATATTTACCCTCAACAAGGTCACTTACACTTTAATGAATATCTATGCCCCCAATACCCGCCGGATAAGAGAGGTACGGCAGGGTCATTTGATAATATGCGGTGATTTCAACATGGTTGCAGACATCCACATGGACTTTGCTTCAGCAGCGAAAAGAAGAGAATTCCCCTGAGGCAACTCCTTGCATCACATGATGTTTTTGATGTGTGGAGATGCCATCATGGGTCTGAAAAAGGCTACACCTATTTCTCCCCCCACCACTACTCCAGAATTGATATGTTCCTCACAGGCAAATGGTTGCTACAAAACATTGGCGTATCTGTAATCCACACCGTGACATGGTCAGACCATGCTCCAATCACTATTTCCATTAACGACACTGCACCCCAGCAGAATACGTTCATCTGGACTGTGAACAATTACATTCTGCAACACCCCATCTACTCCCAAGAAGTTAAAAAACACATACAGTAGGTGACCGTGACATTGTGTCAATCTCGCCGTTGTTATCGGCGAGATTTGACATCTGCGAGCCCCGTCACGGCAGCCAGCGCTGAGCTGGCACGCTCATCGGGAAAGGAAAACTGTTTTTTTCCTTTCGCGATGAGCGACAGGCAGTGCTGACAGCTGTCTGGTATGATTATTGAGGAGGAACGCCGTGCCAAATTTTAAATAAAAAACCGGCATGGGTTCCCCCCCAGGGGCATACAAGGCCCTTAGGTCTGGTATGGATTTTAAGGGGAACCCCCTATGCCGAAAAATCGGTGTGGGGTCCCCCCAAAATCCATACCAGACCCTTATCTGAGCACGTAGCCTGGCCGGTCAGGAAAGGGGGTGGGAACGAGCGAGTGCCCCTCCTCCTGAACTGTACCAGGCCGCATGCCCTCAACATGTGGGCCCCCTGCAGCCCCCCCACCCCAAAGCACCTTGTCCCCATGTTGATGAGGACAAGGGCCTCTTCCCGACAACCCTGGTCGTTGGTTGTCAGTGTCTGCGGGCAGAGGGCTTATCGGAATCCGGGAGCCCCCTTTAATAAGGGGGCCCCCAGATCCCGGCCCCCCACCCTATGTGAATGAGTATGGGGTACATTGTACCCCTACCCATTCACCTGAGGAAAAAAGTGTCAATAAAAAAACACACTACACAGGTTTTTAAAGTAATTTATTAGGCAGCTCCGGGGTCTTCCGACTTCAGGGGTCTTCTTCTGACTTTGGGGGTCTTCTTCTGACTTCTCCTCTCTCCAGGCCTCTTCTCCCGGTGTCCGTTTCTTCTACCGGTGTCTGGTCTCTTCTCTCGGTGTCCGGTTCTTCTCCCGCTCTTCTGCCGGGCTCCTCCGCTATCTTCTGCTCTTTTTCTGGCTCTTTTGCTAGCGGTGGCCCGGTCTTCTTTGCCATCTTGTTCCTTCTTCTCTTCTTCCTATGTTGACACGATGCTCTCTCCTGCTGTAATGCTGTGTGAGCGGTGCGCGATGACTTATATAGGCATGGGGCGTGACCCCGCCCCCTTGTGACACCACGCCCCATGCCTATATAAGTCATTGCGCACTGCTTACACAGCATTACAGTGGGAGAGAGCATCGTGCCAACATCAGAAGAAGAGAAGAAGGAACAAGACGGCAAAGAAGACCGGGCCACTGCTAGCAAAAGAGCCGGCAAAAGAGCAGAAGATAGCAGACGAGCCCGGCAGAAGAGCGGGAGAAGAACCGGACACCGAGAGAGGAGGCCGGAGAGAGTGGAGAAGTCGGAAGAAGACCACCAGAGCTGCCTAATAAATTACTTTAAAAACCTGTGTAATGTTTTTTTTATTGACACTTTTTCCCCCAGGTGAATGGGTAGGGGTAAAATGTACCCCATACTCATTTACATAGGGTGAGGGGCCGGGATCTGGGGGCCCCCTTATTAAAGAGAGCTCCCAAATTCCTATAAGCCCTCCGCCCGTAGACCCCGACAACCAACGGCCAGGGTTGTCGGGAAGAGGCCCTTGTCCTCATCAACATGGGGATAAGATGCTTTGGGGTGCGGGGACCGCAGGGGGTCCCCCTGCCCCAAAGCGCCCACCGTCCCATGTTGAGGACATGCGGCCTGGTACGGTTCAGGAGGGGGGGCTGCTCGGTCATCCCCACCCTGTTTCCTGACCAGCCAGGCTGCGTGCTCAGATAAGGGTCTGGTATGGATTTTGGGGTGGACCCCATGCCGATTATTCAGCATAGGGGGTTCCCCTTAAAATCCATACTGGACCTAAGGGCCTGGTATGCCCCTGGGGGGAACCCATGCCATTTTTTTATTTAAAATTTGGCGCGGCATTCCCCCTCATGATTCATACCAGACAGCTGTCAGCACTGCCTGTCGCTCATCGCGAAAGGAAAAAACAGTTTTCCTTTCCCGATGAGCGAGCCAGCGCAACATGCACAGTACCCTGTCGCCGAGAACCAGCGCGATGGGATCGCACTGGAAACACAGTCTTGCGGTCAGGTACTGTACAAGAATACTTCTATTTAAATAAAGGATCAGTGGGGGACCCCGTCACGATGTGGAACGTGCACAAAGCAGTTCTAATGCCCTGTACACACGGTCGGATTTTCCGATGGAAAATGTCCGATCGGAGCGTGTTGTCGGAAATTCCGACCGTGTGTGGGCTCCATCGGACATTTTCCATCGGATTTTCCGACGCACAAAGTTGGACAGCAGGAGATAAAATTTTCCGACAACAAAATCCGATCGCGTCAATTCCGACCGTGTGTGGCCTGTTCCGACGCACAAAGTGCCACACATGCTCAGAAGAAATTCCGAGACGGGACAGCTCATTCTGGTAAACTTAGCGTTCGCAATGGATACAGCACTTTCGTCATGCTGCAATGTTAAAAATGGTTTATTACAGTGCACTCTCTTCTTCTTTATAATGTGACAAGAATTAAGTAGTTTTGCTGCTCATATTCACACACACTTCTCACAAAGTTTTATTTGTGTTTTTTTAGTGGGATTCCCTGAATATATTGTTATTAGTTGTCACATCTGACAGTTTTATATATTTTTTTTTTTTTGGATTTTCAGCCTTTTTTTTTCTTTAATGTTTGGATTTTTTCCAAGGCTGATCTTTGTTCAATGTTATTTTTATTTTTACTCCAGAATATTTTTGTGTGTGTTTTGTGTGTCAAGTTACCCCAACACCATTGATATCTTGTATTATTTAATCTCCAGGAGATTGTTTGGTGTTGGTGTCCCTTGTTCATTTCACATTGTATATTTGAAATGTACCTGAACCCTCACAAACAAACTGTCCTTTTTGAAGTAAAACACATAGGAGAGTATAATTTAAAACAAAAATCCTTTATTAAGGGATCAGAACCAAACAAAGAGGAAGGCAACACTGGATCAACAGGAGAAATTAGCAAAGCCTGGGACCCCCACGGCAGACATCAATTCTTCAACATCAAAATTGGTGGCCTGAGGAGTCCATATGTAAGGGAGGGCAGTCTGGTCCAGAATTCGCAGAGATCCGGATAGCAGCAGATGACATGTGTGTCCCCAGGCTGTGGTACCACAAGAGGCTGCATCTTTTGGCCGACCAGACTGGAACCAGGGTCCTCACTTTCTGGTCTTCCTTCCACGCTTCCTTCCGGGCTGTGGCTGTGCAGTTGGAGATGTGGCAGGAGGAGGAGTAGGACCTGGAGGAGGAGGAGGACTGGGAGGACCTGGAGGAGGACTGGAAGGACCTGGAGGAGGACTGGGAGGACCTGGAGGAGAGGGAGGAGGAGGAGGAGGACCTGCAGGAGGAGGAGGAGGACCATCCCAAAGGTGTGTCTGAGGTGTCATTTGGCCCCTCATACCTTTCTCAAGAGCCTCCAATATAAGGGCCTCACACATGACTTGTTGGCCCTCCTCCATCCTCTGCATTTTATATGCAATGAAGGCAGCAATGTTCTCCTCCATGGTGTGGGGTGCTCCCAGGACCTCTGTAGCCCTCCAAAAGAATCCTATAGCAGCCTCCTCTAGGGCAATCCTCCTACTGCCACTTTCTCTTTTCAGGGGGGGTGGAGGGACCTGCAGATCAGCCAGCCGGCTCGGCCCGGCCACCTCCTGACTGAGACTTCCCTGTGTATGAAGAAGGGACATGGTTTTAGTTTTTGCTTCATCAATCACAATCCTAAATTAGTACTCCCAATTAACATCTAGTTAACATCATTGATTGGACAAGCAGAAATATTTAGAGGAATGCTATACCTGGCTCAATCTGGGCTCCTCCACATGTGGCCTGGAAGGCCCAGGTTGGGCGTCAGAAGCCTCAGCCGGGGGGAAGGAAGCGTGGAAGGAAGACTGGAGAGGAATGGCCTGGGTTCAGTCTGGCCTGCCAGAAAATGCAGCCTGTCGTAGTACAACATCCTGGGGACATAGATGTCATCTTCTGCTCCGGATCTCTGTGAATCCAGGACTTTCTTACGCTCCCTTAGATATGTGCTCCTCAGGCAACCAATTAATATCTTTAAATAGGTGATGTCTGCCGTGGGGATCACCTGCTTCACAATTTCACACAATTGCACCAGTGCTGCCTTCCTCTTTGCTTGGTTCTTGAAATGGGGGTGGTTAATCTCCCACAGACAGGGCAGCTCCCTTAGCATCTCTAGGAATACTGACATGAAGTCATTATCTTTGAGTAGCATATCCATGTTCACTGCAAGACACAACACAAGACAAAGCCTAATGTCAGACAAAACTCTCCTAATCTTGTTACAATATAGGCCTCAATGTAGAAGCAGTATAGGCACAAGTTTGTCTCTTACCTTCGTTCTTACGATCGGCGCGTCCAATGCTGCTTCCTCCGCTCACAGATCGTACGTAATACGCACGCGTGTTACGCTTTATACACACTGCGCATGCGTGTAACTCCGCCCGCCCCTGACGTTCTTTCTAGTCTATTCCCCACCCCTTTTCATTCGACGCAGTGGGTAAAGAGCATGATGGCGGAGTTAGAGCAGGTGTGTGCTAATTATAGCAACGAGGAGGAGGAGGAGGAAAGCCCGGATCCAGAAGGAGACGTTTTAAGGCCACAAATATGTCCTTTGGGGAGATGTTGGAGATGGTCAACATCATGAGGAAGTCCGACTATGACGGGAAGTATGGGCCTTACCCCAACCCCAACATCAGAAAGGCCAAGATCATGGCGAAAGTGATCAAAAGCCTTCACAGGAATTTCGGGGTACGAAGATCGAAAGATCAGCTCAGGAAGCGGTGGTCAGACTTGAAGTTAAGAGAGCCAGAGCAGTACCGAAGGATCCGGAGAGTGCTGCAAAAAAGTAAGTAGTTGTGCTGTGTTCCTATTCTTTCTGCCTTTATTACGTTCGTGCTGCTCCATGTGCTTTTATTAATTGTAACGTTTAAAAGGGCAACTTTAATGTTCATGGGCCCATTATTCGTTCGTATCAAACATTTTTCTTTCGGCCTCTAGAACACCATTGTTTAGGCCATATGCATTTTCCAACATTTTTTTGGGCCTACTTGGATGCCAAATATTTGTTTGTGTAGATGGGTTTGTTACTAGAATGAAATGCCAACTAGATAGTGTGTAAGGAGAGGACACTGAGCAGCTGTTTTCACATCTGGACACTGGAGCACTAGTGTGGGACCCCAGAACACCATTTTTATTAGGGGGGCCACACAGGTGCTCCAGTGTATACATCTGTGCTACATCTGTGAAGCTTGTACTAAACAGGTAAAGTATTGCAGCTTGACAAAGGGCAGCTTGACAAAGGGCAATAAAAAAAAGACATCTTTGAACTCGGCTAAAATAGACAATTGTACCCCACTTCCAAGCAATGCTTCCTATTTCTAGTTCGGCCATCAAATATCTGTGTGCTAATTATACCATTTTTGTTTTACATAGGGGAGAAAAGACTCGGAGGACACCCCTCATCCGAGGAGACCAGAGACCCCCCACCTCTGGAAGAAGGTGAAATACCCCAAACCCAAGCTGAGCAGGAGGAAGAAGAAGATATGGTGGAGATTGGCACCACAACAGGTGAGTGTCTGCGACCACAGGCTCAGGTAAAAGAGATGGATGGTGGCAGATTTTTGAGACAAGTTTTTTTTTTCTTTCTCTCTTTTTAGGTGATCGTGATGTGAGGGATAGAGAACGCTTTACTTCTGAAAGTGCCCAGATCCTGATCAGGGAGATCATGGGGTTTAATGCCGAACTGCAAAACACCCAGCAAAAAATCAATGATGTTATTAAAAAAAATAATAACATCATTGATGTTTTGGGGCGAATTTAAAACCCCACAAAATCACTTTTTGGATTGTGGTCCAATCTTTTAAATTTTTTTGCAATGTTTTGAAAAGCCAAATTTGGAGGATGCACACAGTGTGCCAACATGTGCTATCTGCCATCACGGGAGATCAATGGACGCGTTTTGGGGGTGCAACCCCTTCCTCAATTATAAAGTCGCGTTGAGGAAGGGCTTGCTCCCCCAAAACATGTCCCTTGATCCCCCCTGATGGCAGATAGCACATGTTGACATTCGTAAATTGGTGTGCATCTTCCAAATTTGGCTTTTCCTGGGGTGATTTCCCCCCATCTGAACGCTATATCAAACCCAGTTCCTAAATACTGATGTCTGATATAGCCTTCAGGTTTTACCTAATGTGAACTTTGTAAGTTCAAGTTTTTTGGCTTTCTTGTTGGTTTTACACAGGCCTGTTTTATCTGAAATGGACATTTGGAATTTTGCTAATGCTACTGCAAAAATTGTTATACAACAAACATGTTGGTTTGTTTTAAAAACCTTTGGTAAATGCACATGTGATTGTGCAGGTATAAAAAAGTGGCTTACTCAAGAATGTGTGGATTATTGTCTCAACACTACAACACTTTTGGGGTGATGTAATAGCTGTTTTATGCAAAAATGGGGGTTATTTCCTAAGGGCAAATCCTCATTGCACTACAAGTGCAGTTTCAGTGCAGTTGCAAGTGCACTTGTAGTGAAATGTGTTTTTGCATTTAGGAAATACCAGCCAACAGTGCTTTGTATAAGGTTACCCAATCACGACATTTTCTGCACTCAAAACATTTATGTCAGGGTCAGCTAAAACAAACACAAGCAGTAAATGTCCACAAAGAATTTCTTTTTTTTTAATTATAAAAAGGCTTCACATATTGTCTGGCATATTGATAGCCCCCCTACCCGCAAAGAACTCCAGGTAGCGTAACCGGACATCACGGGTACTCAGGGAGGGCAAGCCAGGACGGCCACTTTCAAGCGCCGTCAGTGTGGTTTGATGTAGGATTCCGGCCTCAGGCCCAACTGAGCCAGCATAGTTGGCCGAATGTTTCCGTAAAAAGTTATGGAGAACACAGCACGCAAGTATTATATGGTTCAATTTATATTCCGCCATATGGATAGGTGTCAGAAATAGGCGGAACCGGCTGGCCAGGATTCCAAATGTGTTCTCCACCACTCTTCGGGCTCTGGCCAGCCGGTAATTAAAAACCCTCTGTTCCGGGGTGAGGGTCCTCATTGGGAATGGCCGCATCAGGTGGTCCCCCAGCGCAAATGCTTCATCAGCAATAAACAAAAATGGGAGTCCTTCCACATTGTCCTCTGGAGCTGGCAAGTCCAAGCTGCCATTCTGGAGACGCCTGTAGAACTCCGTCTGGGCGATGACTCCACCATCGTACATCCGGCCCCACGTCACATACAAGAAGTCGTAATTAGCCGACACCACCGCCAACATCACTATACTATTAAACCCCTTGTAATTATAATAGTACGACCCCGAGTTGGGTGGTGGGATGATGTGGACGTGTTTCCCATCAATTGCCCCTCCGCAGTTAGGAAAGTCCCACCGCTCGGCAAAGTGGGAGGCCACAGTCTGCCATTCCTGTGGCGTGGAAGGAAACTGTTGAGGAAAAAACAATAAACATTACTATTTTTACTCTGAAACATGGCAAGCAGATTAGACACAAACATTATGGGGCAACCTCCAGATAACATTTATTAAGGGGAATTTAACAACACCAAAGTATAAGGTACACCTATCGTATCCCCCCCCCCCCTCTCATGGGCCATTTCTAACATTATGGGATGTGTGGAAATCTTGGACAGGTAACCCTCTTCACTTCATTGAGAGATGAATGCCTAAATAATAGGTATTACTTGGAACAGCCCCTCCTTAGTTACACTATTGGCAGACCACTGGACAGGTAAGAAGTGTCTGAATACAAAGATATAAATACACACTGTACACATTTGAGGACATTTGGACATTCTGCTATTACCTATCAAGATAATAATAGGATACAAAAACTTTAACCACTTGACCACTGGGCACTTAAACCCCCTTAATAACCAGACCAATTTTCAGCTTTTGGTGCTCTCACATTTTGAATGACAATTACTCACTCATGCAACACTGTATCTATATGAATTTTTTGTCCTTTTTTTCACACAAATAGAGCTTTCTTTTGGTGGTATTTAATCACCGCTGGGTTCTTTATTTTTTGCGCTATAAAAGAAAAAAGACCGAAAAATCTGTAAAAAAATTAATTTTTCTTCGTTTCTGTTATAAAATTTTGAAAATTAGTAATTTTTCTTCATATATTTTGGGCAAAATTTATACCGCTACATATCTTTGGGAAAGAAGACATTCCAAGGTATTTAGAAAGATGCATGATGAGTTTTTTGAAGTTGTCATTTTTTCCCACAATTCTTTGCAAAATCAAGTTTTTTTTTTTTTCTTTTGTTTTTTTTCACAAAATTGTCATATTAGCAGGTTATTTCTCACACACAGCATATGCATACCACAAATTACACCCCAAAACACATTCTGCTATTAGTCCCGAGTATGGCGATACCACATGTGTGAGACTTTTACACAGCGTGGCCACATACAGAGGCCCAACATGCAGGGGAGCACCTTCAGGCGTTCTGGAGCACCCAGGCCAATTCTGACATTTCTCTCCTACATGTAAAAATCATCATTTATTTGCTAGAAAATTACATAGAACCCCAAAACATTATATATGTTTTTTTAGCAAAGACCCTAGAGAATACAATAGCGGTCATTGCAGCTTTTTATCTCGCACGATATTTGCGCAGCAATTTTTCGAGCGCGTTTTTTTTGGAAAAAAAACAGTTTTTTGCTTTAAAAAAAAACAAAACAGTAAGGTTAGCCCAATGTTTTTGCATAATATGAAAGATGAAGTTACGCCGAGTTAATAGATACCTAACATGTCACCTTTTAAAATTGCACACGTTTGTGGAATGGCGCCAAACTTTTCTACTTAAAAATCCCCATAGGCGACGCTTTAAAAATTTTTACTGGTTACAAATTTTGAGTTACAGAGGAGGTCTAGGGCCAAAATTATTGCTCTCGCTCTACCGATCGCAGCGATACCTCACATGTGTGGTTTGAACACCGTTTTCACATGTGGGCGGGACTTACGTATGCGTTCGCTTCTGCATGCGAGCACATGGACAGGGGCGCTTTAAAAAAATTTTATTTTTTTTATTGTTCATTTTACTATATTTATTTTAGTTTGACACTTTTTTCCAAAAAAAAAAAATTTTGATCACTTTTATTACTATTACAAGGAATGTAAACAGCGGCCATTTATCGGGATCTGTGACCCGGCGGTCACGGATGCTCTCGAGTGCGTGCCCTAGGGGGCGCGCGAGAGCAGAATTCTGGGAGGACGTCCTTGGACGCCCTCCCAGAGTTAAACAACCGCCCTGTAGCCGTCATTTGGCTATGGGCCGGTTGTTAAGTGGTTAAACAGTATCATTGGAAAGTATACAGGCAGGCCCTTGCACTACATGCTTTGGGGAATTCATCCATAAATCTGACCAGTAAAGAGGTGGGTATAGTGTGTATGGGTTTGGCAAAGTCAGCAGATAGATGATTGAGGATAGAGAATTGGGATCAGCTGACTTAGCAGTTGGGGAGGGAGGGTTACTAAAAATTATTTGGGGACACCACAAAAAAAAGCCTCTGGCACTCTGCCTGAATTTAAATCAAAAATAACATTTCCAAACATTTTAGGGGGTGTTTGGGATAAAGCACTAGTATGGAGCTGATAAAATAAATTGTTAAGTGACTACATGAGATGAATATAGGGCCAGGAGAGCATGCTGGGGAGGTTATTGAAGGGCAAATATGTATGAAGGACCTAAAATAATAATTACATAAAAATCCAGCTTGCATGAGAACAAAGGGGACATTCACAGCATATTACAATCATGGTAATTAGGGAATGAGGAAAGAAATACAATATATTAGCAAACATTCAATACAATAAAATGTGATATTAAAGAATAAATCTTACCTTCATATACTCCTTCTGCAGGACCTGGATGATGGCAGAACAGGTCTCTGGGATAATGATCCCCAGAGCCTGGGGGGAGATGCCTGTCGAGAACTTCAAGTCCTGCAGGCTTCTCCCTGTGGCCAAATACCGCAAGGTAGCGACCAACCTCTGCTCTGGAGTGATGGCTTGCCTCATGCAGGTATCCTGCCTGCTGATATAGGGGGGCAGCAAAGCCAACAAACGGTGAAACACGGGGTCCGTCATCCTGAGAAAGTTCCTGAAATCATCAGGATTATTCTCACGGATCTCAGGGAGCAAAGGCATATGAGAGAACTGGTCACGCTGAAGCAACCAATTCTTGGTCCATGAACTCCTCCCCACCCTATTTATGGACTGGACTTGTGTCAAGGTCAGGACCCCAACACCAAGCCCCCGCACAGCACGAACTCTACGAGGAGTATGTATACGAAACATGGCTAGAAAATGGTCGGCTGCTCAGAACGAAGTAACAGAACGCACTGAAGAACAGCAAGGCCTGTGAAGAGCGACCTGAAAAACAGTAACGAACCAACAAGAATACAATGACTACCTAAAGTCACGCGGAACTTGCTGCACACACTGAAGAGCAGATACAAACCCACAAGCACAAACTGAACGGCAGAAAACAATCTGAAAGCCACAAGTCTGAAAAAGCACAAATTGTCTCTCACCAAACTTTTACTAACACGACATTAGCAAAAGGAGCCCAAAGGGTGCCGCGCTTGGTTCTGAACCGGCCTTTTCTGGTCTCATCGTACGTGGTGTACGTGACCGCGTGGTTGGCGATCGGAAATTCCGACAACTTTGTGTGACCGTGTGTAGGCAAAACAAGTTTGAGGCAACATCCGTCGGAAAAAATCCTAGGATTTTGTTGTCGGAATGTCCGAACAAAGTCCGACCGTGTGTACCCCCTATTAGAGGTACTATTATGAAACTGAGTTCCATATGTAAGAGGAAGAGGACGCAGCAAATAGATACCCTTACATCTCAAATCGCAGCTCTTGAATCCCAACACAAGACCAACCCAAACCCGACACTCCTAGCCCAACTACTGAACTGACAAGATCTACGTTCGCTACTTCTCCATTCATACAAATTAATCAAACGCAAAATCAAAGCCAACATATACTCCACATCCAACAAAGCAGGTAAGAGACTGGCGCAATGTCTCAAAGGACAGAGAATCAAATCCAGAATACCCCACCTATTCCACCCCCACTCCAATGACAAACTGACTAACCCCCAGGATATAGTGAATGCCTTTAGTGAGTATTATAGTAACCTGTACAACATCAGACATGACCCTAATACCTACCAACCGTCCTCTGCTGACAATAATGATTTTCTCCACCAAATTAAACTCCCGACTCTGACTGACACTCAACTGTCATTCCTAAACAAACCATCCTCTGAACAAGAAATCCTAAACACAATATCATCTCTGCCCTCGAGCAAAGCTCCCGGTCCAGATGGGTTAATGGGAGAATATTATAAACATTTTCCCAGCCACCTATTTCCCCATCTGACGGAATTTTTCAACATTGCTGCCTCCCCTTCTAAGTTCACAGATGAATCATTAAATGCTCTTATAATTACCATCCCGAAGCCAAGAAAAGATCCAACCTCCCCCCCAAATTTCCGCCCTATCTCTTTTCTGAACCTCGACGTAAAAATATATGCCAAAACAATTGCCAGATGCCTGATGACTGTTATGCCTGATCTCATTCATAAAGACAAATCGGGGTTCATTAAGGGTAGACAAGCTCCTGATGCTACAAGACGAATTATAAACCGGCTACATCATATTGAATCTAGTGGAACGCCTTCTCTGCTCCTCTCTTTGGACGCAGAGAAGGAGGTTCGATAGAGTCCATTGGACCTACCTACGGGAAGTCTTGACCAAGTTTGGTTTCAAAGATTTCATCTATAACGCTATGATGGCACTGTATACTACCCCTTCAGCAAAGGTATACTCCGCAGACATGCTGTCACAACCTTTTCGCATAACGAATGGCACTCACCAGGGATGCCAGTTATCCCCACTGATTTTCAATATGTTGATGGAACCTTTGGCGGAACACGTCTGCTCAAACCCCCTAATTACAGGTCTAACAATAGGCAAAATACCAGACAAGATTAGTCTTTTTGCAGACGACGTCATACTGATACTCACCAACCCAACTTCCTCCCTACCTGAAGCCCAAAAAACACTTGAATGGTTTGGACGAATATCATACTACAAACTGATTGTAACTAAATCACATATCTTAGACATCAACCACTTAAGGACCGGCCACTGTATATATACGTCATCACTTTAAAGATGGATATCTCAGTAATGGCAGCAGCTGCTGCCACAACCGAGGTATCCATCTTTAGGGCCGGTGATTCTGTGTATGATAATGGTGGTCTCTGCGGTGGGTTCGCCGCGAGATCACCGTTATGCGGCGGGAGAGGTGCCACCCCCCTCCCGCCGCTCTCCCACGCCCTCCGCCGCTTACCGGAGCCGTCGGTAGCAGCGGAGGCAATCGGGTCCTTTCTGTGCCTGGGTATAGAGATGAGTGAGGCCAAGATGGCACCCACCTGTCTCTATACCATAGGACAGCTGGAGCAACGTCAATACGTATGCTCCGCCCACTTCTCTTAAAGGCACAATTTTTTTGGGTCATTTTTTTAAACGACTTTTTTTTTTTGCATTTTAGTCTAAATATGAGATCTGAGGACTTTTTGACCCCAGATCTTATATTTAAGAGGACCTGCCATGCTTTTTTCTATTACAAGGGATGTTTACATTTCTTGTAATAGGAATAAAAGTGATACAATTTTTTTTTTAAAACAGTGAAAAAATAAATAAAATAAAGTAAAATAAATAATAATAAAAAAAAAATTTAAAGCGCCCTGTCCCGACGAGCTCGCGCGCAGAAGTGAACGCATACGTGAGTAGCGCCCGCATATGAAAACGGTGGTCAAACCACACATGTGAGGTATTGCCGCGACCGGTAGAGCGAGAGCAATAATTCTAGCCCTAGACCTCCTCTGTAACGCAAAACATGCAACCTGTAAAATGTTTTAAACGTTGCCCATGGAGATTTTTAAGGGTAAAAGTTTGACGCTATTCCACGAGCGGGCCCAATTTTGAAGCGTGACATGTTGGGTATCAATTTACTTGGCGTAACATTATATTTCACAATATAAAAAAAAATGGGCTAACTTTACTGTTATCTTATTTTTTTATTCAAAAAAGTGAATTTTTTCCAAAAAAAGTGTGCTTATAAGACCGCTGCGCAAATACGATGCAAAAAAAAGTATTACAATGACCGCCATTTTATTCTCTGGGGTGCTAGAAAAAAAACAATATATAATGTTTGGGGGTTCTAAGTAATTTTCTAGCAAAAAAAACTGTTTTAAACATGTAAACACCTAAAATCCAAAACGAGGCTAGTCCTTGGACGCCACCACCAGAAACCTTCTACGAGCCCAATTCCCCTTTGCCTGGGTAGACAATAGCATCTCATATTTGGGAGTACATCTCACAAAATCAGTCAAACACCTCTTCACAGCCAATTTCAAACCTCTCCTTGCCAAATTAAAAATAGAAACATAAACCTTAACCAAACTAAACCTCTCCTGGTCCGGCAGACTCACAGCATTTAAAATGCTCCACTTACCTCAAATTCTCTACCTGTTCAGAACCCTCCCCATCCCCATTCCTAAACACTACTTCAAATCTCTGCAAACTATGTTTAACAAATCTATATGGAATGGAACTAAACCTAGATGCGCACACTCGTCACTTAGAAACCATAGATCGGCGGGGGGCTCAGGAGCAATAGACTTCGAAGACTACCACATAGCAGTGATACTGCATCTGAGTGGTTCCAGTCCAACCCTAGTAAGCTCTGGAGCTTAATTGAAAACTCAACTCTACTTCATCCAAATCCAGACCTACAGAGAACACCAATGGCAAAGGGCACTTCAGTCGATATACACTGCCACAAAATGCTCCGCACTTTGGGAAACCACCCAAAAAATTGTCCCTTAGATGGTATTTAACCCCCTCAAAGCTTACTAAATTCAGCTCCTCCACATGCGACCAATGCTTGCAATGCAACTCAGCCAAGGGGGACATATTCCACATCTTTTGGTCTTGCCCATGGTTACAGAACTACTGGACCACAATTTTTCAAATACTGACAGACATTTTACACCAAGACTACCATCACCTGATCTAGTGATACTAAACCTAAATATTGATTCTGTTTTTTTCCACAGTATAGACACGTGCTGACCCACATCTTACTGGCCGCGAGACTGTGCATAGCGAGGTTGTGGAAAACTGACAAACCCCCAACCGTAGAACACACTCTTGACACGGTGAACCTCCACTATAGCTTTGAAACACTGATGGCCTCCAGCGTAGGCCTCCTAAACAAAGAACGGAAAAAATGGGAGCCGTGGAAGATGTGGTCTGGGGCTGCGACATTTCTTTAATTCTTAAAACCCTGTTAATTTTTTCTTGACAAACAACAAGTCGATAGGAACACTTTTCGATAATAATACTTTCTGCTGTTACTGCTTTCTGATCTTTATCCTTTATATGTTGGATATTGTCCACATGGGGTGTTCCTCCCCCGGGTAACAAAAGAGTTCCCAATGGGGTTCCTGGAGGTGGAACACTCAAGTAATAGATAACTCTCAGTAACCCCAGGTACGATAATGACAGTTCCAAGTTTTCTGGTATCTGGACAACCAGATAATTTTACTTTATATCTGTACTTCTATATATGTTTAATGTACAACACTATACAATGTGCACATTATATTTTTGTGAAATTATTGTAAAAAACAATAAAAAACTATTGAAATAAAAAAAACTGCAAGGCAATGGCATAATGTGCTAGAATGCATCACATTTTGAAATACTCACCTTGGAACAAAGCCCTCCAGTGCTTTTTTCTCTTATTTTACTTTTTATTTTTTTATTTTTACACTGTCCCTTTGATTTAAAAAAAAAAAATATTACTTTTATTCCTATTGCAAGGAATGGAGACATCCCTTGTGATAGAAATAAACATGGCAGGTCTTCTTTATTGAGAGATCTGGGGGTCAAAAGACCCCAGATTTCTCATTTACCCTTAAAAGCAAAAAGAAAAGACATTTTAAATTCAACAAAAAAAAATCCTTTTAAGCCCGTGAGGCGGAAGTGCCATCAGACGTCGCTCTAGTACTCCAAGGGCATAGAGCTGAGTGGGGGCTATCTTGCCAAGGCATCAGAGAGATCGGATCAGAATTCTATGATGGTTGTTCCGACGGAATTCCGCTCAAGCTTGTCTTGCATACACATGGTCACACCAAATTCTGACCGTCCAGAACGCGGTGACGTACAACACGTATGACAGGACTAGAAAAGGGAAGTTCAATAGCCAGCCCGCCACCCTTTGGGCTCCTTCTGCTAAGCTCGTGTTCATCTCGTGTTAGTAGAAGTTTGGTGAGAGCCGATTCGCGCTTTTCAGACTCCTGCTTTTTCAGATAGTTTTACTGCTGTTCAGTTTGTGCTTGTGGGTTTGTATCTGGTTTTGACACACTGTTGACACACTGTGTGCATCTTCCAAATTTGGCTTTTAAACTGTATTAAAACTTTAGATAAAATTATTGTAAAAAATAAAAAAAAATTCCAGGAATCTTTTTAGGATTTAAATTCTCCCTAGTACATCAATCATGTTCTTCGGTCTTTGTTCAATCTCCTTGGTTTTTTCTTTTGATAATGTCCAAATCACGACTACAAAACATGATTTCCTGGATCATTCGTTGTGTACCGTCACTGGTGAAATAACTCGATTTTGGTATCACAACCTGAACATCACCTAAAATAAAACTACACACCATGTATTATAAATATGCAGGCATACATCTATTACCTGAATCTGTGGTGTCTCACACTGACCTGTTGGGGTGACAATCTTCACCACATCTCCTTTCTCCACATCCTCAGGTTGTGACCTTTGTTCCCCTTCTTCAGGAGGTGTGGGGGGGTCCCTGCCATCCTCATATTTTCCTAGTCTTTGCTCCCCTATGAGAATGAAACAAAAGGTATACTTAGCACACAGATATTTGAGTCCAGAAATAGGAATATGAAACATTGCTTGGAAGTCGGGTACAATTGTCTGTTTTGGCAGAGTTCAAAGCTGAAGACATTATTTTTTCCCTTACTAAAGCTGGAATACTTCCCTTTTTAGGACAATTTTCACCCATGTAGACACCCCAAGTATCCACTGGAGCACCTGTGTGGGACACCCTAAAAAGTTTGTTCTTGTGTCCCACACTAGTGCTCCGGAGTCCAAATGTGTAAACAGCTGCTGAGTGTCCGCTCCTGATATTACACTGAATCAAGTTTGCAATTCATTCTAGTTTGAAACACATCTTGACAACAATGTCCTAAACTTTTTTGAATACAAATTGTCATGACCAAATGTAGTGAACCCTGTATCTGGCTAAAACAGCATATTTATTTGCAAACAAACAATGTTTACTACAACCGATTACTGTGCCCACAAACTTGAAAGTAGCCATTTTAAACTGTCCAACAATAAAGAAAAGCACATGGCGCAGCATGCACGTAATAATAAGAATAGGAACACACGACAACTACTTACTTTTTAGAAGCACTTTCTTGATCCTTCTGTACTGATCCTGCTCCCTTAATTTGAGGTCCAACCAGCGTTTCCTCAATTGCTCCTTGAATCGTTGTACCCCAAAATTCTGGCGCAGACTCTTCACAACTTTAGTCATGATCTTGGCCCTTCTCACATTTGGGTTTAGGTACGGTACATACTTCCCATCATAGTCGGCCCTCTTCAATATGTTGACCATCTCCACCATCTCTTCAAAGGACATATTTGAGGCCTTAAATCTTCTCCTCCTGGATCTGGACGTTTTTTGCTCCAGGCTTTACTCCTTGTTACTGCTATTAAGCACCTGCTGTGTCTCTGCCATGTCGTCTCCCCTTGCAACGAAAGAAACGGGTCGGGGAATATTCTAGAAAGAACGTCAGGGGCGGGCGACGCGGGTGTAGTTTCACACATGCATAGTGCATATAAAGCGTAACACACGTGCGTCGTACGTATGATCTGTGAGCGGAGGAAGGTGTAGCGGAAGCGCCGATCGTTATAACAAAGGTACAATTTTAAGTTGGTGCATCAGTGACCTATACTGCTTATAGATTAAGGCCTATATTGGGTCAAGATTAGGAGAGTTTCACCTGACATTAGGGTTTGTCTTGCGTTGTGTCTTGCAGAGAAAATTGATCTATTCAATGACGAGAACTTTATGCCCATATTCATTGATATGTACAGGGAGCTGCCCTGTCTGTGGCAGGTAGACCACCCCTATTATAACAATCAAACAAAGAGGAAGGCAGCGCTGGATCAATTGGTGGAATTTGTGAAGCCGGTGATCCCCACGGCAGACATCCCCTATTTGAAGGCCCTAATTGGTGGCATAAGGAGCACTTATAATAGGGAGCTCAAGAAGGTCCAGGATTCCCTGAGATCAGGAGCTGCAGCAGATGACATTTATGTCCCCAGACTGTGGTACTATGACAGACTGCATTTTCTGTCAGGCCAGACTGAACCCAGGCCAGCACTCTCCAATCTTCCTTCCACACTTCCTTCCCCCCCAGCTGAGGCTTCTGACGTCCAACCTCGGCCTTCCAGGCAGCAACATGTGGAGGAGCCCAGCTTGAGCTAGCTATAGCATTCTTCAAAATATTTCTGGTTGTCAAATTAATGATGTTAAATATATGCTAATTGTGATCACTAATTTCTGATTTCACAAAGTGGTTTACATATCAATAGGCAGTAGTGGCCACAAATGATTGGGACAAGAATGAAAAATGCTGGGGTCAGAATGATAGTCTTTTCTATTTATTAACATTAAATTTGCAATGGTCATGAGTTGAAAATTGTGTGTGATTGATGAACCAAAAACTAAAACGATGTCCCTTTTTCATATACAGGAAAGCCTCAGCCAGGCCGTGGAAAGTGGCAGCCAGGAGGTGGCACGGCGCAGTAGCCTGACAGAATCGCAGGTCCCTCCACTCCGCCTTCCACCAAAAAGTGTCAGGAAGAGGAGTAATGTGAAGGAGGCAGCAATTGGCCTATTTATGAAGGCTACTGCGGCCTTCAGAACCCCCCACAGTGTTCAATAGGACTTTGCATACATTACAGCATGCAAAATGCTGGAAATGCAGGAGGGCCAATGCCTCTTATGTGAGGAAGTGATGTTACAAGCCCTAAACAAGGGCTTCAGGGGCTAATTCAAAAGTCAAAGCCACATATGTGAGTTGAACCATGGTTCTCCTCCTCCTCCAGGTCCTTCTCCACCTCCTGCCACACCACAGCCACAGCCTGGAAGGAAGCATATAAGGAAGACCAGAGAGCGATGGCCTGGGTTAAGTCTGGTCTGGCAAAAGATGCAGGCTGTTGTATGACCACAGCCTGGGGACAGATATGTCATCTGCTGCTGTTCCTGATCTCTTGTAGTACTGGATCGGATTGTACTCACTATTATAAGGACTCCTCAGGCCACCAAAGTTGACTGTAAAATTATTGATTTCTGCCCTGGGGTACAAAGGCTTTGCAAATGTCACCAGTTTCTTCGGCGTTGCCTTCCTCTTTATTTTGTTATGACCCAGAATAAATGGATATTTTGTTTTCAGAAAAACTTGCCTATGTGTTTTACTTCAAAAAGGACAGTTTTTTTTGGAGTACGCAGGTACATTTAAAAATGACAATGTCAAATTTAACAAGGGACACCAACCAACCTCATTGAGATTGTGAAAATGTGACTTACAAAAAAAAATGAAGATTACTATAAAATAATTTAAAAAAACATAAACAAAAACAGGAGATCTTGATTACAAAAAAAAATAAAAAATGACTATACAAAATAATTCTAAACATTATTATTGAGATCTGGCTTTAAAAACCAAAAAGATTATTCAGGAGATCACAAAAAATAATAAAGAAATACGTTTGTGAGAAGTCTGTGTGAATATGAGCAGCAAAACAACTTCATTCTTCTAGCATTATAAAGAAGAAGAGAATGCGCTGCATTGAAAGATTTAAAAATTTGCAGTGTGACGAATGTGCCATCTCCATTACGAACGGTCGTTTTACCAGACTGAGCGGCTCTGTCTCGTACTTGATTCTGAGTATGCGTGTTTTTTTGCGCGTCGGAATTGCATACACACAAATGGAATTTCCAATAGAAACTTTTTCCATCTGGAAAATTGAGAACATGCTCTCAATCTTTTGCTGGCGGAAATTCGGCCAGCAAAATTCTGATGGAGCATACACACGGTCGCATTTTTCGACCAAAATCTCTCTTCGGTCTTTTGCTGGCCGAATTTCCGATCGTGTGTATGCGGCATTACAGACGGTTCTTGGTAAGCTCAGAGAAGACTCTCCTGCCGCCTCTAAAAGTGATTCTGTGGGAAATCCGCTGCTGGGGTCACTTTTATCTTATAGAGAATCACCCACAGTACAAAATGATACCAGGGTTATGGCACTGCCATAACAACATTATTTAACGTCAAACTAATGACGTAAATGTACTGTGGGCGCTCTGTGCAAAAAAACTAATTTCACTGCTAGCACCATCCACTGTGCAGACAGCAAACTACCAAAGACATAACAAATAAATTGTCAACAGCAACAAAAAAATAAAGACTGCCCATTTCACAAAGAATCATATTTTTATGTCATCATAACATTTTGTGCTAGAATAGGATTAACCTTGATTGAATTATAAAATGAAAAAATAATGCCATTTGTTAAACTGCTTTTATGTGGCCTAAAGCAAAATAACAAACAAACTGGGGAAAAGAAAGTTAAGATATGCTTCCATAAAAATCTTTTCCAAAAAAAACTGTAATTACAGGGTCTCAGTGGGCTTTAAAGCTAGGCACTGCCATCTATTTAGGTAAATTTAAATCCTTAATTAGCTTATACTAATCATGTTCACACTTAGTAAGTATGACCAGCATTGTGAAGTAGGCTACTAATATTATACAGATGTATGTATTCTTTAAATTAGACCTACAATATGTATGATCAGCTATTGATGTCTGTTTAGTGGAACTTCAATACATGTTCAGTATTAGCTAATGGAACCTAAACTCTGACATACATTTTTGGTTCTAGTTTTGGGCAATCTGCATTAGTGAATATGATTATAAAACATGGTACCAAGAATAATCAAGCTTCAGGGTACATTACCCATACGGTTTTTGCATGTATAGGTTTGTTCTTGATCAAGTTATATGGCAAATATCACCTGTTGTCAAATCCTCTGACACATCTTTCTGAACATAATAAAAATCACACGTACAATCTGTCAAGAGAGGAAAAGAACGGACTTTATAGGTTGCCACATTTAACCCCAATAAAGGAGCTGAATACTAAAATATGTATAAAAATACAAAGTTTATTCACAATCCAAAAACCAAAAGCTTCAAAAAACGAAAAGCTTCAAACATTTATTGTAACTATATTCCCTAGTGGGATAGTAATGCACTTGCCCTGCTCAGACCTAGCCCTTATATACAGCATATGCACATGTAAAGAGAGTAATGCCGCGTACACACGGTCGGACTTTTCGGCTACAAAAGTCCGACAGCCCGTCCGACAGACTTTCAACGGACTTTTGGCGGACTTTTGGTGGACTTGCGGCAGACATTTTAACGAACGGACTTGCCTACATATGATCACACAAAAGTCCGACGGATTCGTACGTGATGACGTACACCGGACTAAAATAAAGTTGATAGCCAATAGCTGCCCTAGCGTGGGTTTTTGTCCGTCGGACTAGCATACAGACGAGCAGATTTCTGGGTCCGGCGTAGTTACGACGTAAAGATTTGAAGCATGTTTCAAATCTAAAGTCCGTCAGATTTGCGGCTGGAAAACTCCGCTGAAAGTCCGGGGAAGCTCACACATGATCGGATTGTCAGCCGGCTTTGGTCCGTCGGCATCCATCGGACTTTTGTAGACGAAATGTCTACATTTATGTAGACAAAATGTATGCGGCATTGAATGAATGAATGAATGATTTGTATAGCGCTGCACATGCAAACTGAATTGACGTCCTTTTTTTCCCATAAATGGAGCTTTTTTTGGTGGTATTTGATCACCTCTGTGGTTTTTATTTTTTCACCATAAACTAAAAAAGAGCAACAATTTTGAAAAAAGCAATATTTCTTACTTTTTGCTATATTAAATATCCCCAAAAAATATATAAATTTTTTTTTTCCTCAGTTTAGGCTGATATGTATTCTTCTACATATTTTTGGTAAAAAAAAAAATCGCAATAAGCATATATTGATTGGTTTGCACAAAAGTTATAGCATCTACAAAATAGGGGAAAGATTTATGGCATTTTTATTATTATTTTTTTTATTAGTAATGGCAGCGATCTTCAATTTTTAGCGTGACTGTGACATTATGGCGGACACATCAGACACTTTTGACACTATTTTGCAATCATTGTCATTTATACAGCGATCAGTGCTATAAAAATGCACTGATTACTGTATAAATGACACTGGCAGGAAAGGGGTTAAACACTAGGGGGCGATCAAAGGCTTAAGTGTGCTCTAGGGAGTGATTCTAACTGTGGGGGGATGGGCTACTTAGGACATGACAGCGATGACTGCTCCCGATGACAGGGAGTAGTAGATCTCTGTCATGTCACAAGGCAGAATGGGGAAATGCCTTGTTTACATAGGCATCTCCCCGCTCTGCCGCTCCGTGACACGATCGCAGGACACCGGCGGACATATGGGTAAAACGCGGGCATGGCCACAGAGCATGTGGCGTGCTTGCATGCCCATAATTCCGCATCTTAAAGGGGACGTACCTGTACGCCCATTTACGCAGCCGTGCCATTGTGCCGACGTATATCAACGTGCACTGGTCGGCAAGCGATTAAACACTTTAAATAGATGTTAGGAGCATAAAGCATGATCATATTATGCCTCTCCAAGCAGTTGCTCCTGCTGCCTCTACTCCTGCAGCCATCTCTCAGCTGCTCTTCTTTCCCCAAGAAGAGCATTGGTGGTAGCTGGGCAATAAGCCTGCTGTCTCACTACTTGACTCCATCTGCCAAACCTCCCCTACTTTAATGCTTTTTTTAATCATCATGAGTCTAGGGCCCTGGGGTAGAGATAGTGTTTGTTACCCTGCTCCTGTAACTGTACCCTCACCTTGCCTGTTCCTATAAGTTTTGTCTTGTCACTTCTAGATTCTCCTATTGCAACCCCTTGCTTCAATAACAGACTACTCTCTATGATTGCTGCCTGCCCTGAATCTTGCTTGGGTAGCATATTACTCTAGAATTGCTGCTTGCCCTGACCCTCATTTGGATAATGGCTTACTCTCACTTGCTCATACCCTCACTTGGAATAAGGATACATTATTGACTGCTGGCTGCTCTGACCCTTGCCACTGTACACTTGGCACCCCGCCATTCCTGAACATTCCATTATACAGTACGTTACTATTACCTTTCTTCCTTTGTGAAATCAGCTTGGCATACCACACTATGTAAGTCATTTCTAAAAATGAGCATTGTAAATATCTATTTAGAGCTATCTTCAGGATGGTCATGTGACTCGCAGCTGCTTTACAGCTCCGAGACAGGGCATCTGCGGAAGGCCACCTGATCTCCCCGGCTGACGTCAAAGGCAGATTTCGGCCCCACCCGCAGAAGTCATGTATCAGAGCTGTAAAGCGGCAACGAGTCACATAACTGGCCTGAAGATAGCTCTAAATAGGTGTTTACAATGCTCGTTTTTAGAAAGGACTTACATAGTGTGGTATGCCAGGTTTTTAATAGAGGGGCTGGCAGTGATTTATAAATTCGACTTAACAAACACTTTAAGGCAATTGTATTAAATACATTCTTCACCTCAGTTTATATGAAGGAAAGGGATAGGTATACTAAGCAAGACAGTAATGCTATTAATATTATATTGAATGTACCTGTGTGGATAACAGAAACCGATATTTGAAAAAATATCTAATCTAGAAAAAAAACAGTAAATAAATAATCAATACCAGATGGCTTACACATGAGAATTCTCAAGAAACTTAACCATATTATAGCCAGACCATTATTGCTACTTTTTAAAGAGGTCGTAAAGTCTGATTTTTCATCTTGCACCTACAAGTAAGCCTATAATAAGGCTTACCTGTATGTACAGTGAATATCTGCTAAACCTGCATTGTTTGGGAGATACTTACATGTGTAGCAGCTGGTGACATCATTGGTGCATGTGCACTGTGCTCTCAAGGGACAGAATGCCATCAATTGAGAGAGCTGTGCTGCGACAGTGACTCCTGCATGCATGCATGGGTGTGATGTCATCGTGGCAGTCAAAGGAAGACTGGGTGAAGACAGAATCCCTGTCAGCGGTAACAGCGCGTCACAGAAGGGATCCGTTTTTTAGGTAAGTCTGTCATAATGTACTAGTATGCAATGCATACTAGCACATTATGACATAAGCCTCCCAGGGGACCGGTGTTTTTTTTTTTATGGTTTACTATTTAAGGACAGCTTACTGACTGGAATGGTACCAGGAAACTATACAACCATCAGCCTAACATCAATAGTATGTAAATGATAAGGGACTATATCCAAGAATATTCTAAAGATAATAGTATAATTAGTAGTAACCTACATGGATTTATGAAAGACCATTCTTGCCAGACCAAGCTTTTGAATTCTATGAGGAGGTAAGTTGCAATCGGGATAGACATGGGAAGATCTGTGAACATAGTATATACAGTGAGAAAAATATAAGCGTGCTACCCAATTAAAAGCCTCCAGTCCCAGCTGATGCCTCTTACAGGGAAACAGGTCGGGTGGAGCAGCAGACGTCACTACAGAGCAGCTTGTTTGGCAAGATCCACGGCTGTGTTACCTTTTCGATATTCACCATTTTTTTGAATGTGAGTGCTACATATTTTTTAATACATTTATGTATGAAGTACTACACTATGAAGCCTTTTCCTTTTTGCCATTTACTTCCATGAATCCATTTATCTGAGAATATCCAGAGACAGATGGTCCATATCCAAGAGAAGATCCTTTACCTCAATAGCTCGGTCCCATTGAGGAGGTGCAGTCTGTGGAGGATCATGAGAAGAGGATTTTTCACGCTGAATCTATTTGCATGAGCGCATCTGATCTCTATAATCTGAGATCCAACTGCTCTGGTAAGCGGCTGTGATTTTATTTGAAGAAGAACACATCGAGTGAACACTTTTTTCAATATACACAAGTTTTTTTTTCTTGACTGGACTGTTTTTCAACCTTTTTGACATAATATCATATTTACATGGACACTTTTGTATGTATGTTTTGTTTGTATTCATTATAAATTTATTTTTTAATGGGTAGCGTGCTTATATTTTTCTCACATTATCATTAGCTCTAGGATCCAGGCTATCTTAAGCAACAGCACCTTCAATATAATAATATTTTTTTTAGGAAAAGCGCAAATATAATTTTTATTACACATAGGGGTATATTTACTAAAATTAAAGCTTGCAAAATCAAGTGCAGCTGTGCATGGTAGCCAATCAGCTTCTAACTTCAGCTTGTTCATTTAAGCTTTGACAATAAAACCTGGAAGCTGATTGGATTCTGTGCAGAGCTGCACCAGATTTTGCACTCTCCAGTTTTAGTAAATCAGCCCCTTAGTGTACACAGTACCTCATAAACGCTTAATTTACAAATTAAGGTCCTTTGGCATTAATGATATTTTATGTACCTGGATAAAAAACTGGTTGCAGAAGCACATCCAGAGGGTAGGGATTAATAGCATATTTTATGAATGGTCTACGGTTGTAATTGGGGCACCCTAGGGCTCTGTCCTGTTTTATTTAACTTGTTCATAAATGATATAGAGGTTGGAATAAATGGATCAATATTAGTGTTCACTAAAGATTCAAAGCTAAACAGGGCAATAGCTTCACAACAGCATATAGAAACTTTACACAAGGATCTCAATAAAATAGAAGGGTGGGCAGCTATATGGCCGATGTGGTTCAATATCGAAAAATATAAAGTAATGCACTTATGAGCTAAAGTGGTGACTCTGGCATTGGGAGAAAACTTTTTAACCTAAGGTCTCTAAAGAAGACACATGGTCACACAATAATGTTGGATGAGAAGTGGTTCAATCTTAAACTGAATAAGGGGTTCTTTACTGTTAGATCAGTGAGAATATGGAACTTCTTTCCACTGTTGGTGGTTGTGACAGAGTGTGAGGAGAGGAGAGCCGATCTGTGGCATCTCCTCACAGGGGAGACCTGTACAGGTAATCAGGGCACTGATCATCAGTTCCCTGATGATCAGTGCAGCCCCAACAGTGCCCATTAGTAATGCCAGTCTGTGCCATCTGTGAAGCCAATCTGTGCCCAGTGACACCAATCTGTGCCCATCAGTGATGCAAATCTGTGCCCATCAGTGATGCAAGTCACTGCCTGCTCATCAGTGCCATCCATTAGTGCCCATCAGTGCCCATCAGTGCCAATCGGAGCCGCCTTTCTATGCCACCTATCACTTCCCATAAGTGCCACCTATCAGTGCCCATCAATGCCACCTTTCAGTGCCACCTATCAGTGCTCATCAGTGCTGCATATCTGTGCTGCCTATCAGTGCTGCATATTAGTGCCTCTTCTTCAGTGCTGCCTCATTAGTGCCCAACAGTGCAGCCTATCAGTGCCCATCAGTGCAGCCTTATCAGCGCACTTCAGTGAAGGAGAAAAAAATACTTATTTAAAAAATATTCTGACAGAAAGAAGGAAAATGTTTTTTTTTTAGCAAAAAATAAAAAAACCCTGTGGTGGTCAAATACCACCACTCTATTTGTGGGAAAAAATGATAAAAAAATGTATTTGGGTACATAGTTGCATGACCGCGTAATTGTCATTCAAAGTGTGACAGCTCTGAAAGCTCAAAATTGGCCTGGGCAGTAAGGGGGAAAAGTGCCCTTTAGACAAGTAGTTAAAAAACTTTTAGATGTGTTTCTTAGCGAGCCTAATGTACAGGGCTATGAAAAATGGTAGGGGCATGAATATACACACACAAATATACACACACTTGGGTTGAAGTGGGTGGCTGGTGTCTTTATTTAACTTTTCCAGTTATGTAAGGCCATGCTCTTTCTCAAACTTTTGAATCCTGTTCCATTTTCCTGTGAGATGAGTATTAATGAGCCAAATGTACCTGAATGCTGTTCAAGGTGGGTTATTTGATCATTATAAGAGTTTGCATGCAAAATCTGTATCCTATTGAAGTCAATGGAAGCTGAATGTTAAAAAAGTAATCACCAATTTCTAGGTTAAAAGCAAAGGGATTGTCAAAAAATGGCATGGGAAGCTGAGCACTGCCCTGGGGTACCAAAGAAAACAGGTTTTTTTTTTCTTTTATTAATTTGACATGGAGCAACAATTTATTAATGCAAGTGAAACAATGAAACAATGAAACAATAAAAAATCCTAAAAATAACATGTATGGGGGATGCCCTGGATTTGCCTGTGAAGTGGTGCGTCTGTACAATGTATTCCGCCTACTACAGCAAAACCGACATATACAAAGCAAACAAAATCTATTTAGATTCCCAGCAAATGGGGACTCTCAGTCTCATCCTTCTGTTTGTAAACAAAGCAGCTGGGGCTTCCCTTCATTTATATTTATTTTGATGAGCCCTCCACCCACAGACCCCGACAACCACTGGGCCAGGGTTGTGGGGAAGAGGCCCTTGTCCTTGTCAACATGGGGTTCCCTTCTAATGAGTTTTTCTCCATGTTGAATGCATGTGGCCTGTAATGGTTCAGGAGGGGAAGCTTGTCCCCTTCCCCCTTTTAGCCCTGGAAACCAGCCAAGAGTCACATGACCAGCCTGAAGATCGCTCTAAAAAGATATTCACACTCCTCTTTTTTATAAAAGACTTATACATTGTGGTATGCCTATCTATAATAGAGGCGCTTCTAGAGACCATTTATAATTTTGTATTTTTACTAATAGTGGCAGGGGGAGTGAAGACAGAGACACAGACATGGAGTTGACAGGCAGGAGGGGATGAGGGGGAAAGAGGAGAGCAGAAAAGAGCTGCGAATGACAAAGGGATGTACGCTGACCATGGTGGTCAGGGCTCAGTAGTACTGATTGTCGTGGTCAGTACAGAGAGAGGGACACAGGAAGTGGCAGGATCAGCCAGGTTTATTACAGTTTAGAGAGGGGCAGATTACACAGCACAAGCACTGTGCTGTTTAATGTGATTTTAAGGGAACAGGATCTATATATATATTTATTTTAGGTTAACAATCGCTTTAAGTTTTCTGGTTTCCCTGATTCAAAAATTTGCTGGCTAAGAACATTTTCAGCAAGTATAAAAATATGTAAAAATCCACACTCAGGAGGAACTCAAATAAAATAAATGTTTACAAATGTACAGTGTGCTGCCATCTTAATAAACATTAAATCATAACCAAAAATAGAGTCAATAAACCAACACTCTTAGGTAGAGCTATGTTTAATTTCACAACCAATAACCATCCAGTGCTAAACGTCAAACAAAGAAAAAAACAAATATTATTTTAAACAGTTTATTAATAAAGTCCATGTGATGATCTCAAACAAACTTCATGTGGTCCACTTCATCAGATATAACTATATCCACCACTGTGATTTCATAAGATACCACACTCACAAACTTTATAAAGAATAAGGCCCTAATCAAAATCCTTATAATAGCTCAATTTCCAATACTCCGCACAAACTGGGGTGTGCTATGGCTAAGAGAAAAGAATAGCTAACATAATGTTAACCCCATTTTAAATCGCATACAGATTTAGCACTGGGTAGGTAGGGCTTGCAAAATTAAGTGTAGCACTACCTAAGAGTGTTAGTTTATTGACTTGTATGTACAAAAAAATACCTGTTATGCTTTCTTGTAAGTTTCCTTGTAAATTCCTGTAAACTGAACTGAAAGCATTAGTATTTTCCTTCTGTAAACTAATAATTTCCCTCCAGGTAAAGAAGATAATGAAAGGAAGACATATTTGAAATCCAGGCTGGGTGCGATGATGGCTCCCAACAAAGATACCATAGAGAAATGAGCGTAGCCACCCAAGACAAGAATTATGTGGTTTTCAGGATTACTCAATTAAAATAAAGGATAAAAAAGCTAAAAAAAAAAAAAAAAAAATAATGCAACCACCTTATCTAAAAACTGGTGAGCTGCAATAAATTATATTTGGGGGCTTTGCTTTAGATACACATTTAAAATTAAGATTTAGGTTTGGATTTATTTGAAAGTGAAACAGAACCCCAAGTAGACAAGTGCGCCGTCAATAAATTTGTTTAGTTTCGTTTTGTATTAGAATTCATTAGTATTTCGTAATTTGTGTTTCGTAACAATTATGAATATAGGCGTGCGCACAGGGTGTGCCAGGTGTGCCTGGGCACACCCTAATTGCCTTGTATGCTGCATATTTCCCCCTGTTTAGACCACTGATATTTCATCCCCCCCAAAAATGTTACACAAGCCCAAAAATTTGGGGAAAAGAAAAGTAACAAAATTACACTGTCCGCTGCCCTACTGACACCATCAGTACATATACACATGCATATGTATTTGAGCTTTGGGGTGCACACGCTAATGCAAGAGGCTGCACACACCTATGATTATGAATGTTCCTTATGATGAATTTATCATTATGAGAGGCTCCCACCATCCCTGTGCTGTGCTGAGTGCTGACTTCCTGGGTTTTACTTTTTAACTTTTAGGTTCGTTAACTTTTCGTAAGAATTACGAATGTTCGTTGTGATGAATTTATCATTATGAGGGGCTCCCACCATCCCTGTGCTGTGCTGATTTCCTGGGTTTTTAACTTTTAGGTTTGTTAACTATTTGTAACAATTACGAATGTTCGTTATGATGAATTTATCATTATGAGGGGTTCACACCATCCCTGTGCTGAGTTTCCGGGTCTGTACACCCGCTGTGCCCATTATGAAGGGTTCCCACCATCCCTGTGCTGAGTTCCCGGGTCTGTACACCCACTATGTCCATTATGAGGGGTTCCCATCATCCCTGTGCTGAGTTCCCCGGTCTGAGTGTACCCCGCTGTGCCCATTATGAGGGGTTCCCACCATCCCTGTGCAGAGTTCCCAGGTCTGTACACCCACTGTGCCCATTATGAGGGGTTTCCACAATCCCTGTGCTGAGTTCCCCGGTCTGTACACCCGCTGTGCCCATTATAAAGGGTTTCCACCATCTCTGTGCTGAGTTCCTGGGTCTGTACACCCGCTGTGTCCATTATGAGGGGTTAATTTTGTTTATTGAAAATCTTACAAACAACAACTTATATACAATAAAACCATAATAAATAAATAAAACATATTTACAAAATAATTGAATATGATTATACAAAACAAGAACATAATAAATGGTACAAACCAAATTGCACACAACACAATCCCTACGGGAGAGCCAGACTAAGGAACATCACCGTCACCATGCATGTAGCCTTTTATCAAAAATATATTTCATCTTGAAAATCTAGGGGAGTGAATCAAGAATACAAAGAAAAGCCGCACACCCCGAGATCAATAGGCAGCAGCTACAGAGTCCTGATATTCCTCCACGCCCTTATCCAGGCCTCCTGCTGCCACCTGCCTTTTTTCCTTGTCAAAAGAAGTTTATTGAGTATACAATGTTATAAAGATACATAAAGTAAGTTTACAAGGATCTATAAAGTAAGCTCATTGTTTTACAGTAGGGTTTATATAGGTAAATATCATGAAATTTCAAATATTAAACATTGGGTTCACGTAAACCTAAATTAAAGATATATATCATTTCCTTAGTTACTTTTGAAGGTATTTAAATGATTTATACCTACTATACATATTGTTTACAAGTAGAGTGTATATACTGTAGGTCAAATAAATTCTGATAATGAGCTTTAATCATAAGGTGGAGAAAAGGAAAGAGAAAGAAGAAAAAGGGTTGAAAGGTAGAGGTATGGTCCACAAGGTTGTCCCGCTCGTCAGTTTATTATTCTTTTTAGTTCTCTTTGAAGCCTTAGAATGGGTGTCTCTGTAAGTCATTTAATCTGTTACCATGGCAACAGGACAGAGTCATTGAAGTTTGACAGGAACTGTTGTTTTATCCAAGGATGCCAAAGTTTTTCAAATTTTGGAATTTGATTTTGATCGATGGCTACCATCTTTGCATGGGACATTGTATTATTCATTCTGTGAATTGTTTCTGCTAGTACCAATGTAGGAGATTTCCATCCCTTGGCCACTGTTTGTTTTGCAGCCGTTATTAGTTGGATCATAAGTTTGAATTGAGAGAGTGTTAACCATTCCGGTTTTAGATTAAGTAAAGTTAAATATGGATCTGGTTGTATTATTTTTTTAAATATTTTAGATGCAATCACGAAGACTTCCTTCCAGAAGGTTTGGATTACTGAGCACGTCCACCATATGTGTAAATATGTGCCTATTTCTGGGCATCCTCGAAAACAAAGAGCTGAGGTATTAGGTGAATATTTTGCCACTCTTGCGGGAACAAGGTACCAGCGAGTTAGGACTTTATAATTTGTCTCCAGTGCTAAGATGTAGGGTGAAGATGACTTAGATGTGAGCCATATGTTAGACCAGTCCGTGTCTTCTAAAGTTCATCCCAGGTCCTCCTCCCACCTCTGAACGTAAGAGGGTCTATTAAGATTTGCTACTCCATATAATTGATTATAAAGTGATGAAATTGTACCTTTAGCAAATGGATCTTTTGTACAGATTGATTCAAAAATGGATAATTGGGATAATGGTGTATCCCCCTTTAGGAATGGTGTATAGAAATTTTTGATTTGGAGATATCTAAATACCTCAGAGTTTGGTAGATCATATTTTTCTCTAAGCGATGGGAATGAAAGGAATGATTTAGATGCTATGAAGTCATTTAGTGTCTGAATGCCTGAGGTTGTCCAAGCTTTAAAAGAATTTGGGTAGATCCATGCCGGATAAAAGGCCGGATTTCTGATAAAAGAAAGGAGAGGATTGTGTGGAGATTGTAACTGATATTTGGTTTTTAGTTTATCCCAGAGAGATAAGAAGTGTTTAGTTATGGGATTATGAATTTTAAAGCGGTCTTTAGGATCAAGCCATAATAAATTTGATATTAATAGAGGGTCATTTTCTGAAGCCTCTATAAATACCCATAATGGCATTTCCTGTTTTGCATGGTATTTGGACAGACTGGCCAAATGTGCTGCTCTGTAGTAGTTAGTAAAATTAGGGTATCCCAGGCCTCCTTTATTTTTGGGAAGATGTAGTGTGTGTATAGGTATACGTGGTTTAGAAGAGCCCCATATAAACGAAGTTGCTCTTTTTTGTACTATTCTCAAAAAATAGGAAGGAATTGGAATAGGGAGGACTCTGAATAGATAAAGCAATTTGGGTAGAATAGTCATTTTGATTGCATTAATCTTCCCTATCCAGGATAAAGGAAGTTGCGACCATTGTTTTATTAGATTTGTGATCTGTCTTAATACAGGAGGATAATTGGTTGAGAATAAGTCAGAATGAGATGCTGTTAAATGAATTCCAAGATATAAGATTGATTTTTCTGCCCATGTGAATGGGAGTGCAGCCCTAGCCGGGATCAATTCCATGTTTGTGAGTGAAATATTAAGCACTAGGCATTTCTTAGGATTAATAATAAGGCCGGATAGGGCTGCAAATCCATCAAGAGCTGGTATTAAGTTAGGACCAGAGACCTGTGGTGATGATAGAAAAAGTAATATATCGTCTGCAAATATACATAATTTGTGTGTAATACCTCCTACTTCAATGCCAGTTATAGTTTGGTTTGTTCTGATGTATTGGGCCATGGGTTCGAGTATAAGGGCAAATAATAAGGGAGATAATGGGCAACCCTGTCGGGTACCTCTTTCGATATTAAAGGCTTCAGATTTGTATCCAGCATATTTTATATAGGCTTTGGGTTTATTATATAATGCTTTGATCCATGTTAAAAAGTGGGGTCCAAAACCCCATTTTTGTAATGAATATTGCATATATTGCCAGGATACTGTGTCAAATGCCCTCTTAATATCGAGAGATAGGAAACATAAAGGGATTTTCCGTTTTTTAGCAATATGTGCCAATAATACTGCCCTGCGTATATTATCGCCTGCCTGTCTATTTGGCATGAAGCCTACTTGATCTCTATGTATTAATTTTCCTATAATGCTATTGAGGCGTTTTGCTATTATTTTTGCTAATAATTTAATATCAAGGTTTAACAGAGAGATAGGCCGATAATTCACACAGGAAGTATCATCAGAAAGGGGGTTTGGGATCATACAAACAATTGCCATTAGTGTTTCTTGTCGAAAAGAATGTCCATCTAGAAGTTTGTTAAAAGATTCAGTGAGAATGGGAGAGAGTATTTCTGAGAATGTTTTATAGTATAAAGCCGAGTAGCCGTCTGGGTCTGGTCTTTTGTTAAGTTTTAGGTCTTTTATGACGTTAGCAACTTCATCTATAGTTATAGGCTCATCCAAACTGCTTTTTTGATTCTGAGATAACTCGGGTAAGGTTATTTTTGAGAAGAAGGATTCAGCCTCTGTAGGATTAAATTCATTGTTTGTCTTGTATAAAGTTGCGAGATGTGAGTGAAATTTATGGACTATTTTAACTGGATTACAAGTGTAAACATTTTTTGATAATTTCAAACGTATTGGTTTGAAAGATTTGTTAGTTGAATTTAATGCCCGAGCCAAATATGTACCTGGTTTGTTTGTATTCATGTAGAAATTGTGTTTGGAGCGCTTGAGGGATTTATCAACTGACTCAGTGAGAAATAGATCGTATTCCAATCTAGATTTTTCCAGATGAGATTTTGTACTCTGAGATGGATTATCTTGAAATGATATGTAGGCTGCATTAAAATTGAGTTCTAGTTTTTTTGCTAGATTTTTGCGTTCCCGTTTAAATAGTGCCATTTGTCTTTGTATTGTACCACGCAAGACAGGCTTATGAGCTTCCCACAGTGTTATTGGAGAGATGTCTGTTATATTATTAATTGATATGTATTCCTTTAAAGCTTGTTCAATGGCCATCTGATGTAGTGGGTGTTTGAGCATTATATCCGGTAAGTACCACGTTGGGTCATGCGCTTTTGGTATGGCTGAGGCTATAGTAGTGTATACTGCATTATGGTCAGACCACGGAATCGGAATTATATCTGATGCAATAATTTCTGGTATCATTCCTATTGTTAGAAAAATATGATCTATTCTGGTGAAAGTTTGATGAGGGTGCGAGAAATAAGTGAATTTCTTTTTCATTGGGTTACTTTCTCTCCATGAATCTACCAGATTGTATTTGGAAAGAAGTTGAGAAAAAGGTAATCTAGAGGTTATTTTGGATGGTGTAAAAGGTGATTTATCTAGAAATGGGAGGAGGACCTGGTTCTAATCCCCACACATTATCACTGTTCCTATTTTGTGTGTATTAGTCACTTGTAATATATGTGAGAGGAATGGTGTAGGTTGTTTGTTAGGAGCGTAGTAGGAAATCACTGTGATTGCTGTATCCATTATATAACCCATGAGTATCAGGTATCTACCTTCTGGGTCTTTAATTTCTGATGATAAGGTGAATGGTGTGGATCGGTGAAATGCAATTAGAGTTCCCCTTTGCTTGGTACAGGCAGAAGCCGTGTAAATTTGTTGATAAAAAGGAGAAATATATTTTGGAGTAGAATCTTTGGTGAAGTGTGTTTCTTGGAGGCATACTATGTGAGCCTTCTTGTTATGGAAAGTACGGAAGGCTTTGGTCCTTTTCTGAGGGACATTTATTCCCTGAACATTCAGGGAAAGTATATTCAGTGGTGCCATGGCAATAGATCAAATAGTTTTGACTTACTTTTTGTTATGCAGAGTTGACTGCGCAGATCAACCTGTGTGGACTGAAGAAATGAATAGATAGAAAAGAAACCAGTGAATTCTGGAGTAAAGAGTAAACAAAAAACATATGAGATTAGATGATACATTGTATAAATTATTTTTTGCAAGTAATCACAATTTACCCGTGAAAGAGAATAAATATCTCTCTCAGGGGAATAAGTGCCTTCGTCACACTCCAACATAATATGGTTGGGAGAATGAGCAGGGCTAATGGGGGTACACGGATCTTCCGCTTACAGGAGAGAAGTGCTATGTCAAAAGACATCAAAATGATGTTTCATTAATTGGAGTGCAGAATATAGTTTTTGTTGAAATTATTTATTCCAGAGTGGTTGTATATGGTTAGTCTTGCCCTAGGCTAAATAATTCAGTTAGAAAGGTACTGTTAATAACTTTGGTATTGATGAAGATAGTTTGAATTATTTTGGGATTTTAACCCTTTTAGAGTAAACAATTACATATTTTATTCATACGTAACTGTTTAGATATGTTAACTCATAAAATTGAGGTTGTATTGCTTCAGATTAAAATAAACAAAAACATAATTGTAGGAACTATTACTAGGTAATAATATATTTGTTTTAAGAAAAGAAAGAAAAAGCTTCCATTACTTCTGGATTATTGAACATATTTGTCCTAAAAAGTAATAAATCTATTGTTATTACCTGATAATATATAACTGAACATGAATTTCCTTATTTCACTTATATATTCTAAGGCTATATGAATCAGAAGTAATAAGAAATATAACTGGAATGTAACATGGTCCCACACAGTGTGTGACTATCAGAATGCAGTTACATTCAGTTATAAATATAGTTTTTTTATAGAGAACCATCTCTTAGTATAATAAATGAAGAGATATCAGGAATTAGGATGTCAGTCCATTGAATCTTCTTGGTCCATGGATGATGTGGCATAACGGCCTCTTTTGTGAGAATGATGATTCCCATTTTGTTCTGAAATTTTCTGGGTGCTGCCTGAAGGTGAAGATGATGTCATTCTTCTGCGTGTGGGAGAGTTGCTGCTTGTGGGTTCTGTCAGATTTAATTTTAAAAGGGTTTGTTGTAGTTCATCTGCTGATCTGCTTCTGTAAATTGTACTTTGGTAGTTAAATCTGACTGAAAAGGGGAAGCCCCATTGATACATAATGTTGTGGCGTTGCAGTTCCATTAGTTGGGGTTTCATGGATCGTCTTTTAGTAATAGTAAGTTGGGATAGGTCAGCAAAAATTTGATAATTGTGTCCTTGAAAATTAAGTTCCTTTTTTTCTCTTGCAGTAATTAGTATTTGTTCTTTCGTTCTGTAATAATGAAATTTTGTGATTATATCACGTGGGGGTCTATCTTTCTTTTTGGCTGTGAGGGCTCTGTGTACTCTGTCCAGTTCTAAACGTTCAATAGGGATATCTGGCTTTAGTTCTTGTAATAGAGCAGTAATAGTAGATTGCAGGTCTGTCACAGTTTCAGGTATTCCCCTTATGCGCAAGTTTGAACGTCTGGCTCTATTTTCGTAATCTTCGAGCTTAGTTTGAAGTATTAAATTCTCTTTTTTTAATTGTTCCAATTCTGTTATATTTTCTTGGGTTGTAATTTCAATTTCATCCATTTTTATTTCTAAGGCTGCGGTGCGGTTTCCCAGCTCTCTTATTTCTTTGGTTAGGCTTTTTGTTATTTGGTCTGAGGTTTGTTTTAAAGCCTTATGAAGCATCTTTTCAAATTGTAATAATATTACTGGGGATACTGAGGAGGCTTGTGGAGAAGTTTGTGAGAGGATTTGTTCTGTATCTGACTCAAATGGAGAGTCTTGCTGTGACATTTTCTGTCTGTGAGAGCGCCCTGATGCTGTATCTTGTGAGGTGACTGGAGCTGCTTCAGCTGCAGTGAGTGCCTGTGAGCTCTTTGTGAGGTGATTTTTATTTCTGCCACGGTTTCCTCCCAGTACCATATTTCCTGCCCAAACTTTCACAGTTTATTCCCTGGGGCAAAAAGGTTCAAATGGATACCTTTTGAGCCTGCAGGCTCCGCTTTGTCCTTCTCTTCTCTCCTCAGCGGTGTGTAGCTCTAACAATGCATGTCTGCTCTGCTAGGCTCCGCCTCCTGCCCCCCACACTTGCCTTTTTTCAAGACCCCGAATCTTCCCAACCTCACCCAGAATGTCCTGCACCACCACTTCGACAGGGAGGATTTTAATCCGTAAGGATACCTGACACTGTGCACTCCACGTGAAATAACGGACTACTAGACTAACTAAAAAAAGTGTTTCCAAACCATAATCCAGACGAGTCTGGAATGCCGCATACACCCACTCTGCATAACTCATATGGGGGAGGAAGGGTATACTCAGAGCCCACCCAACCCTCTTGTACACCTCTATATTAAAAGGGCATTGAAGTAGAAAGTGATCCATGGACTCCACCACTCCTCCACACGCCACTCTCGGGCAGCCCCGATCACTCAGGTAAAGAAACTTCAAGTTGCCCTTCACATATAGTTTTCCATGAAAGGAAAGCCAAGCCTGATCCCTAAACTTCATTGGGATTCTCTCCAAATTAATCAATCGCAAACCCACTCCCAAAACTAGGCTTGGGCAATCCCTCAAGGCCAGTGGCTCGCAAAAAGCAGAGCTCATGATCCGCTTCTCAAGAAGTTTCCTTGGAAGAGATCTGACTTCTACTGCTGTTACTTGCCACTGCCGAAGCATTTTCAAACACGGGGCAACATAAGCCGGGAACTGTTCATGCTTGACACTCAGGCTTCTCACTGGCCCACCATTTTCCCAGTCTCGCAGAAAGGGTCTAAACCAGGACTGGAAAATACCAACCCGCCCAGGTTGTCTTTCTGCCAACATGTTACCAAGATTGTACTTCACAAACATTAGAGAGAAAAAGACTACAGGGTTGACCATCCCTAGACCACCCTCCCACCTAGGAAGGTAAGTCACATTCCTTTTGACAAGGTTTATTCTGTTCCCCCATAACAGCTGGAAGAAACAACTATAGATCCTGGTATAGAGAGAAACTGGCAAAATGCAAACAAAACTGACATACAGAAAAATCGGAATCAGATAAGTCTTGATCAGATCAACCTTTTCCCTCAAGGAAAGCTGCCAACCTTTCCAGCTTGCCACCTTGGCATCGGCATTCTCCAGCCTGTTCACCCAATTTGCATGACCATAGTCACCTGGGCTGAATTCAATGCCTAGAACTTGAATTTTTTGTTGGGGCTCCGGGAAGTCATCCGGGAGAACAAAGCTCTCACCTTCCACACCCATCCAGAAAGCTTCACACTTGTCCTAGTTGACCTTTGAACCTGATGCCTCTGCATACTGCCCTATCACTGAGACCACCTCCTGTGCCTCCCCAGTCCCAGAGATAAAAACAGAAACATCATCAGCATAGGCCACAACCTTCAAAGGAGGCTCACCAGTGATGCCCAAAGGTACCCCACAGAACGGTCCACTCTCTAGCCTTCTAATGAAGGGGTCGATTGCAAACACATATAGCAGAGGACTCAATGGACACCCCTGATGCACACTCGTGCTGACCGCAAAGGGCTGCCCGACCCAACCATTAACCAGAGGAAAGCTTTCAGCCACTTTGTACAAAATCTTGAGCCAATCAATGAAACCCCCCTCCAGGCCATATTTGTCAAGAAGGAGCCACAAATACTCATGATTAACCCGATCAAAGGCCTTAGCCTGATCCAATGTCAGCAAAAATTTACCCCAACCAGCAGCCCTACAACGCTCCAAGGCCTCCCGGACAGCTAACACCGCTGAGAAAGTGCTTCTACCTTGGACCGAGCAATGCAGGTGGTGGGATAACAAACTGCCTGCAACTGGTGATAATCGCCAGAAGAAAATCTTTGCCAGTATCTTTCGATCGACATTAAGAAGGCTAATGGGGCGCCAATTTCCAATCATCGAAGGATCTTTACCCTTTGACAGAAGGATCACTGCAGATTGCCTCATGGAGGGAGGGAGAGAACCCTCATTCAAACAGCCATTAAAAACCTCTGCAAGGTAGGGAGCCAGGATCGTCTTAAAACATTTATAGAACTCGGCTGTCAGACCATCTGGCCCTGGAGTTTTCTTGATGGCTAGTTTATCAATAGCCTGGATTACCTCATCTGCAGTGATTTCATCTGTCAAATTCATCAAAGGAACATTACTTTCCAGTCCTGGTGTAGAGTCCAAAAAACCCAACATCCTTGTCCGATCAAGGTTCCTTCCTCCCAGGAGATCAGCATAGTATGACCTGACAACCTCCAGGATCCCTGACCTAGACTTTGTCAGAGAGCCCATACTGTCCCTCAGGCCATTGACCGTCTTAACTGCTACGCTCTGTTTACAGTTCTGGTAAGAGTCAGGCGAATGGTATTTCCCGTAATCCCTCTCCTGAACCAAAGAGGCGTGCCGGTCTTATTGATGTCTCCTAAGGAGGAGCTTCACCTCAGAGATTGCCCCAGAATCTCCTCCATTCGAAACAAGGCGGTCAAGTTTCCTCCGCAAATGCTGGTAGGTGATATACTTATCCTGCTGCTTCTTTCTTCCTATGGCCTTGAAAAGCCCAACAGTCCACTGTTTTACAAGCTCCCACCATTCTGACTTGCTATTGCAAAAGTCTAGGATCGTTACCTGTGCTTGAAAAAAATCCTCAAAGGATTGTCTTACTCTCTCGTCTTCCAGGAGGGCCGAATTCAATCTCCAGATACCCCTCCCCCTAGGTGGCATGTCTGGGGCATTCAGAGTCACAGATAGAATACATTGATCAGAAAACTCCACTGCCCGACACACAGGTGCCGAAAAAGCGGAGTCTCCCTTTAAAAAAAACCTATCTATCCTACTCTGACTACTACCTCGCTGAAAGGTGAACCCCGTGCTGTCTGGGCAGCGCTTAATGTGCGCATCTACCAGACCTGCTTCCCTAACTATTGCATTAAGAAAAGGGGGTGTCATAGCCCAGCTTATCTCTGAAACCTCTCCTGTCTTTAGACCTAGTAATGGTGTTGAAATCACCTCCAAAGATAACCTGCTGGGCCGTAAAAAGAAAATGCTTAATCTTTGTAAAGAGGCATTTCCTGTCCCACTTCATCTGGGGACCATAGATGTTAATCAGGCGCAAGTCCAGCCCCTTCACAGAGACGTCTAAGGCCATGCATCTCCCTATCTCTACCTCAATTACCAGCCGGCACGTTACCATACCAGAAAAAAGGACTGCAAGTCCGCTGTAAGGCTCGGCCGCAAGAGACCAAAATGAGGGACCACGTCTCCACTCCTTCTTTGCCAGATGTATATCGGCCAGACTACTCAGATGGGTCTCTTGCAAAAACAAAATGTCAGCATCAAACTCGCTGAGCAAAAATAAGGCCATATGATGAGCACTTACTGATCTTAAGCTGGCAACATTAATGGTTGCCACTTTTAACGGAGTGCGAACTGCCATTAGGGTAGTTGAGGCAGCCGTTTTTTAGCCTGACTACTCCCTCTCCCTGGAGAACCAGCGCGCTTTGTTGCACCCTGGCACTCATCCTCCATAGAGGATGCAGAACTGAATGAGTCCCATTCATCATCATCATCATCATCAGACAGGACCTTAAACTTATTTTCTAAAGGCAAAAATTTAGGATTTAAGGTAACTGAACCCCCTTTTTTCCTTCTTTTGCCCCTCCTCCTCCTATCCTCCAACCACTCCATATCATCCTTAGACAAACCAGACTCAACAGCCTCCCCACCCCTATCCTCCCCTTCACCCCCCTCCCCCCCACTCCCCCTTCCCTTATCTACCACCAGGCCAGCCTCTCCACCATCCTCCCCAATCCTCTGCACCCCACGATCCTCAATAGAAACCCTGCAGCATCGGGGAGGGGTTTGGCACCACACCTGACGCACCTGCCTCAGCACCTCTTGCTGCCTCTGCAATTTTAGAAGACACAGACACAGAAGGATTGGACACATTTTTGGCAACTGATACCTTACCTACAGAAGACACGGGCACACTAGGTAAACGCACAGACTGGGGAGACACAGACACATTAGGTATTGGCACAGACTGGGGCACCACAGATTGGGGAGACACATTAGGTATTGGCACAGACTCAGATGGACTCACAGGCACCCCAGCTGCTGCGCTCCGAGCATCCTCCATGTCCATGCGGAAGAACTCTCTCATGAGCTCAGGATTGTTGTGCATTGCCTCAGGACACTGACTGTAAGGATGTCCCACCGCATTGCACAGATTGCACCTGATAATATTACAATCCTTCGCCAAATGTCCTATACCCTGACACAGAGAGCACTTCATCACTGGACAGGAGGATGCAAGAAGTCCTTTATCACCACACTTATTGCAGAGCTTTGGCTGGCCTGAATAGAAGATGGTCAGTCTGTCCCTCCCCAGGAAAGCTGAGGATGGCAGATGCTGGACGACATTATCAACAACCTTTAATTTTAGCTGCACAGACCATCCCCTCGTCCATATTCCCCGATCATCCACAATCTTTTTTAGGGGGCTCAGGACGTCTCCATACCTCAACCATACAGATAAATCCCCTTGTGGTATGGATTCATTGCGGACCAAAATTGTGACCATTTTAATGAGGGGCTGGCGTGAAACAAGCTTTGGGATAAGCTCCTTCCAGTCCGGCAGGCCCCTACACACGTGTTCATACTTCTCCCAAAATATGTCCAAAGACTCCGGACGGATAAAGGACAAATCATACTCATAGGAACCTGCCGGACTGATCAGGGCGAAGATATCTGTGGGTGTAAACCCCATCTGCATGATTTTATCCACCACTGTCCTCCTATGTGGGGGGATTCCACCGCCTTCCCATCTTAACTGCACAACATTCCTTTTAAACAGGGAGGAAGATAAAACATTTTCATGCTCCTTCCCTGCTTGCTGTCCCTTCCCAGATCCTGTAGCAGCAACACCAGCATAAGTTTTTCTTACACCAGCAGCATTTTCAGTCTTGTCCTTAGACACAATCAAACCTGCTGGCAAAGAGTCTGAATCAGCTGGGATAGCAGTCTTCTGATTAGCAGAGGCAGGACCCTCCCCCGAGCACATGGTTTCTTTTCTGGGATCAATCACAGTCTTGGCTGCTGCAGACTCCTGGAAAGTTGTAGCACTACTGCACCCAGCATCTCCTCCACCATTCACAGGAACAGCCACTGTGCCTGGTCCAGGCAAAGTCTCTGTATTGTCCATGGACCTCTCTGCAGACTGAAGCTGACAGTTATTAGCAGATGTTATTGCATGCTGTGTATTGTCTATGGGTCTGGGCTGACTGCCTGCAGCACTACAACCCTCAGCAAGCACATTGTCATTAAAGTTCACACCATCATCCTGCACACACACTGTACCTGCACCTTGTCTCTCCACAGGTCTTTCTTCCACAGGGCTAGGAACGGCGTCCATCTTTTCCTCACCATCCTGAGAAGCCACACCTGGAGGTGATTCAAGTTTATTGATGAAATCCAGCATGGCAGAACCTTCAACCTCCTGCTCAGATGTTCCACATTGCTGGGGAGTGAAGGGGACAGAGGTCTCCAACATTGAGGACTCAGCAGATGTCTGAGATGTTGAAGAGCTGGGCTCATCCTCCGGGCCCACTTTCTCACTCTCTGCTGTCTGTACCTGCATCTCCTCACTGGTCTCCTCACCCTCCATACAGGAAGCAACTCCTCTTCTCATTTGACTGAATCTTTCTTCATTCTTATATTTCTCTTTAAATGCTCCACTATTCTCCTTCAGAGAACTCACCAGTTCTTTCTGCTTCCGCAGAGCTTGTTCCAGGTCTTTCAGCTCAGGCCTTAGAGCTGGTCTTTTCTTGCTGAACACTTTGGCACAAATCTGCTTTTTCTTTTTAAATTCATTTTTCAAAGCTACCAGCTTCTCCTCTTCCTTCTCAATCCGCTTCAGTGTTTCAATAACCCTCCGTCTAAATTTCGTATTTCGTACATGAAATTTCGTATTTCGTACAAAATTTGTATGCATAAAAATTTGTATTTCGGATCCTCACGAATGTATGAATTTCCGGAAATTCGTACAAATTTCTGATTCGTATGAAACTAATCGCACATGTCTAAACCCCAGTGCCTGCCACCACATTTTATCCATCACACCACAATAACTATATGCTCTGAGCTCTTTAAATGAACCTGTGCCCTGACTAGTCAAATTAAAGTATTTGCATATTCTGAACAAGCAGTAAAACAGGACATTGCTCATTCCTGTAGATATATACATTGTGGAAAAATTAATCTTCACAACAGAGTTACTGAAATCTTGGCTCTTTTCTCATTATTTTCTATTGCACCAGAATCTTGTCAGGCTTTCAGCCTTCTAATGTAACACATAGCAGATGTTTCTAAGCTGTTAGATACATACTAAAACTTAGCTTTAGATTCTTTGCTGTGATCTGTGAGGACCTTTAAAAATTAATTATTGCACAATATTGTTAATAATATTTTAATAATAATTACTTTAATGTTCAAAAACTGGAGGCAGGTGCACATTAAGCATATAAATGTATAAAGTCTTTGTTTTGTATGCTGAGAATGAAATGGTTAGCACATAGGCAGAGCAAAATTGCTTATAATTGTGTTACTCAGAAATGCAGTTTTCATTCTGCATGTCAAATGTACTTCCCAAAATAACTTCATTGTGTGTCTCTAATAAAGATATGATTGTGAAAATACCTGAGACTCCAAAGGACACAAAAAAAACCCCATAAATCTTTCTTTATGGTTTATATATAGAGTTCTATATTTGATTCTGCAATCTCCTTCATATATATGGACATAGAGCCTTTTTCATTTTGCAAAATCTATTGATGTAAAGCGAAGAACAGTGACCTCAACATCCATTTCATGTGTAGTTTAAAAATGTTTTACAGTATATCAGTGAACAATGGGAAACATTTTAGAGGATATTTGAAAAATATTGTTTTGTCATAATGATTTAGGCCATGTTCACACATATGCAAATTAGATGCAGGTTTCCCTGCATCCAATTCACATGACAGGAGAGTGTGACCGGCTCTCAATGGAACTGGTTCACACAACTCCGGGGCAGCCATGGTCCGCATTTAAAAAGGGTCCGGTGTGTCTTTGATTCAGATTCAGGTGCAAATTCAGGCAAACATTTGGACCTGATTCGCACCTGAATCGGTGAACAGGGACACACCGGACCCCATGTTGTAACCCGTGGCCACAGAATATGGTGTAAGATAAGGTTGGTGTAAAAAGTCACCAGCACAGATTCTACCTTTGTTACCACTGAGAGAAGCGATAACCTTTTCTACTATCTCAAAGGATTACCATCCCTCCATGAAACACCTGCTCTCCACAGTAGGTTCAACAACTAGCACTTGATCCCCAGGTTTAGACTCTCTGACAATGGCAGACAGGTTGGCAACCCCCCTCTGGGTCCTCGCTAATGGTTTATGCCCAAGTTTAAGCACTTTGGTAATTTTTTTGCTACCCTGTAGCATAGAGTATGATGCACAGCAACTTGGGGAGAGCGCATATCTTCCGCAGGATGCTGTGGCTCACCACTCAATGCTGTGACCTGTTCCCTGGCAGGAATCAAAGGGGATTCCCTCCTCTGAGCACCAAAGAAATCAATTCAGGAACCCTCAAGATATGACAAGTCAGGCCCAGAGGGAGAACTCTCTGCCTCTAATCCTACGAACACCTCCAGGGGATCTAGGTCAGCTCCTGCAGATTCACACATCTGACAGATTTCTTTACTGTTTACATCCTGCAACACAGTATTTAACACTTCACATGAGGGTTTCTTCTTTTTAGGGGAGGCCCCTGAACCTTTGAAATTTTGTTCACACAAGTACCAAAATAGGGGGCAGTTCATGGGGTAACCCCGGGACCACCCCAACTCTCAGTGTAGCAGTTCCTGTGATTGTGGACAGCTTTACATGGGCCATTGGATAGTCCTTGACAACCCCATGTACAGAGGCCCCTCCAATCTTTTTCCTGGGTATCAGATTGCCCTGAAACCTGTCCAATTGGAGCAGGGTAACCCTACTCCCTGAGTCAAGAAGTGCTACAACCTCCTGCCCATTAACCTGCACCACTCTCTCAAGTGGGCTTAGATTGTTCATGGGACCAGTGGCAAAAGCAAACATAGAGCCATGTCGAGCCATGTCACATTCCATTGGCTCCTCCCACTTTGGACACTGGGCCGCCATATGACCCAGTTGTTGGCAGGACTAACAGTGAACCTCACGAGGTTCCCATTCTCCCCGCCGATTTTCAGGAGGGGTTTGACGTTAGGGTGCTCCTAGTGGGAGTCATGCCATGTCACATTCCATTGGCTCCTCCCACTTTGGACACTGGGCCGCCATATGACCCAGTTGTTGGCAGGACTAACAGCGAACCTCACGAGGTTCCCATTCTCCCTGCCGACTCTCAGGAGGGTTTGACGTTAGGGTGCTCCTAGTGGGAGTGTCAGGCACCTGAGCAGATACCATGATGCATAAAACCAGTGCCATCTTCGTGCTGAAATGCACTTCCTTAGAATGGGCCAGCTCTCTGGCAAAAGAAGGACTCTCCTGGACACTTTCTGCACAACTGTAGTGCTCGACAGCAGCAGCCATCTCATCCAGGGGCTGAGGCTCAGACTGAGCCACTCATCGGTGCAGATCCTTAGGAAGACCATGCAAAAAGTGATCCAGTGCAACTCGCTCTACAATCTGAGTGGTGGTCTTCTCCTCTGGTTTCAGCCAATCCTGGAACAGGTGCAGTAGACGATACAGTTGCGCACTGGCAGGCTTAGCTCTGTCAAAGCGTCATTCATTATTATTATTATACAGGATTCATATAGCACCAACAGTTTGTGCAGCACTTTACAACATGATGGCAGACAGTACACTAACAACAATACAAATCAATACAGGAGGGATCAGAGGGCCCTGCTCGAGCTTACAATCTAGAAGGGAGGGTCAAGGGGAAACAAAAGGTAATAACCGTGGGGGATGAGCTAATGGAGAAAATGAAAATACAGTTGTTAGGTGTGGGTAGGGTAGGCTTCTCTGAAGAGAAGGGTTTTCAGGGATCGTCTAAAAGCTAATAAAGTAGGAGATAAGTGGACAGATTGGGGTAGGGCATTCCATAGGATTGGAGAGGCTTTGGAAAAGTCCTGGAGGCAAGCATGGGAGAAGGTGAGGAGGGAGCAGGAGGTCTTGAGAGGAACGAAGAGAATGAGTAGGTTGGTATTTAGAGACTAAGCTAGTGATGTAGCTGGGGCAAAATTGTGGATGGCTTTGTACATAGTTGTTAGTATTTTGAATTTAATTCTTTGGCCGAGTGAAAGCCAGTGGAGGGATTGACAGAGAGGAGTTTCAGACACAGAGCGATTGGTAAGGTGGATGAGTCTGGCAGCAGCATTCATGATGGATTGAAGAGGTGATAGACTATGTAGAGGTAAGCCAATGAGAAGGGAGTTGCAGTAGTCGAGGCGAGAGATGACCAGTGAGTGAATTAAGAGCTTTGTTGTGTCATTGGTTAGAAAGGGGAGTATTTTGGAGATGTTGCGGAGGTTGAGGTGGCAGGATTTGGACAGTGATTGGATGTGTTGCTTGAAGGAGAGTTCAGAGTCCAGGACTACACCTAGAACCTTGGCATGTGGGGATGGGCTTATAGCTGTGCCATTGATTTTGACAGATAGATCAGGAGAAGGGGCATATGGGGGAGGAAAAATTATAAGTTCGGTTTTGGATGGATTGAGTTTGAGGAAGTGGTGTGACATCCAGACTGATATATCTGATAGTAAAATAGTGATACGTGGGGAGACAGAGGGAGTGGGCTGAGGGGTAGAGAAGATTTGGGTGTCGTCAGCGTAGAGGTGGTATTGGAAGCCATGTGAGGCTATCAGTTGACCCAGGGAGGAGGTGTAGGAGAGGTCCAAAAATAGAATGTGGAAAAAATAAAGAGAAAATATTGCGATGTCGCAATGTAGAAGTGAGCAGCTAGCACAAAGCAAGTGATCAAAGACTTGGGTAAAATTGTGAATACCCAAACAGTAAGTGCAGCGCTAAAAATTAGATAGTGACTAACATTGATTCTTAATATACAATGTAAATAGATCATCAGAATAAGGTAAATGTGATCAAAAAAATATAGAAAGCACAAAATAAATGGAAATCAGTGAGTATGTTTAGATACCACATTTGCTAACAATAGAGTACCAGGGATATCCACTTGAAGTGAGCATATCCGGCATATATTGGAATACAAAAAAAGTCCATGGAACATCAATTGAATGTGTAACACCAAGAAGAGTGAAATCAATATGCAGATATCGTGTTGATAGATGATCCACCACCATATGTATAAAGAGGGGGCTTACCAGAGCAACTGGACACAGCTGGGTGTACTTGCTACACTTCCGATGGGATCGCTTGCTGACACCACTGACACTGCCACGATGTTATCTTCATCCAGCACTGCTTTTTATCTTATTAAATGTGAGTGTTCTACTTTTAATAAATGGGCTGTAAAGCTTCTTGTATACAGTATTACACTATGTGTCTCCATATCTTTTCTACATATGATTTGAAAATTTGATGGGACCCATCCCTGCCACATATACCATCATCAAGTATCCGGGCTATCCTTGCTACACTTCCTGGGATCCATATCCATATAAGTTTACTTGACACGGTGGGTGTACACCCAGCTGTGTCCAGTTGCTCTGGTAAGCCCCCTCTTTATACATATGGTGGTGGATCATCTATCAACACGATATCTGCATATTGATTTCACTCTTCTTGGTGTTACACATTCAATTGATGTTCCATGGACTTTTTTTGTATTCCAATATATGCCTGATATGCTCACTTCAAGTGGATATCCCTGGGACTCTATTGTTAGCAAATGTGGTATCTAAACATACTCACTGATTTCCATTTATTTTGTGCTTTCTATATTTTTTTGATCACATTTACCTTATTCTGATGATCTATTTACATTGTATATTAAGAATCAATGTTAGTCACTATCTAATTTTTAGCGCTGCACTTACTGTTTAGGTCCAAAAATAGAACCTTGGGGGACCCCAACAGAGAAAGGAAGAGGAGAGAAGGAAGTAGAGTTGTAAGAAATGCTAAAGGTGCAGTTGGATAAGTAGGAAGAGAACCAGCAAAGAGTACAGTCACAGAGACCAAAGGCGTGGAGTTTTTTGAGGAGGAGGGGGTGGTCAACCGTATCAAAGGCAGCAGAGAGGTCCAGGAGTAGGAGTACAGAATAGTGTTGATTGGTTTTGGCCGTTAGTAGATCGTTTGTTAGTTTTAGGAGAGCAGTTTCTGTGGAGTGTTGAGGACGAAATCCAGACTGAAGGGGATCAAGAAGGCTATTATCAGCAAGGTGGGCACTCAGTCGGTTGTAGACCAGACGTTCAAGGAGTTTGGATAAGAAGGGGAGCAAGGAGATGGGGCATAGGTTAGATGGGTCCAGTGAGGGCTTTTTAAGTATGGGTCTGAAAAGTGCATGTTTTAGAGAGTTGGGGAAGATGCCAGAAGAGAGGTAGAGATTGAAGATGTGGATTAGAGAGTGTAGCATAGAGCCAGAGGGTGAACGTAGCATTTGTGAGGGAACAGGAACCAGAGAGCAGGAGGTAAGGTGTGCATTAGCAAGTAGTTTAGCAACTTCTTCTATAGTTGTGGGGTTGAAAGAGGGAAGTAATGATTGTGCCTATGGGCATGAAGTGTAAAGCGTGGAGGGTATTGGAACAGTAGAGATCTCAGCGTGAATTGTATCAATCTTCTGTTTGAAGTGATTGGCGATCTCCTGGGCAGTGAGTGAGTTGGCGGGTGGAGGCGGTGGAGGACGAAGTAGAGAGTTGAAGGTAGAGAGGAGTTGACAGGGACAGGATGATAAGTTGCTAATGAGAGTGATAAAATTGGTTTGCTTGGCAGAGAGGAGGCTGGAATTGTATTTTTGGAGGGCAGATTTATATTGGTTGAAATCTCTCTGAGACTTGGTCTTATGCCACAGGTGCTCATGAGCAAGACTACGTTTTTTCAGACTTCTGGTATCATCTGTTTGCCAAGGTTGAAGGGGTCGGGGCTTTATTCTGTGTGTAGTGAGAGGAGCCAGTGAGTCCAGTGAGGCTAGAAGTGAAGCGTTGTAGACAGAAGTGGCTAGTTTGGTGCAGGATAGGGGTGAGATTTTGGTGTAGAGGTTGTCGATAGCAGAGTAGAGAAGAGAAGGGTTGAGATGAGGTAGGTTTCTGCGGGTAACTTTAAGGAGGTTGGAGGGAGAGGAGGTGAAGGAGAGGGAGAGAGTGAAACATGGTTTGCCCTTAGAACCACAGTCACTCCCAGCCACTAGGATTTCTGCCTTAAGCGGTTTATAGTCCCGTTTTGATTCAGAGGCCAAATCACAATAAGCCTGTTGAGGATCTGCAGTCAGGAAAGGAGCCAGCACATCCGTCCAGTCTTTTTCAGGGAGACCTTCCCTTGTTGCAGTCCTTTCAAACATTGCCATATAAGCTTCCACGTTATCTGTGGCTGTAATCTCATGCATAGACCACTGCACTGTCTTCTGGGGGTCACTCTTTACAGCGGGGTTACCTTTCATTATTTCAGCCTGCTGGGTCACCACCTTTTGCAGTCCTGCTAGCTGTTCAACCAGTAAGCTGTTTGTTTCCTGTTGCACAGCCAATGCCTGGGCATTAGCCATTGCTAATTGTTTAATTAGCTCCTCCATGGCTTGTTTTGAAGACTTTACAGCCTGTGCAGATTTCACCCAGGACATGGGATTGGCCTGTACCCCTCAAACTGCCCAAAGCATAGCTCTACCAATTTGTAAGGGATCAGGGGGTGACAAGCTGGCTCAGACAATTCAGTCAACTAAAAGCCTAAAAGCCTGTTTACCAGCAGCAGTGTACATAAAAGCCTTACTATGCTGAATAGGTTGCCTAACCCTGTATAGGTCTTTGAGCTTTGATTCTGCATTTGTATAACTGTATAATATTCTGGTATTCTGGTTGACAACAAATCGACTACACACTGCTAATTTTCTCAAGCTCTAGTTGAATAAACATTTTTACTGCAAATATTTTTATTGTCCGTTTGTTTATCTAGAGAAAAGGGTTTGTATACCTATAAATCAGTTGTCCCTTCTAGCTATTCACATTATTGTGATTATAATTGTACTGCTGAAACATGTTCTGTGCAAATCAGTGCAATTCAGTTTGAAGCTATATCTTGCTCAACACTGGCTGTGTGAAATCTTTGTGTAGGAAAGTGCTACTGCCCAACCAGATAAATACTGTTTTACGGGTTAATTTTTTAACTTTATTTCTTTATTGCTTATAGAAATAAGTACAAGAATAACAATACTTCAGTAAGGGGTATCATGTAATAGAATAAACAAAATGTTGCATAACATATTTACAATACATAGTTTGGTATGTCAAAAGTATCAAGCCATTGGTACAATTGTTGACCTGGGTCTAATGGTGTAAATATTAGAACAAGGTGAAAAATTCCTACCCCTTACAGTGTGGCTTGTCAAGAGAAGGAAGAAAGGAGTATCTAGTTACAAAGGTTGTATGAATTATAAACATCTAAATAACAAATTACTAAACTATGTTCATATTTCCTGAGATGCAACTGGTAATTTGTTTATCAATCAGTTTAACCTGAATTTATAAGTGTAATGAGAAGGATCAAGCAGGGTAAATCTGATTAGGGAGCTAGGTCATATTGCTCTAAGGTAGGGTGATGCATCTGTTGCCAATTAGCCAAGGGTACCATTGTTGCCAGAAGATATTAAGTGTGCTCTGGCAAATAAATATGTGTATAGGATGTGGTCATGAATTATCTGGATGACCATAGAGAGGAAGTGGTATGGTATCTTTCCAAAGTCTTACGACAGCAAGTCTAGCCACTATAAAAGTATGGGTTTCAAAGATTTGAAAATTAACAGACCACTGCTCAATTCCCGCTCCAAATAGAGCTATTTTTTGGTGTGGGATGCAGGAAATATGGGTAACAGAGATAATGAATTTCAAAATATCAAACCAGAAATAGACTTAATGTTGACAGTACTACCAGACGTGAGTTAAGGTTCCTGTGTGTCAAAGCTTCTCCAACATAGTGGAGAATGCTGTTGAAAGATCATCTGCAATCTGTAAGCAGTGTAGTACCATTTATGGATTAATTGTTGCACTGATTTCCAGTGTGATATGCACTTTAAGGCTTTATATAGGTTCCATGGTTGTAGCATTACATTGTTTGATGGATATGGTAAATTAATCTCTTTCCAGAATTCCATTGTGGGACATTTACTTTGCTGCTGTGGTTTCTGTAATACGGCATATAAGGCTGAAAATAAGTGGCTTCTGTTTATAAAACTTTAAGAAGTCCCAAATTGGAATGTTGCCATTCCATTGTAGTGAAGAAAGTACATGTTTGATTCAAAGGTATTGGTAAAGGTCCTTTGACTTAAATGATAGGTATATCTTATGCCGCATACACGCGGGCGGACTTTTCGCCCGGGCTGGTCCGACAGACTTCCCCACAGACTTTCGATGGACTTTTGACGGACTTCCGACGGACTTTTGAACAAATGGACTTGCCTACACACAATCACACCAAAGTCCGACGGATTTGTACGTGATGACGTACGACCAGACTAAAATAAGGAAGTTGATAGCCGATAGCCAATAGCTGCCCTAGCGTGGGTTTTCGTCCGTCGGACTATCCTACAGACAAGTCGATTTTTCGACCGGACTCTAGTCCATCCGAAAGATTTGAAACGTGTTTCAAATCTAAAGTCCGTCAGATTTTTGACCGAAAAAGTCAGCTGCAGGTCCGATGGAGCCCACACACGGTCGGATTGTCCGCCGGATTCAGTCCGTTGGACCAGTCCGGTCGAAAAGTCCGCCCGTGTGCACACAGAATTAGAAGGTTTTTATATGGTGTGAAAGAGCAGTTAGCTGTGATGGTGTATGTTGCTCAAGATTTTCAACTAGACAGGTTGAGGAGCTCCAGGATGATTGTTTAATTTGGAGGAATCTGTTTTGTCAGTTTGTTCTGTGGTTGGTAAAATCAAGTTGGGAACCTTGCGTCTTGAGAATTCATAGGGATTTGGGTGGGAGGAAATCTCCAATCCTGGGACCAGGTTTTAGAAATAGCCAGGATTGTGCAAATAGGTTCTTGGCATTTTGTAAGAGCCAGAACCAGGGTTCTTGGCTCCACCCTCCCGAGGAGTCCAGGTGTGCAAGGGATAAGCCGGAGGGCTGCATGGTCTGATAGAGTGCCCAAGCCTGTGAGCTGTAGCAGCAGGGAATCTGTGAAAGAAAGAGTGTAAGCAGAGGTACAGAATGTATACAGAACAGGGACATTGTTACATGGTCAAGAGGACCAAAGCCCAAAGAGCAGCGGTGCTGACCGGCAGAATTGGTGTGGACTTTTCTCACTAGTAAGCACTACACTAAAGCTAATTAACCCAAAACATTACAATGGAAATTTGCAAATAGCTTCATGATAAAGTGAATGCTCACTGCATCCCAAGGGATAAGTTCCAAATTCTAATGCCCCGCACACACGGTCGGACATTGATCGGACATTCCGACAACAAAATCCTAGGATTTTTTCCGACGGATGTTGGCTCAAACTTGTTTTGCGTACACACGGTCGCACAAAGTTGTCAGAATTTCCGATCGCCAGGAACGCAGTGACGTCATCCACGTACAACGAGACTAGAAAAGGCCAGTTCAGAACCAAGCGCGGCACCATTTGGGCTCCTTTTGCTAATCTCGTGTTAGTAAAAGTTTGGCGAGAGACGATTCGCGCCTTTTCAGACTCGTGGTTTTCAGATCGTTTTCTGCTGTTCAGTTTGTGCTTGTGGGTTTGTATCTGCTCTTCAGTGCGTGCAAGCAAGCTACGTGTGACTTTGATTAGTCATTGTGTTCTTGTTCGTTCGTTACTGTTTTTCAGGTCACTCTTCATAGGCATTGTTGTTATGCAGTGCTTTCTGTTACTTCGTTCTGAGCAGCCGACCGTTTTCTAGCCATGTTGCGTATACGTACTCCTCGTAGAGTTCGTGCTGTGCGGGGGCTTGGTGTTGGGGTCCTGACCTTGACACAAGTCCAGTCCATGAACAGGGTGGGGAGGAGTTCATGGACCAAGAATTGGTTGCTTCAGCGTGACCAGTTCTGTCATATGCCTTTGCTCCATGAGATCTGTGAGAATAATCCTGATGATTTCAGGAACTTTCTCCGGATGACGGACCCCCTATATTAGCAGGCAGGATACCTGCATGAGGCAAGCCATCACTCTGGAGCAGAGGCTCGTCGCCACCCTGCGGTACTTGGCGACGGGGAGAAGCCTGCAGGACTTGAAGTTCTCAACAGGCATCTCCCCCCAGGCTCTGGGGATCATTATCCCAGAGACCTGTTCTGCCATCATCCAGGTCCTGCAGAAGGAGTATATGAAGGTAAGATTTCTATCCTTTAATATCACATTTTATTGTATTTAATGTTTGATAATATATTGTATTTCTTTCCTCATTCCCTAATTACTATGATTGTAATATGCTGTGAATGTCCCCTTTGTTCTCATTCATGCTGCATTTTTATGAAATTTTTTTGTTGTCCTTCATACATATTTGCCTTCACTAACCTCCCCAGCATGGTCTCTTGGCCCTATATTCACCTCATGTAGTCACTTAACAATGTATTTTATCAGCTCCATAGTAGTGCTTTACCCCAAACACCCCTAAAATGTTTTTAACTGTGATTTCTGCTTTAAATTCAGGCAGTGTGCCAGAGGCTTTTTTTGGGGGTCCCCAAATCATTTGGAACCCTCCCTCCCCCAACTGCTAAGTCATCTGATACCAATCCTCTATCTATTCTCAATCATCTATCTGCTGACTTTGCCAAACCCATACACACTATACCCATCTCTTTTGTGGTCTGATTTATGGATGAATTCCCTAAAACATGTATTGCAAGGGCCTGCCTGAATACTTTCAAATGGTACTGTTTCAAGTTTTGGTATCCTATTATTATCTTGATAGGTAATAGCATAATGTCCAAATGTGCTCAAATGTGTACAGTGTGTATTTATCTCTTTGTATTATGACACTTCTTACCTGTCCAGAGGCTGCCAATAGTGTAACTAAGGAGGGGCTATTCTAAGTAATACACATTATTAGGCATTCATCTCTCAATGAAGTGGAGAGGGTTACCTGTCCAAGAGCTCCCCTCCCCCTATAATGTTAGAAAGGGCCCAGGAGAGGGGGGGAGGGGGAATATGATAGTTGTACCTTTTACTTTGGTGTTTAAAAATTCCAATTAATAAATGTTATCTTGATGTTGTCCTAGAATGTTTGTGTCTAATCTGCTTTCCATGTTTTAATGTGCAAAAAGACAATTTTTTTTGTTTTCCTCAACAGTTTCCTTCCACGCTACAGGAATGGCAGACTGTGGCCTCCCTCTTTGCCCAGCGGTGGGACTTTCCTAACTGCGGAGGGGCAATTAATGGGAAACACGTCCACATCGTCCCACCACCCAACTCGGGGTCGTACTATTATAATTATAAGGGGTTCAAAAGTATTGTGATGTTGGCAGTGGTGTCAGCTAATTACGAGTTCCTGTATGTCGATGTGGGTAAGAATGGCCGGATGCTCGATGGTGTAGTCATCGCCCAGACGGAGTTTTACAGGCATCTCCAGAATGGCAGCTTGGACTTGCCACCTCCAGAAGACAATGCGGAAGGACTCCCATTCATCTTCATTGCGGATGAAGCTTTTGCACTGGGGGACCATCTTATGCGGCCATTCCCTATGAGGACCCTCACCCCGGACCAGAGGGTTTTTAATTACTGGCTGGCCAGAGCCAGAAGAGTGGTGGAGAACACGTTTGGAATCATGGCCAACCGGTTCCGCCTATTTCTTACACCCATACATATGGCGGAGTACAAACTGAATCACATTATCCTGGCATGCTGTGTTCTACACAACATTTTATGGCAAACATTCTGCCAACTATGCTGGCTCAGTTGGGCCTGAAGCCGGAATTCAAAATGAACCAACACTGACGGCGCTTAAAAGTGGCCGTCCTGGCTTGCCCTCCCTGAGTGCCCGTGATGTCCGGCTAAGATACTTTGAATTCTTTGCGGGTAGGGGGGGTTATCAATATACCAGACAATGTGTGAAACCTTTATCAAATAAAAAACAAAAATAAGCAAATCTTTGGTGACATTTACTGCTTGTGTTTGTTTTAGCTGACCCTGGCAGAAATGCGGTGAGTCCTGAAAATGGCGTGATTGTGTAATCTTATACAAAGCACTGTTGGGTGTTATTTACTAATGGCAAAGACACTTTTCACTACAAGTGCACTTGAAACTGCACTTGTAGTGCAAAGTGGATTTGCCCTTATGAAATAACACCCATTGTCACAGAAAGCAGCAATTAGAGCACCACAAAAGTGTTGTAGCGTTGAGACATTTATCCCAAAACATTCTTGATTAACAATCTTTTTAATACCTGCACAATCACATGTGCATTTAGACAAGGTTTTTAAAACAAACCAACATGTTTGTTGTATAACAATTTTTGGGGTGGCATTAGAAAAAGTAGAAATGTCCTTTTAAGATAAAACAGGCATGTTTAAAACCAACAAGAAAGACACAAATATTGAACTTACAAAGTTCACATTTGGTAGAACTTGAAGGCAATATCAGACATGAGTATTTAGGAACTGTGTTTGATATTGCGTTCAGATGGGGTGAAGTTACCCCAGGAAAAGCCAAATTTTGAAGATGCACACCAATTTACGAATGTCAACATGTGCTAGCTGCCATCATGGGGGATCAAGGGACGTGTTTTGGGGGAGCAACCCCTTCCTCACAGCTACTTTATTATTAAGGAAGGGGTTGCACCCCCAAAACACGTCCATTGATCTCCCGTGATGGCAGATAGCACATGTTGACACACTGTGTGCATCTTCAAAATTTGGCTTTTCTACAATTTGTGAAAAAATTTTAACATTGTAGCACAACAAAAAAGAAAGAGCTTTGGAGGGGTTTTAAACTCTCCCCAAAACATCAATGATGTTCTTATTTTTTTTAATAACATCATTGATGTTTTTCGTGATGTTTTCCAATGCAACATTACACCCTATGATCTCCCCAATCAGAATCTGTGCACTTTCCGAGGTGAAAGGATCTGGATCCACAACATCACGATCACCTAAAAAGAGAGAACCCCCCAAAAAAAACAAGTGTTATAAATATGCCGGCATCCATCTTTTACCTGAGCCTGTGGTCGCAGACACTCATCTGTTGTGGTGACTAGTTCCACCACGTCTTCTTCCTCCTCCTGCTCTTCTTGTATTTGGGGTATTTCCCCTTCTTCCAGAGGTGGTGGGGCCTGTGGTCTCCTCGGATGAGGGGTGTCTTCTGAGTCTTTTCTCCCCTATGTGAAAAAAAATGGTATATTTAGCACACAGATGTTTGATGGCAGAACTATAAATATGAAACATTGCTTAGAAGTGGGGTACAATTGTCGATTTTGGCAGAGTTCCAAGATGTAGAATTTTGAGTGTCCTTTGTCAAGCTTGAATACTTACCTGTCTTGTACAAGCTTCACAGATGGAAACACCCCTATAGTATACACTGGAACATCTGTGTGGGACCCCTAATAAAAAGGGTTTTCTTGTGTCCCACACTAGTGCTCCAGCGTCCAGATGTGTAAACAGCTGCTGAGTGTCCTCTCCTTACACAGAATCTAGTTTGCATTTCATTCTAGTAACAAACACATCTAACACAACCAAATTAGTTTCATACAAGTAGGCCCTAAAAAATATGGTCAAATGCATATGGCCAAAACAATGGTGTTTTATAGGCCGAAATAAAATTGTTTAATACGAGCAAATAATGTGCCCATGAACATAAAAGTTGACATTTTAAACTGTACAACAGTTCCTAAAAGCACATGGAGCAGCGCGAACGTAATAAACACAAAAAGAATAGGAACACAGCACAACTACTTACTTTTTTGCAGCACTCTCCGGATTTTTCTGTACTGCTCGTGTTCTCGTAATTTCAGGTCTGACCACCGCTTCCTGAGCTGATCTTTCGATCGACGTACCCCGAAATTCAGGTGCAGACTTTTAACCACTTTCGCCATGATCTTGGCCTTTCTGACATTGGGGTTGGGGTAAGGTCCATACTTCCCATCATAGTCGGCCTTCTTCAGGATGTTGACCATCTCCAACATCTCCCCAAAGGACATATTTGAGGCCTTAAATCTTCTCCTTCTGGATCCAGACGTTTCCGGCTCCGGGCTTTCCTCCCCCTCCTCCTCGTTGCTGTAATTAGCACGCACCTGCTGTGTCTCTGCCATGTGCTCTTCCCCCACTGCGCCGAACAAAAAGGGGCGGGGAATAGACTAGAAAGAACGTCAGGGGTGGATGGAGTTACACACATGCGCAGTGTGTATAAAGCGTAACGCGCGTGCGTAGTACGTATGATCTGTGAGCGGAGGAAAGAGTATCGGAGGCGCCGATCATGATAACGAAGGTAAGAGCCAAACTTGGGCCTATACTGCTTCTAGATTGAGGCCTATATTAGATTAGATTAGATTAGGAGAGTTTTGCCTGACATTAGGGTTTGTCTTGTGTTGTGTCTTGCAGTGAAAATGGATATCTTGAAAGATAACGACTTTATGGCAATCTTCATTGATATGTTCAGAGAGCTGCCTTGTCTGTGGCAGATAAACCACCCACATTATAAGAACTAAACAAAGAGGAAGGCAGCACTGGATCAATTGCTGGAATTTGTGAAGACGGTGGTCCCCACGGCAGACATCACCTATTTGAAGATCCTAATTGGTGGTCTGAGGAGCACTTATCTAAGGGAGCACAAAAAGGTCCAGGATTCCCAGAGATCCGGAGCAGCAGATGACATCCATGTAACCAGGCTGTGGTACTATGACAGGCTGCATTTTCTGGCAGGTCAGACTGAACCCAGGCCAGCACTCTCCAGTCTTCCTTCCACGCTTCCTTCCACCCAAGCTGAGGCTTCTGACGCCCATCCTGGGCCTTCCAGGCAGCAACATGTGGAGGAGCCCAGATTGAGCCAGGTATAGCATTCCTCTAAATATTTCTGCTTGTCCAATCAATGATGTTAACTAGATGTTAGTTTGGAGTACTAATTTATGATTGTGATTGATGATGCAAAAACTAAAACCATGTCCCTTTTTCATACACAGGGAAGTCTCAGCCAGGAGGTGGCCTGGCCAAGCAGGCTGCCTGATATCCAGGTCCCTCCCCTACACCCGCAAAGACAAAGTGGCAGGAAGAGGAGTAACCTGGAGGAGGCTGCCATAGACCTCTTTTGGAAGGCTACAGAGGCCCTGAGAACCCCCCCCCACACTGTGGAGGAGGACTTTGCTTGCATAACTGCCTGCAAAATGCTGCAGATGGAGGAGGGCCAACGACTCCTGTGTGAGTCCTTAATTTTGGAAGCTCTCAATAAGGGGTTGAGGGGCCAAATAACATCTGCTACCCACATTTGTGACCTCACACATGGTCCTCCTCCTCCTTCAGGTCCTACTACTCCTCCTCCTCCTCCTCCTCCAGGTCCTACTAGTCCTCCTCCTCCTCCAGGTCTTACTCCTCCCCCTGCCACATCTCCAACACCAGAGCCACAGCCAGGAAGGAAGCGTGAAAAGAAGACCAGAAAGTGATGACCCTGGGTCCAGTCTGGTCTGGCAAAAGATGCAGCCTCTTGTAGTACCACAGCCTGGGGACACAGATGTCATCTGCTGCTTTCCAGATCTCTGGGACTTATGGACCAGACTCCACTCCCTTAGATAAGGACTCCTCAGGCCACCAATTTTGATGTTAAATAATTGATGTGTGCATTGGGGGTCCAAGGCTTCGCCAATTTCTGCTGTTTCTCCAGCGTTGCCTCCCTCTTTGGTTCTGAGCCCTTAATAAAGGATTTTTTTTTCAATTATACTCTCCTATGTGTTTTTTCCTTCAAAAAGGACAGTTTGTTTGTGAGGATTCAGGTACATTTCTAAAGTACAATGTGAAATTAACAAGGGACACCAACACCAAACAATCTCCTTGAGATTAAATAATACAAGATATCAATGGTGTTGTGGTAACTTGACACACAAAACACACACAAAAATATTATGGAGTAAAACTAAAACTAAAATAAAACAAAGATCAGCCTTGAAAAAAATACAAAACCTAAAAAAAAAAACAGCCTTTAAAAAAAAAAAAGAAAACAACCCAAAAATAATTTTGTCAGATGTGACAAATCCAAATATATTGAGGGAGTCCCGATAAATAATAAAGAAAGAAGTTTGTGAGAAGTCTGTGTGAATATGAGCAGCAAAAATACTTCATTCTTCTCACATTATAAAGAAGAAGAGAGTGTGCTGTATTAAACCATTTTTTACATTGCACCATGACGAAAGTGCTGTATCCATTGCGAGCGCTAATTTTACCAGACCGAGCTGTTCCGTCTCGGAATTTCTTCTGAGCATGCGTGGCACTTTGTGCGTCGGAACTGGCCACACACGGTCGGAATTGACGCGATCGGATTTTGTTTTCGGAAAATTTTATAGCCTGCTCTCCAACTTTGTGTGTCTGAAAATCCGATGGAAAATGTCCGATGGAGCCCACACACGGCCGGAATGTCCGACAACACGCTCCGATCACACATTTTCCATCGGAAAATCCGACCGTGTGTACGGGGCATTAGATTTGAGTTCCAGAGAGAGGAGGGATAAGTTTTGCCATGTTTGGAAATTGTACTTTTTGAGGCTTGTATGATAGTTTCAGACACAAGTGGTTGTTGGGGTATCCAAAAATTAGTTGCTCAGTTGCCAGTTTAGGACTGGTCCCCAATACATGCGTTTTGATTTCTTTCCAGGATGTGTCAGTAGTGGAAGTCCACCAGTTTTTAGCTTGGGACAAAATGACAGCTTTATAATACTTAGAGACATCAGGCACTCCCATGCCAGAGAACTTTGTAGGAGTCCATAAGCCGGAGGACCGAATACGGGGCCTTTTTTTCCCCCAAAGTAAATGTGTTGAGGATGTTTTGGATACTGCAAAGATGTAACTGTAACATTGGTAGAGGTATCATCCTTAATAGGTATAGTACATGTGGTAATAAAAACATTTTGCTAACTGCTATGCATCCTGCTCATGACATGAAATGTTGGTTTTAGTCCTTTGCATTTTTTTTTAGTTTCATTACTAGAATATTATAGTTGTACTGGAGTAAATTTTTATTTGGTCACATCAACTGTATACCTAATGCCCCGTACACACGATCGGATTTTCCGACGGAAAATGTGTGATAGGACCTTGTTGTCGGAAATTCCGACCGTGTGTGGGCTCCATCACACATTTTCCATCGGATTTTCCGACACACAAAGTTTGAGAGCAGGCTATAAAATTTTCCGACAACAAAATCCGTTGTCGGAAATTCCGATCGTGTGTACACAAATCCGACACACAAAGTGCCACGCATGCTCAGAATAAATAAAGAGATGAAAGCTATTGGCCACTGGCCCGTTTATAGACCCGACCTACATGTTTTACGTCACCGCGTTCAGAACGATCGGATTTTCCGACAACTTTGTGTGACCGTGTGTATGCAAGACAAGTTTGAGCCAACATCCGTCGGAAAAAATCTTAGGATTTTGTTGTCGGAATGTCCGAACAAAGTCCGACCATGTGTACGGGGCATAAGAATGTAAGAGAGGAAGTCAGTACTAGGGATGAGCTCAATGTTTGAGTCGAACGTAAGTTCGACTCAAACACCAGTTGTTCGCCTGTTTGCTGAATAGCGAATATTATGCGGTGTTCACTGCAAAGTTGAGAGCCGCAGAACACCGTTAAAGTTATGGGACACTAACATCAAAAACCAAAATTTCTCATTTTTGGTATGCAAGTTATATTGTCTTAAAAAGTGTTTGGGGACCCGGGTCCTGCCCCAGGGGACATGTATCAATGCAGAAAAAGTTTTAAAAAAAAAGTTTTTCAGGAACAGTGATTTTATTAATGCTTAAAATGAAACAATACAAATGAAATATTCCTTTAAATATTGCGCCTAGGGGGTGTCTATAATATGCCTGTAAAGTGGCACATTTTTCCTGTGTTTAGAACAGTATCACAGCAAAATTACATTTCTAAAGGAAAAAAAATCATTTAAAACTGATTACGGTTGTAATGAATTGTCGGGTCTTGGCAATATGGATAAAACTCATTGAAAAAAACAGCATGGATCCCCCCCAGTCCATTACCAGGCCCTTTGGGTCTGGTATGAATATTAAAGGGAACCCTGAACCAAAATGTAAAAAAAATTGGGTGGGGGTCCCTCCAAAATCCATACCAGGCCCTTCAGGTCTGGTATGGATATTAAGGGGAACCCTGTGCCAAATGAAAAAAAAATGGCGTAAGAGTCCCCCCCAAAATCCATACCAGACCCTTATCCAAGCACGCAACCTGGCAGGCCACAGGAAAAGAGGGGGGCGAGAGAGCACCCCCCTCCTGAACAATACCAGGCCACATGTCCTCAAAATGGGGGGATGCTTTGGATTCACCCCAAAAGCTCATTGTCCCCATGTTGATGCGGATAAGGGCCTCAACCCCACAACCCTTGCCCGGTGGTTGTGGGGGTCTGCAGGTGGGGGGCTTATCGGAATCTGCAAGCTCCCTTTAACAAGGTGAACCCCAAGATCCCGCCCCCCCCATGTGAATTGGTAACGAGTACATTGTAGCCCTACCAATTCACAAAAAAAGTGTCAAGAATAGTAAAAATGACAAGAGACACTTTGGGACAAGTCCTTTATTAAAAATAAAAAAATAAAAATGTCCCGCGATGTAAATCCATCTCACGCCACCCGTCGGACTAAAAAAAGAAAAAAGAAAGCCGCAACAGCTCTGGCTCCATGGGAGGCTCCCGCCGAGTGACGCTTCTTCTCAATAACAGCTGTTATATAGCTGAGGGTGGGGCCACTCAGTGATGTAAACAGGTGACCCCGCCTTCCTCTGATGTCACATGGCATCAGAGGGGGAAGGGTCACCCGTTTATGTCACCATGTGGCCCCGCCCTCAGCTATATAACAGCTGTCATCGAGAAGAAGTGTTACTCGGCTGGAGCCTCCCATGGAGCCAGAGCTGTTGCTTTTCTTTTCTTTTTTTGGTTTGTTGGGTGGTGTGAGATGGATTTACATCGTGGGACATTTTAATTTTTTTTATTTTTTAATAAAGGACTTGTCCCAAAATGTCTCTTGTCATGTTTACTATTTTTGACACTTTTTTTGTGAATTGGTAGGGGTATAATGTACCCATTAGCAATACACATAGGGGGGCCAAGATCTGGGGTCCCTTTGTTGAAGGGGGCTTCCAGATACCAATAAGCCCCCCACCCGCAGACCCCCACAACCACTGGGCAAGGGTTGTGGGGATGAGGCCCTTGTCCCCATCAACATGGGGACAAGGTGCTTTGGGGTGACTCCAAAGCACCCCCCCATGTTCAGGGCATGTGGTCTGGTATGGTTCAGGGGGGTGCTCTCTCACCCCCCATCTTTTCCTGCAGCCTGCCAGGTTGTGTGCTCAGATATGAGTCTGGAATGGATTTTGGGGGAACCCCTACGCCATTTTTATTCAGTGCAGGGTTCCCCTTAATATTCATACCAGACCCAAAGGGCCTGGTAATGGACTGCGGGGGGCCCATGCCATTTTTTTCAATGAGTTTTATCTATATTGCCTACACCCGACAATTAATTACAGCCGCAATCAGTTTTAAATTACTTTTTTTCCTTTAGAAATTTAATTTTGCTGTGGTATTGTTCTAAACACAGGAAAACTGCACCACTTTACAGGCATACTAAGGGACACCCCCCCTGGCACGATATTTAAAGGAATATTTCATTTTTATTCTTTCACTTTAAGCAATATTAAAATCACTGCTCCCGAAAAAATGGCGGTTTTTAAAACTTTTGTTTGCATTGATACATGTCCCCTGGGGCAGGACCTAGGTCCCCAAACACTTTTTATGGCAACAGCTTGCATGTAAGCCTTTAAAATGAGCACTTTTGATTTTTCATGTTCATGTCCCATAGACTTTAACGGTGTTTTTGTGTTTGTCTGAATTTTTTTCCTGTTCGCAAGTTTTGGTGCGAACCGAACCGGAATTTGTTTCGGCTCATCCTTAGTCAGTACCCACGAGAAAGGTGTTGCATAAGAGATTCTTATTTTACTGGTATTGCCTGATCAAATAAGAATTATGTGGGATTTGGAGTGATAAATTATATAAAGGGAAATGGCACTGAAACTTTCAGTGTTTACTGTAGTGCCCTGTACACACGGTCAGATTTTACGACAGAAAAAGTGCGATCGGATTGTGTTGTCGGAAATTCCGATCGTGTGTGGGCTCCATCAGACTTTTTCAGAATTTCCGACGCAAAGTTTGAGAGCAGGCTAAAAAATTTTCCGACAACGAAATCCGATCGGTTAAATTCCGATTGTGTGTACACAAATCCGATGCACAAAGTGCCACGCATGCTCAGAATAAATTAAGAGATGAAAGCTATTGGCTACTGCCCTGTTTATAGTTCCAACGTATGTGTTTTACGTCACCGTGTTCAGAACGATCAGATTTTCTGACAACTTTGTGTGACCGTGTGTATGCAAGACAAGTTTGAGCCAACATCCGTCTGAAAAAATCCATGGATTTTGTTGTCGGAATGTCCGATCAATGTCCGATTGTGTGTACAGGGCATAAGGCAGGAAGAGAGAGTGTTGGATTGGTCAGGGAGAGTAATGAAGGCCCATTATGTGTTCTGTATTCTCAACTGCGACTCCTGATATTAAAGGTTCTGAACAGATATTTTGTGCTAGGGGTTCCATGATAAGGGAAAAAAAGTGGGAAATAAAGGGCAAACCTTGTTGTGTACTGTTGGCTATTTTAAAGGGATTTAAAAGGAGTCCAGAAGTCTAGACTCTGGCACTAGGAACATACTTAAATAGCTGAAGTTATGCAACCCAAAACCCCAAAGTTGTTTAAAACAGCTTTCAGATATTCCCTGTGATCTGTCAAATGCCTCCTCCACATCTAAAGAAAGAAGCACAGAAGGAATGTGGTGATTTTCAGACCATTGTAGTAAGTCTATATATCTTCTGGTTCCATTAGAAGCTTGCTTGCTATAAAGCCCACTTCATATGTATAGACTAAAAGGGGGATGAGGGAAGCTATGTGATCAGCTAAAAGTTTGGTGTAGATTTTGATGTCAGAATTTAGAAGCAAGATGGGATGATACTTAACTTGGTCATCTGTGGGTTTTTCAGGTTTGGAAAAACTATAAGAGCTTTAAGGGATTCTCAAGGGAGTATTTCTGTGTCAGTAATTTGGTTGAACATTTTATGTAAGTGAGACACTAGGCATTCATAAAGGGTTTAGTAGTATTCATTTGTTAAACCCACCAGGGCCTGGAGATTTATGTAGTGGTAGGTCAAGGGTGACTTTACTGATTTCTGCATCATAAAATGGCAAAAATAAACCCTCAAGCTGATCTGGGGTCACAGCTGGTAGGTGTATAGTGTTGAGGAAATGTTGTATGTCTTCAGGAGATGGAAGTAGGTGTGGATTGAGATCTTTCAGATTGTACAACTGAGCATAGAAGTTGCTAAATTGGTTATACATTTTGTGTGGGCTTTTTCTAGTACCAGTGGATTTCTATAGAAAATACATTTTTGATTTAGCTAATCATAGTTTGTTTTCTGGCAAGGAAGGCTCTTGCTTTGTTGCCCTGAGAGTAAGCAGTCAGTCAGAGTCTCTTAATAAGGTAATCATATTATTTTTGAAGGTGTGAGCTAAGTTGGTGGCCTAAAATGCAGAGCTTAGCTGCATCTTCATCATTAAGTGAAGCTTTATGCTGCTGCTCAAGGACACACATTGTTTTTGGTTTGTATAGGGGCATATTCATTGGCAATTGTTAGTCTTTGGTTGTCAATGGCAGACGAGAGGATGATAATTCTCCCATTGGGATCAGTTTCTAGGTGAAATAACTGGAAAGACAGTGTATGGCTATCATTATGTCCTTCCACTTCTTATCAGGGTGAAAAATTTGAATATTGACATTTTTGGGGGTGATAAGGCTAATTTTACCTACCTCACTTATATGCTTCATGATACATAACATAAGTGTCATAAAAAAACTTTTATCTATATGAATCAACCCATGAAAGTAAGAACAAATGATACTTGTGCGAAAAGCATAACAATCTAATTTATTTAAACTTACTATTGTACAGAAAAGAAACTTATTAGTATAGTATTAAACCGAGATTAGCAACTACACCATGAATGATACAACCTTAAAACAATAATGTTACCAGTGATACAAAATATTGCTAAAATGGTCAAAAACACATGTTATCAAATTATTATCTAGGATAGAAAAAAGATAGAATAGAAGTGTCAGGGAGATCCTGCCAGTAATCAGCGTCCCAGGCTCATTGGTGCTCGTCTGCGAGCGCCATTGTGCACGGGAGCGCACACGCGCATCCCTGTTGGCGCCAGGTGGGCTATTTAAACCTGCCTGTCACACTCAGTCCCCGCTGTCTACTCTACAGTGTTCTGTGTGTTAAAACCTGATCTGATCTGAGACTACCTGTTATTTGACCTGGCTATCTGTTTGTGACCATCCCAGCTATCTGCCTGCATCTGACCTCCGGCTTGCTTAGACTATCCTCCTGTTTGATCCCTGGTACCTTTGCTGTCCATCTGTTACCGATCACTGGCCCGTCTGACGATCCTTCTGCCTGATCCCTGATACCTGCCTACTTGCCTGCTGTGTTCCTGGTTCCAGTCTAGCATTCCAGTCTCCAGCCTGCTACCTGCTGTTGTTCCTGGTTCAAGCCCAGCATTCTAGTCTCCAGCCTGCTACCTGCTGTTGTTCCTGGTTCCAGTCCAGCATTCCAGTCTCCAGCTTGCTACCTGCTGTTGTTCCTGGTTCCAGCCCCACATTCCAGTCTCCAGCCTGCTACCTGCTGTTGTTCCTGGTTCCAGCCCAGCATTCCAGTCTCCAGCCTGCTACCTGCTGTTGTTCCTGGTTCCAGTCCAGCATTCCAGTCTCCAGCCTGCTACCTGCTGTTGTTCCTGGTTCCAGTCCAGCATTCCAGTCTCCAGCCTGCTTACCTGCAGTTGTTCCTGGTTCCAGTCAGCGTTCCAGTCTCCAGCCTGCTTACCTGCTGTTGTTCCTGGCTCTAGTCAGCGTTCCAGTCTCCAGCCTTCTCTCCAGTTCAAGTTTCCTGGCTCCTAACTATTCCTGGACTTCTGGACGGACTGTTGATCCTGCCAGGCACTCATACCACTCCTCACTCCTGTTCCCTCTGTCCCCATTCCAGAGGGCCGTGAGTGGGAGCTGTAGCGGAGGTCTCTCTCTGCATTTCGGGCTCAAAACCTACCAGGTACGTGACAGCAGACAGCCATGTCTGAGCCTGAGCAGAGAACCTCTCCCATGGAGGAACTAGGTGTACACCTGGCAGGATTGACTGAAGCAGTAAAGAATCTGCAGCAAGGGTACACCTGGCTGGAAGAACGGGTATTAGCCCTGTCTAACCCTACCGGGGTCCAGGGAGCCCCTCCTGTTTCCGCTTCTTCAGCTGGCCCTTCTCCAACCGTGGTGATGCTTCCTCCAGAACCTAGAGTTCCGACGCCTGAAAGAGTCTCCGGAGATCGAAGTAAATTCAGGGCCTTTCACAATTCCTGTGAACTGTTCTTCGCCCTCCAACCACGCACCTTTTCCCTGGAGGTCACCAAGGTGGGCTTTGTGATTTCCTTGCTTACAGGCGATCCCCAAACCTGGGCCCATCGTCTCCTGGAAAAAAAGGATGCATCTCTGACCAACCTCACCACCTTTGACACATTGGCCCAGTTATATGAAGATCCCCAGCTCTCAGTAACTGCGGAAACTGCACTGTATACCCTTCAGCAGGGACGCAGGGCAGCAGAGGATTATGTGGCTGAGTTCAGACGGTGGAGAGCAGACACAAATTGGAATGATGCCGCTCTCCGCTATCAGTTCCGCATGGGACTTTCTGATCCCCTGAAAGATGAGTTAGCTAGAGTTGGCATACCACGGACTCTGAATGCTTTGATAGATTTGGCCATTCAGATTGATTGACGCCTAAGGGCAGAGAGGGCTACAGGACTTCCTCGCCCAACCTGGATGCTTCCAAAGATTCCAAGTCGAACTCCACCGACACCACCTACCTCCACGTTTAATACACCTGAATCCATGCAGTTGGGGGTCCTTCGGCCTTCCCTCACCCAGGAAGAACGTCAACGTTGTCGGATAAATAATCTGGGACTGTACTGAGGGGAACCCGGACACTACATCAGGAACTGCCCTCTTAAGCTCCGTAAGTGTCTCTCCCTGTCTAATGACTATGTTGCTCCTCTGGCCAAGATCACATCTCCCCTTGCCCTCTCTATCTCATTACAGCTCCCAGGAAAGACTCTGCAAATAACCACCATTATTGATTGCGGAGATTGCAGCTGTTTCATGGATTCCTCTTTTGCTGCAAAACATCAGATCCCCCTTCTTCCAAAGGTCCATGGACTTTCCATCCACCTGGCTGATGGGTCCGCCATCAAGTCCGGACCTGTCACTCAAGAGACCGTTCCAATACCCATTACCATATTTAACTCTCACCAAGAGTTGCTGCGCATGGACATCATTGCTTCACCCTTGTTCTCTATAATCCTCAACCCTGACATTAACTGGGCCACAGGAGAGGTTACCTTTTCTTCTCCCTATTGTCAACAGTTCTGCGGGTCACAAGACTCTCATAGGGCCACTACCTTACTATGCCTAGACACAGACACCAGTATACTACAGTCTATCCCAGAAGTTTACCACGACTTTCTAGACGTGTTTAGTAAACAAGGGGCAGAGACCTTACCACCCCACAGGCCTATGACTGCCCTATCGAGCTACTCCCCGGAGCTGAGATCCCGTTCAGAAGTATTTTTCCCCTGACATTGGTAGAACAAGGGGCATTAAAGGATTATATTGATGAGAACTTAAAAAAAGGCTTCATTTGCCCGTCCACATCCCCAGCGGGCGCGGGCATCTTTTTTGTACAGAAAAAGGATCATACCCTTCGACCATGCATGGACTACCGCAAATTAAATAAAATCACAGTAAAAAAACGCTATCCTCTCCCCCTAGTACCAGAACTATTCCAAAGACTTGGAACTGCCACTGTGTTCACTAAGCTTGACCTCCGCGGAGCCTACAATTTGGTCCGTATCAGGGACAGAGACGATTGGAAAACTGCTTTTCGTACCCGCTACGGGCATTTTGAGTACTTGGTGATGCCCTTCGGGTTGTGTAATGCTCCCGCTATGTTCCAGTATTTCATCAATGATGTTCTACAGGACTTTTTAGATCTGTTTGTCATCGTCTACCTGGACGATATACTAATCTTTTCTTTCTCCCTTGAATCTTACCGCAGGCACATCAGAAGTGTGTTGGCTGGGCTTTGACAGCATGGCTTATATGCGAAGGCAGAAAAGTGTGAGTTTGAGCAGGAAAGTATACCATTTTTGGGGTTAATCATCTCCAGTAGGGGCATTAAAATGGATCCTCAAAAAATCACTGCAATATTGGATTGGCCGGTCCCAACAGACAAGAAGGGAATCCAACGGTTTGTTGGATTCGTCAATTTCTATCGGAAATTTATTAAAGGGTTCTCAGGCATCATCACTCCAATTACCCAGTTAACCAAACAGAGTACACATTTTCACTGGTCTTCTGAAACCCAAGAGGCCTTTGAGACCCTCAAAGGCCTCTTCACTTCTGCTTCCCTATTAAAACATCCAGATTCCTCTCTGCCATTTGTACTTGAAGTAGACGCATCTGAAATTGCTGTGGGAGCAGTTCTGTCCCAAAGACAAGGAACCAGGGCCCTGCTGCACCTGGTGGCCTTCTTCTCTCGCAAGTTGTCAGCGGCAGAAAGAAATTATGATGTAGGAGATAGAGAGTTGTTAGCAATAAAATCTGCATTAGAAGAATGGTGCTACCTTCTGGAAGGAGCTGCACATCCTGTCCTAATTTTTACAGATCATAAGAACCTGGAGTTTCTAAGATCTGCAAAAAGACTGAAGCCATGACAAGCCAGGTGGGCCCTCTTCTTCTCCAGGTTCTCCTTTCACGTCACTTACCGCCCTGGTTTCAAAAAACACTAAATCTGATGCCCTATCCAGAATGTTCCACAAACCCCAAGAAATTTCACCTCCGGACACCATCCTGTCCCCAGGGAATTTTCTTCTGCTTCAGGGAAATCTGCTCTCACAAATTAAGCAAGCTTCCACAAGACTGGGATCTTCTGTTGGGCCAGAACTACAGATCAGAGATGGGTTGCTTTGACACGAAAACAAGATTTACATACCTGAAAGCCTACGAGTGTCCATTTTGGAGCTTTGTCACGATCATGCGCTGGCTGTGCATTTCGGTATAACCAAGACCACCGATCTGGTACAGCGTACCTTTTGGTGGTCTTGAGTACGTGAGGATTGCAAAAGATTTGTGGAATCCTGTACAACCTGCATTAGGAACAAGGGTTACAAAACTAAGGCATAGGGGCTACTAAGACCTCTGCCTGTCCCAGACAGGCCATGGAAGATTTTATCCATAGATTTTATTGTCGAGCTACCTCCGGCGGGGGGCCATACCACCATCTTTGTGAACGTAGATTGACTGTCAAAAATGGCCCATTTTATTCCAAAGAAGGGTACCCCCTCAGCTTCAGAAACAGCACAAGTGTTCATAAAAGAAAACATCAGACTCCACGGGGTGCCAGCCAATATCGTCTCAGATCGGGGGGTACAGTTTACCTCCCGATTCTGGAGGTCTCTGTGCAAAGCCCTGAATATTGAACTGTCTTTCTCCTCTGCCTATCACCCCCAGACCAATGGGTAAACAGAGAACAAACCAAACTCTCGAACAATACCTACGCTGTTTCTCCTCTTTTGCCCAAGATGACTGGATTTCTTTACTCCCATTAGGGATGAGCTTCGATTTCGAGTCGAACTCATGTTCGACTCAAACATCAGCTGTTCGCCAGTTCGCCGAACAGCGAACAATTTGGGGTGTTCGCGGCAAATTCAGAAGCCGCGGAACACCCTTTAAAATACTATGGGAGAAATCAAAAGTGCTAATTTTAAAGGCTTATATGCATGGTATTGTCATAAAAAGTGTTTGGGGACCTGGGTCCTGCCCCAGGGGACATGGATCAATGCAAAACAAGTTTTAAAAACGGCCGTTTTTTTCGGGAGCAGTGATTTTAATAATGCTTAAAGTGAAACAATAAAAGTGTAATATTCCTTTAAATTTCGTACCTGGGGGTGTCTATAGTATGCCTGTAAAGGGGCGCATGTTTCCCGTTTTTAGAACAGTCTGACAGCAAAATGACATTTCAAAGGAAAAAAGTCATTTAAAACTACTCTCAGTTATTAATGAATTGCCAGTCCGAAAAAAAATAAAAATGGCAAGTGGTCCTTCTCAAAATCTATACCAGACCCGTCAGGTCTGGTATGGATTTTAGGGGATCCCCGTGCCAAAATTTAAAAAAACAATGGCGTGGGGTCCCCCCAAAAATCCATACCAGACCCTTATCCGAGCACGCAACCTGGCAGGCTGCAGGAAAAGAGGGGGGGACGAGAGAGCGCCCCCCTCCTGAAGTGCACCAGGCCACATGCCCTCAACATTGGGAGGGTGCTTTGGATTAGCCCCCAAAAAAACACCTTGTCCTCATGTTGATGGGGACAAGGGCCTCATCCCCACAACCCTTGCCCGGTGGTTGCGGGGGTCTGAGGGCAGGAGGCTTATCGGAATCTGGAAGCCCCCTTTAACAAAGGGACCCCCAGATCCCGGCCCTCCCCCCTGTGTGAAATGGTAAGGGTGTACAAAAGTACACCTACCATTTTACAAAAAAATTGTCAAAAATGATAAAAATGACAAGAGACAGTTTTTGACACCAGGTACGGTTCAGGAGGGGGGGCACTCTCTCATCCCCCCTCTTTTCCTGCGACCTGCTCGGATAAGGGTCTGGTATGGATTTTTGGGGGGACCCCACGCCATTTTTTTTTCAATTTTGGTGCGGGATTCCCCTTAAAATCCATACTAGATCTGAAGGGTCTGGTATAGATTTTGAGGGGGACCCCACGCCATTTTTAAAAAAAATTTGGCTGGGGTTCCCCTTAATATCCATACCAGACCTGAAGGGCCTGGGATGGAATTTAGGGGAACCACCCACTGAATTTTTTTTTTTAATTTTGGTTCGGGGTTCCCCTGTGGGGAATTCCCATGCCATTTTTATCAATGAACTTTTATGTGTATTGTCGGACTCGCAATTCATTAATAGCCGCGAGTAGTTTTAAATGACTTTTTTTCCTTTGAAATGTCATTTTGCTGTCAGACTTTTCTAAACACGGGAAACATGCGCCCCTTTACAGGCATACTATAGACACCCCCAAGACACAGAATTTAAAGGAATATTACACTTTTATTGTTTCACTTTAAGCATTATTAAAATCACTGCTCCCGAAAAAAATGGCCGTTTTTAAAACTTTGTTTTGCATTGATCCATGTCCCCTGGGGCAGGACCCAGGTCCCCAAACACTTTTTATGACAATAACTTGCATATAAGCCTTTAAAATTAGCACTTTTGTTTATTCATGTTCGTGTCCCATAGAATTTAACGGTGTTCGCGTGTTCGAACAAATTTTTTGCCTGTTCTGGTGCGAACCGAACAGGGGGGATGTTTGGCTCATCCCTAGCTCCCATTGGCTGAATTCACCTACAACAACTCCATTCACTCCGCTGTCAAACAAACTCCATTTTTTGCAAATTATGGCTTCCATCCTTCATTCTTACCTAATTCCTTCCCTGAATGTACAGTACCAGCAGTTCAGGAAAAATTAAATTTCTTTGCCTCCAACAACCAAATTCTACAGGAAACCATGACCAGGACCCCAGGAACACAAAAAAATAACTGACAAGAAAAGACGAGGCGAACTGTTACTTGCACCCGGTGACCGGGTATGGTTATCCATTGTGAACCTTAGGTTGGCCTGTCCTTCAAAGAAATTGGGTCCCAAGTTCTTGGGGCCATTCCCTGTCAGAAGGAAGATTAATGAGGTGGCATATGAACTAGAACTTCCTGACTCACTAAAAGTCCATCCGGTATTCCATGTATCATTACGAAAACCTTCCATTTTCAACCCATTTCCAGGTCGAAGTACGGATCCCCCTGATCCTGTTCTGGTAGATGGCGAGGAGGAATTTGAGGTAGAGTATATCTTGGACTACAGGAGGAGAGATAATCAAGATCAATTCCTGATTAAATGGAAAAGGTTTGGACCCGAAGAAAATTCTTGGGAGCCCGAGGGTAATATCCACGATGTCCCCATTCCAGAGGGCTGTGAGTGGGAGCCATAGGGGAGGTCTCTCTCTGCATTTCAGGCTCAAAACCTACCAGGTATGTGACAAGAAGAGACATATAGATAATACAGATACATTACCTAGACAGCCCTTATGTTACCATGTTTCATCTAGACCATGAGCTGAAGAGAGCTAGCATCTCTAGGCTTTTGTTTTTATGTTGTTAGAATACCCCATTCCTATCAATCAAAACTCAGGATCACCTCAATGGTTCAGAAGTGGCATTGAATACTGATTGGCTACCTTTGAAGCCTCCTAAATGTTCATTGGTTCAGAGTTGCCTCAAATTCTGATTGGCTGTAAGTTCAATTCTAGTTTGTCATCATGCTTCCCACCTAAGCAAGAGGCTATCTACGGTGCCTCTGTGTCTTAAGACCTGAGTACCTGTTCAATCATCTCTTGATTTACAACCGTCAGCCCTGATATAACATTAATTAGCATTTTTAAGAACTTGGGAGCCACAATGACTGCCCAGGCTCTTTACCCCCTTCCTGACCGGCGCACGCCGATGTGCGTCGGCAGAATGGCACAGCTGGGCAAATGGGCTTACAGGTACGTCAATTTGAATTCCCTGCCATGCCATTGCATGCACGCTCCCTGTCATCGGGAGCAGAGATCAGTGAAGTGCCACAGCTAGCACATCCCCCTGCAGTTAGAAATCACTCCCCAGTACTGACTTAACCCCTCCCCGCCCCCTAGTGGTTAACCCCTTCACTGCCAGTGTCATTTATACAGGAATCAATGCATTTTTATAGCACTGATTGCTGTATAAATGACAATGGTCCCAAAAATGTGTCAAAAACATCCGACATGTCTGCCATAATGTCGCAGTCACAATAAAAATCACTGATCACCGCCATTACTAGTAAAAAAAATTAATAATAAAAATGCCATAAAACTATCCCCTATTTTTAAATGCTATAACTTTTGCGCAAACCAATAAACGCTTATTGCGATTTTTTTTTTACCAAAAGTATGTAGAAGAATACGTATCGGCCTAAACTGAGGAAAAAAAATGTTTTTTTTTTATATATTTTTGGGGGATATTTATTATAGCAAAATGTAAAAAATAATGCTTTTTATTCAAAATTGTCGCTCTTATTTTGTTTTGTTTTTTAAGGATATTTTTTATTGATTTTAGGTTCAGCACAAACCAACAAACACAAAACAGTCACAAATAAAAAGAAAAAAAAAACACACACATGAGTATCTGATCCACTAAGCATACACATACAGAAGTAGTATCCAACCTGCAATTAGATCACACAAGTCATTGTAGGCAAATCGTTGCAAAAGGTCTGAGATATTGGTAATAATAATAATCAGATATAGGCACATTTGTATGACATATCCATATTAAATGACCTTGTATTGAAGGTCCCTGTGGCATGGCCCATCAATGATCAATTGTGTTCAACTTTGAGAGAGAGTTAGTGGACTAGCCAACCATTTATCCCAAATTTTATGAAAGGTTTTATTCCTTTTTCGAATTTCAAAGGTTAATTTATATAATGGAATGGAGTCATTGATAAGTTTTAACCAGAGGGATTTCAAAGAGGTCTGTGCACCTTTTCAGGACAGTAGAATAGATTTTTTAACATAAAAATAAAGTATATGGAGCAATCTCTTGGCATGTGATGATATGTGTAAGTCACCAAATACTCCCAACAGGCAATTCTTAGGGTGAATTATGTTAGGAAGGCCCAGCACAGTCGATATAAAGGCACCCACTTCCTCCCAGAAGTCACTAATTATCGGGCATGACCAAAAGCAATGTAAGAAATCTGCCTCTTGGCCACAGCCTCGGAAACAGACAGCCGATAGTAAAAGACCCATTTTCTGCAGTCTGGCCGGGGTGAGGTGGGTCTGATGAAAGATTTTAACTTGTATGATGCGGTCTCGGGAGGAAATTACAGAAGTTTTATATGTGTCACTAAATTCTGACCAATCCTAATTTACCATAGAGATATCCATTGAATCCCATTTCTCTTGTGCTTTGTGAAACCTAGGGTTAAAGTCAGTCATTAAGGCTGCATAGTAAGTGGATACTAATTTAGAGGGTTCTGGTTGCCTAAGTAGTCTTTCCAGTGGGGGCAGATCAGTGATATCATCCAGGGTACCAAATTTAGCATGTATGGCATGTCTGAGCTGATAATAATAAAATAAGTGTGATCTTGGTAAGTCAAAGTCCCTGCTTAACTGAGAGAAAGTTTTAAAGCCCTGTGTAGTATATAAATGACATAGATATTTAACCCCCTTTGAATACCAGCGGTTGGCATCTGGAAGAGAGTATAATTCTTGCAGATTGGGATTAAACCACAGGGGGTTGTTAGGGGATTTAAGCCAAGAATGTTTTGATATTTTCATGGTAATATATTTAAACAATGAAAGAAAGGCGGAGAGTAGAGAGGTTCCAGGGCAGTCAGGGACCTGGCCTCTATATATTATGTTATGCAGAGTTTCAAGGGAAGATGCGATAGCCCCCTCCGTGGCTGTACAGGCATTGGCTGGATCTGGGTTCATCCAGTCATGTATGTGCACCAGTTGGGATGCCATATAGTAAAGGAAAAAATTAGGGAACGCTAGACCTGCCAGATGAGCTGGTAGTCTCCGTGACTCAAGTGCCACTTTGGGGGATCCACCCTTCCACAGGAAAGTAGTACATATCATATCTATGCGTTTGATGGTAGCTTTTGATATTTTACATGGGGAATTAGTAAGGATATAAAGCAATCTAGGTAAATAAATCATTTTAAGAATATTGGCCCTCCCCATGAGGTCTAAAGGCAAATCCATCCACTGTTTAGTTTGTTCCTGGAGGCGGGTCAGCAAAGAATCGAGATTATTAGTGGCATATAGAGATAAGGGAGCCTGAACCAATACTCCAAGATATCTAAAAGAGGACACCACCTGGAGCTTGGAGGCCGGGTGTACCTGGGGAGGGTTATTCACATCCAAGGGAAAAAGGCTGAATTTTTCCCAATTAACCTGGAATCCAGAGTAGTCCCCAAAGGTGTTGACCTCCTCCAGCAAAGCCTGCAGAGACTCATTTGCATCTGCCAGGTATACCAGTGTGTCGTCTGCGTAAAGGGAAATGCGCTCCTCTATATTTGCAATTGGGAGTCCTTTAATTGTGGGGGAGGAGTGAATGCGAACTGCAAGCGGCTCCATTGCCAGGGCAAACAACAGGGGCGACAATGGGCACCCCTGTCAAGTGCCCCTGGTGATTGGGAAGGGATCAGTGATAGATGAATTAACCCTTATCCGAGCCATTGGGGAAGTGTACAGAAGTTTTACCCATGCTACCACACGGGGGCCAAAGCCATATTTCTGTAACACCTGAAAAAGGTACGGCCATTCCACACTGTCAAATGCTTTACAGGTGTCTAAGGACACAATGGCGCGTGTAGGAGGGCAGTCATGTGGATATTGCAGGTTGTGAAACAATCTGCGAATGTTCATTCTAGTAGACCTACCAGGGATAAAACCACCCTGGTCACAATTAACCAAGGATGTGACCACAGTATTCAGTCGATTTGCTAATATTTTGGCCAGAATCTTAATGTCCACATTTATGAGAGAAATTGGACGATAAGATTCACAGGTAAGTGGGTCCTTTCGGGGCTTTAATAGGAGTACTATCAAAGCCTCCCTCATCGATGGGGGGAGGATCCCAGTCTCTAGGGCTTTGTTATAAGAAGGAAGGGGGATAGAAGGTCCTTGAACTTAGCATACCATTCAGTCAGGAAACCATCAGGTCCAGGAGTCTTATGTGCAGGCATTTGGGAGATTGCTGCCGCAATCTCCTCGATTGAAATAGGCGCCTCCAACATGTCCCGTCCCTCATCTGACAAGGAGGGAAGAGATATGTCAGCCAAATAGTCAGACAGCTGGGAGTCATCATAATCAACCTTGGAAGTATACAGCTTTCTGTAAAAGCACAGAAAAGAATCTAGGATATCTCCCGGGTTATCACTAATAGTACCTTTAGCAGTAAGGATACCTGGTATAGAGATGGGGGAATGGTCAGGTCTGGTCAGGTATGCCAAGAGACGTCCTGCTTTATTACCATATTGAAACGACTTTTGGGATACATGCAACATGCGTTTTTGTGTGAGATCTAGCAGACGGAGTTCATATTCCCTACGGCTCTGTAACCATGTCTCCCTAGTGTCAGAGGCAGGGTTAGAGGCATAATCAGACTCCGCGCGTACCATAGCAGTTTCTAATTCCTCAGTGAGCATCTGATTATTTTTTCATAAAATCCCCGTAATAGACATAAAGGTACCTCTCAATGTAGACTTGAATGCGTCCCACTGCGTGGAGGGGTCCACTTTATCTAAATTATGTTTCCAGTAATTAGAAATACTCCTCCTACACTCTCCCTGTACCACCTCGTCCTCCAGCCAGTACGAGTTTAGGTGCCATAAAGCAGTTCCGAGCCTGGGAGGAGGAGGGACACAGATAGAGGGGCATGATCTGAAACTCCCCTGGGCAGATATGAAACTGCGGAGACAACAGGAAGGGTCTCCGTCGGCGCAAATGCCATGTCCAGCCTAGACATAGTATGGAAGGAATCCAAATGACAGGAAAATTTTCGTTCATCCGGATGCTTCCAGCGCCATACCTCTGTCAGACCGTGGACCTGGACCCAGTCTACAAAAGAGGGGAAATACCTGCCTCCCCCTCCCAGGCGGTCCACGGCTGGATCCAGGACTGCGTTAAAATCCCCTACATAAAGCAAAGGGCCCGGGGGGCCTATTCAGTAGTTGGAGGGATAATTTAGAGAGTACTTCCACTGAAAATGGGGGGAGGAATATAAATATTTACCAACGTGAAGGTTATAGTGGAAATTTGTAACGTGAGAACAATAAACATCCCTTCTGGGTCTGTTTTAACGCTGATCATCTCAGCTGGGAGAGATTTAGCCAGAAGAATAGATACTCCCCTTGAATAGTAATGCCCTCGTACACACGGTCGGATTTTCCGATGAAAAATGTCCGATCGGAGCGTGTTGTCGGAAATTCCGACCGTGTGTGGGCTCCATCGGACATTTTCCATCAGATTTTCCGACACACAAAGTTGGAGAGCAGGAGATAAAATTTTCCGACAACAAAATCCGTTGTCGGAAATTCCAATCGTGTGTACACAAATCCGACGGACAAAGTGCCACGCATGCTCAGAATAAATAAAGAGATGAAAGCTATTGGCCACTGCCCCGTTTATAGTCCTGACGTACGTGTTTTACGTCACCGCGTTTAGAACGATCGGATTTTCTGACAACTTTGTGCGACCGTGTGTAGACAAAACAAGTTTGAGCCAACATCCGTCGGAAAAAATCCTAGGATTTTGTTGTCGGAATGTCCGAACAAAGTCCGACCGTGTGTACGCCCTATAATGCCCCGTACACACGGTCGGACTTTGTTCGGACATTCCGACAACAAAATCCTAGGATTTTTTCCGACGGATGTTGGCTCAAACTTGTCTTGCATACACACGGTCACACAAAGTTGTCGGAAAATCCGATCGTTCTGAACGCGGTGACGTAAAACACGTACGTCGGGACTATAAACGGGGCAGTGGCCAATAGCTTTCATCTCTTTATTTATTCTGAGCATGCGTGGCACTTTGTCCGTCGGCTTTGTGTACACACGATCGGAATTTCTGACAACGGATTTTGTTGTCGGAAAACTTTATCTCCTGCTCTCCAACTTTGTGTGTCGGAAAATCCGATGGAAAATGTCCGATGGAGCCCACACACGGTTGGAATTTCGGACAACACGCTCCGATCGGACATTTTCCATCGGAAAATCCGACCGTGTGTACGGGGCATTAGTGTGAGTAGCATGGTATAGCTTAGATAGCCATGGGCGCTTTAGGGCCCTTGTCTTAGAGCCCGTCAGGTGAGTCTCCTGGAGGCAAATAATGTGAGGGTGACATTTTTTTAATACAGAAAAAAACAAGGATCTTTTCTGAGGTGCATTCAGGCCTCTAGTGTTCCAGGAGACTATCCTAAGGGACTGTGCCATATTAGAACCTGTAATAATAAAGAAGCATAGGTAAACCTTTGAATTAGTATCAATATAAGTGGATAAGCCGCGCCACCTGAAGCACACACAAGCACATGACAAAAAAGTGCATGGGTCTGCCTGTAGGGTGGTATGGACCAGAAAAAAATTTTTTGTTTTAGAAAAAAAATTAAAAATATAGATAAAAGCAGAGGCATTAACCACTTGCCGACCGCCTACCGCATATATACTGCGGCAGAATGGCACGGGCAGGCAAAATCACGTACCCATACGTGATCTGCCTCCCGCGGGCGGGGGGTCCGATCGGACCCCCCCCCGGTGCCATCGGCGGTCGGCATCTGACTGGGAGCGTCGGGAGGCGAGGGGGAGACCATCCGATCGTGGCCCCCCCCTCGCGATCGCTCCCAGCCAATAGGAATCCTCCTCTGCCTGTGTGTCGTTTCACACAGGCAGAGGATGTGATGTCATCTCTCCCCGGTCTGGCAGTTTCCGTTCCAGCGCCGAGGAGAGATGACAAGTGAGTGCACAACACACACACACACACAGTAGAACATGCCAGGCATATTTACACCCCCGATCCCCCCCCCGATCGCCCCCCGATCCCCCCCCAATCACCCCCCCCCCCCTGTCACAAACTGACATTAGCAGTATTTTTTTTTTTTTTTTTTTTTTTTTTCTGATTACTGCATAGTGTCAGTTTGTGACAGTTAGTGTTAGGGCAGTTAGTGTTAGGCCCCCTTTAGGTCTAGGATACCCCCCTAACCCCCCCTAATAAAGTTTTAACCCCTTGATCACCCCCCCTCACCAGTGTCGCTAAGCGATCATTTTTCTGATCGCTGTATTAGTGTCGCTGGTGACGCTAGTAAGGAACGTAAATATTTAGGTTCGCCGTCAGTGTTTTATAGCGACAGGGACCCCCATATACTATCTAATAAATGTTTTAACCCCTTGATTGCCCCCTAGTTAACCCTTTCACCACTGATCACTGTATAACTGTTACGGGTGACGCTGGTTAGTTCGTTTATTTTTTATAGTGTCAGGGCACCCGCCGTTTATTACCGAATAAAGGTTTAGCCCCCTGATCGCCCGGCGGTGATATGCGTCGCCCCAGGCAGCGTCAGATTAGCGCCAGTACCGCGAACACCCACGCACGCAGCATGCGCCTCCCTTAGTGGTATAGTATCTCAACGGATCAATATCTGATCCGATCAGATCTATACTAGCGTCCCCAGCAGTTTAGGGTTCCCGAAAACGCAGTGTTAGCGGGATCAGCCCAGATACCCGCTAGCACCTGCGTTTTGCCCCTCCGCCCAGCCCAGCCCACCCAAGTGCAGTATCGATCGATCACTGTCACTTACAAAACACTAAACGCATAACTGCAGCGTTCGCAGAGTCAGGCCTGATCCCTGCGATCGCTAACAGTTTTTTTGGTAGCGTTTTGGTGAACTGGCAAGCACCAGCCCCAGGCAGCGTCAGGTTAGCGCCAGTACCGCTAACACCCACGCACGCACCGTATACCTCCCTTAGTGGTATAGTATCTGAACGGATCAATATCTGATCCGATCAGATCTATACTAGCGTCCCCAGCAGTTTAGGGTTCCCAAAAACGCAGTGTTAGCGGGATCAGCCCAGATACCCGCTAGCACCTGCGTTTTGCCCCTCCGCCCGGCCCAGCCCACCCAAGTGCAGTATCGATCGATCACTGTCACTTACAAAACACTAAACGCATAACTGCAGCGTTCGCAGAGTCAGGCCTGATCCCTGCGATCGCTAACAGTTTTTTTGGTAGTATTTTGGTGAACTGGCAAGCACCAGCCCCAGGCAGTGTCAGGTTAGCGCCAGTACCGCTAACACCCACGCACGCACCGTACACCTCCCTTAGTGGTATAGTATCTGATCGCATCAATATCTGATCCGATCTGATCTATACTAGCGTCCCCAGCAGTTTAGGGTTCCCAAAAACGCAGTGTTAGCGGGATCAGCCCAGATACCTGCTAGCACCTGCGTTTTGCCCCTCCGCCCGGCCCGGCCCAGCCCACCCAAGTGCAGTATCGATCGATCACTGTCACTTACAAAACACTAAACGCATAACTGCAGCGTTCGCAGAGTCAGGCCGGATCCCTGTGATCGCTAACAGTTTTTTTTGTAGCGTTTTGGTGAACTGGCAAGCGCCAGCGGCCTAGTACACCCCGGTCGTAGTCAAACCAGCACTGCAGTAACACTTGGTGACGTGGCGAGTCCCATAAGTGCAGTTCAAGCTGGTGAGGTGGCAAGCACAAGTAGTGTACCGCTGCCACCAAAAAGACAAACACAGCCCCGTCGTGCCCATAGTGCCCTTCCTGCTGCATTCGCCAATCCTAATTGGGAACCCACCGCTTCTGCAGCGCCCGTACTTCCCCCATTCACATCCCCAACCAAATGCAGTCGGCTGCATGAGAGGCATTTTTATGTCCTCCCGAGTACCCCTACCCAACGAACCCCCCAAAAAAGATGTTGTGTCTGCAGCAAGCGCGGATATAGACGTGACACCAGCTATTATTGTCCCTCCTGTCCTGACAATCCTGGTCTTTGCATTGGTGAATGTTTTGAACGCTACCATGCACTAGTTGACTATTAGCGTAGGGTACAGCATTGCACAGACTAGGCACACTTTCACAGGGTCTCCCGAGATGCCATCGCATTTTGAGAGACCCGAACCTGGAACCGGTTACAGTTATAAAAGTTAGTTACAAAAAAAAGTGTAAAAAAAAAAAAAAAAAAACCACAAACAAAAATATAAAATAAAAATAGTTGTCGTTTTATTGTTCTCTCTCTCTCTATTCTCTCTCTATTGTTCTGCTCTTTTTTACTGTATTCTATTCTGCAATGTTTTATTGTTATTGTTATTGTTATTGATTGTTATTGTTATTGTTATTGTTATTATGTTTTATCACGTTTGCTTTTCAGGTATGTAATTATTTATACTTTACTGTTTACTGTGTATTATTGTTAACCATTTTTTTGTCTTCAGGTATGCCATTCACGACTTTGAGTGGTTATACCAGAATGATGCCTGCAGGTTTAGGTATCATCTTGGTATCATTCTTTTCAGCCAGCGGTCGGCTTTCATGTAAAAGCAATCCTAGTGGCTAATTAGCCTCTAGACTGCTTTTACAAGCAGTGGGAGGGAATGCCCCCCCCCCCCAACATCTTCCGTGTTTTTCTCTGGCTCTCCTGTCTCAACAGGGAACCTGAGAATGCAGCCGGTGATTCAGCCAGCTGACCATAGAGCTGATCAGAGACCAGAGTGGCTCCAAACATCTCTATGACCTAAGAAACCGGAAGCTACGAGCATTTTATGACGTAGATTTCGCCGGATGTAAACAGCGCCATTGGGAAATTGGGAAAGCATTTTATCACACCGATCTTGGTGTGATCAGATGCTTTGAGGGCAGAGGAGAAATCTAGGGTCTAATAGACCCCAATTTTTGCAAAAAAGAGTACCTGTCACTACCTATTGCTATCATAGGGGATATTTACATTCCCTGAGATAACAATAAAAATGATTTAAAAAAAAAAAAAATGAAAGGAACAGTTTAAAAATAAGATAAAAAAATAATAATAATAAAGAAAAAAAAAAAAAAAAAAAAAAAAGCACCCCTGTCCCCCCTGCTCTCGCGCTAAGGTGAACGCAAGCGTTGGTCTGGCGTCAAATGTAAACAGCAATTGCACCATGCATGTGAGGTATCGCCGCGAAGGTCAGATCGAGGGCAGTAAGTTTAGCAGTAGACCTCCTCTGTAAATCTAAAGTGGTAACCTGTAAAGGCTTTTAAAGGCTTTTAAAAATGTATTTAGTTTGTCGCCACTGCACGTTTGTGCGCAATTTTAAAGAATGTCATGTTTGGTATCCATGTACTCGGCCTAAGATCATCTTTTTTATTTCATCAAACATTTGGGCAATATAGTGTGTTTTAGTGCATTAAAATGTAAAAAAGTGTGTTTTTTCCCCAAAAAATGCGTTTGAAAAATCGCTGCGCAAATACTGTGTGAAAAAAAAAAATGAAACACCCACCATTTTAATCTGTAGGGCATTTGCTTTAAAAAAAATATATAATGTTTGGGGGTTCAAAGTAATTTTCTTGCAAAAAAAAATTATTTTTTTATGTAAACAATAAGTGTCAGAAAGGGCTTTGTCTTCAAGTGGTTAGAAGAGTGGGTGATGTGTGACATAAGCTTCTAGATGTTGTGCATAAAATGCCAGGACAGTTCAAAACCCCCCCAAATGACCCCATTTTGGAAAGTAGACACCCCAAGCTATTTGCTGAGAGTCATGTTGAGTCCATGGAATAATTTATATTGTGACACAAGTTGCGGGAAAGAGACAATTTTTTATTTTTTTTATTTTTTTTTGCGCAAAGTTGTCACTAAATGATATATTGCTCAAACATGCCATGGGAATATGTGAAATTACACCCCAAAATACATTCTGTTGCTTCTCCTGAGTACGGGGATACCACATGTGTGGGACTTTTTGGGAGCCTAGCCGCGTACGGGACCCCGAAAACCAAGCACCGCCTTCAGGCTTTCTAAGGGCGTGAATTTTTGATTTCACTCTTCACTGCCTATCACAGTTTCGGAGGCCATGGAATGCCCAGGTGGCACAAACCCCCCCCAAATGACCCCATTTTGGAAAGTAGACACCCCAAGCTATTTGATGAGAGGTATAGTGAGTATTTTGCAGACCTCACTTTTTGTCACAAAGTTTTGAAAATTGAAAAAAGAAAAAAAAAAATTTTTTTTCTCGTCTTTCTTTATTTTCAAAAACAAATGAGAGCTGCAAAATACTCACCATGCCTCTCAGCAAATAGCTTGGGGTGTCTGCTTTCCAAAATGGGGTCATTTGGGGGGGGGTTTGTGCCACCTGGGCATTCCATGGCCTCCGAAACTGTGATAGGCAGTGAGGAGTAAAATCAAAAATGTACGCCCTTAGAAATCCTGAAGGCGGTGCTTGGTTTTCGGGGTCCCGTACGCGGCTAGGCTCCTAAAAAGTCCCACACATGTGGTATCCCCGTACTCAGGAGAAGCAGCTAAATGTATTTTGGGGTGCAATTCCACATATGCCCATGGCCTGTGTGAGCAATATATCATTTAGTGACAACTTTGTGCAAAAAAAAAAAAAAAAAAAAAAAATTTGTCACTTTCCCGCAACTTGTGTCAAAATATAAAACATTCCATGGACTCAACATGCCTCAAAGCAAATAGCTTGGGGTGTCTACTTTCCAAAATGGGGTCATTTGGGGGGGTTTTATGTCATCTGGGCATTTTATGGCCTTCAAAACTGTGATAGGTAGTGAGGAGTAAAATCAAAAATGTACGCCCTTAGAAATCCTGAAGGCGGTGCTTGGTTTTCGGGGCCCCGTACGCGGCTAGGCTCCCAAAAAGTCCCACACATGTGGTATCCCCGTACTCAGGAGAAGCAGCTAAATGTATTTTGGGGTGCAATTCCACATATGCCCATGGCCTGTGTGAGCAATATATCATTTAGTGACAACTTTTTGTAATTTTTTTTTTTTTTTTTTTTTTTTGTCATTATTCAATCACTTGGGACAAAAAAAATGAATATTCAATGGGCTCAACATGCCTCTCAGCAAATTCCTTGGGGTGTCTACTTTCCAAAATGGGGTCATTTGTGGGGGTTTTGTACTGCCCTGCCATTTTAGCACCTCAAGAATCGACATAGGCAGTCATAAATTAAAGGCTGTGTAAATTCCAGAAAATGTACCCTAGTTTGTAGACGCTATAACTTTTGCGCAAACCAATAAATATACACTTATTGACATTTTTTTTACCAAAGACATGTGGCCGAATACATTTTGGCCTAAATGTATGACTAAAATTGAGTTTATTGGATTTTTTTTAGAACAAAAAGTAGAAAATATCATTTTTTTTCAAAATTTTCGGTCTTTTTCCGTGTATAGCGCAAAAAATAAAAACGGCAGAGGTGATCAAATACCATCAAAAGAAAGCTCTATTTGTGGGAAGAAAAGGACGCAAATTTCGTTTGGGTACAGCATTGCATGACCGCGCAATTAGCAGTTAAAGCGACGCAGTGCCGAATTGTAAAAAGTGCTCTGGTCAGGAAGGGGGTAAAACCTTCCGGGGCTGAAGTGGTTAACAAACCACTATAAGCGGTGACCTGATAGGCCATTGATGACTCTCTATTAACAAATGGTATAGGTGTGTTGAAAAAGAGATAAAAAGTAAAAAAAGAAGGAAAAAACAAAAGAAAAAAAACATGAAAAAAAAACCCATCAACAGCTCCCTTTAAACCTTTTTGCCCCCCACCACGCTCAGCCATCCCAAACATAGCAAGCTTTGGATCCCTAAACTGAAAGTCCTTCCTAACTAGAAAACTGCGGAAGTCAAAAACTGTAGCATGGCCTCGCCACAAGCTGGTAAGGGGGTAACGTGGGGTCTGGTGAGGCTCCCAACTAATGACAGAGGGAAACAAAACAAAAATTCCCCAATGACCGTGTCCTGATGAAGGATGCATGAGCTGTTTGTTCACGTGGAAAAAATTGTCCTGATGATTACTCTGGTATGCAGGTTACCATGAGTTGCAAACAGTACCAATGCAGGAGAGAATGTAGAGATGAAGGTCAGGGGAAAATGAAGAAGTATGCAGAATGTTGACACTGTATCTTGCATAGCAGGGTGTAAATCTCTCCTTGCAGGTTGATGGCGACTTCAGTCTCCTCTGCTTCTGTGTGCTGCTCCATAATGATCATTCAGCCACTTCATGGCCTCCTTGGGGTTGGTATAGAAATGGGCCTTACCATCATGAATAATGTGCAATTTAGCAGGGAAGAGCATGGCGTAGGAGAGGCCTTCCGTGCGCAATCTAGATTTCACTGCTGAGAAGGAGATCCGTTGGCATTGAACTTCAGCAGAAAAGTCCAGATAAACAGAAATATTATTGTCATTAAATGTAAGCGGGCCTTTTTCTCGTGCCAGGCGTAGGATGGCCACTTTATCTTGAAAATTGAGGATGCGTGCAATGATGGAATGTGGTGGGGCACCCACTGGTGGAGGACGAGGAGGAGTGCGGTGTGCACGCTCTATAACATGTGAGAATGAGGGTGCGTCTTTACCAAAAATGATCAAATACCACCAAAAGATAGCTCTATTTGTGGGAAAAAAAGGACATCATTTTTGTTTGGGAACCACGTCGCATGACCGCGCAATTGTCAGTTAAAGCAACACAGTGCCAAATCGCAAAAAGTGCTCTGGTCAGGAAGGGGGTAAATACTTCTGGGGCTGAAGCGGTTACAAAACAAAAGGATAATTTAACTGATTTAATTATCACCTGAAGACATTCAACCATTCCCATGAGACAGGAAAAAAAGTATTTCTAAAATGTAAGCTGGGCTCCTATATCATCATGATATATAAAATCCTGTAATAACATATACATACACATATATATATATATATATATATATATATATATATTTATGGTTGGAGCCCTATGTCCGGTATGTACATGGATACCACTTACAGTAAAGATAGGACTTACCATCGGAAATAGACCTGAAAGTGTGGACTTACCATATGAAATGGACCTGAAAGTGTGCCTTGGTCTAATGGCCGGTATGCCAAAATAAGGGGGCATACCCTGGTTTAAGAAATGATTATTCTGTAAGAGAAATGAAATGAAATGAATAGTTTGAGAAATGCTGTGAAATGGGGATGGGAGGGTGGGTATCGCGCACAGGAAACCGACAAGCACCACAGGTGAGCGGGCTGCTTAAGTACCCCCCGGGCTCCTCCCATAAATTCAGGCCACCATACTGGCCTTCCTACTTATGGTTGGAGCCCTATGTCCGGTATGTACATGGATACCACTTACAGTAAAGATAGGACTTACCATCGGAAATAGACCTGAAAGTGTGGACTTACCATATGAAATGGACCTGAAAGTGTGCCTTGGTCTAATGGCCGGTATGCCAAAATAAGGGGGCAAAAACATTCAGGTAGGGTTATGATTTTTATTGATTTTCAATTATTTATTGAGCCAATTTGGAGAATGCCTGTGCCATCTCTGTTTGTGGGTTGGGGATATACCGGGCGAAGCAGGCTGATTTCCACCTGCCCAGTCTTTTGATGATGTGATCCGGAACCCCGTGGCGGGATGCCGCGGAGGCTGCTCCGATGCGAAACGAGTGTCCGGAATACTGACTAGGGTTAAGATGAAGATTGCGGAGAAGTATTCTTATGTGTTCCACAAACTGAGAGGCGTTTAAGGGTTTAACTGGGAACGGTAGAAGGGGACTGCTGTCTGGTTGTTCAGGCAGGAGTGACAGGAGCCGGTTGAGTACGGCGACTGGACACCAGTTGTTGTCGGTTTTGTAGAGGTGAATGTTCGCTCCTGAGCCCGTTTGCTGGGTTTTAGAGACCTCGAGGTGCAGGATGAAGTGGTCTTGGTATCTAAGTAAGTGTCGTCTGCATAGTACTCGGTCTGTGGGTTTGTTAGAGGTGAATTCGCCAGGGCGCAAGAACCCATAGTACGCTAGATATATCGCTGCTTGTAAGACCGTGCTGCGGAGCAGACCGAATGGCGAGGTAGCCAGAATAGTTGACATGTCCCTAAAGATGGGTCCCGTAATGGGCAAGCGCTTAGTGCTGATGACTGGTTGTTGTTTCTGGATTCCCCTTAAAACGGCTCGTAAAGCGTGAGATGAGAATAGTGAAGATTTCGTGGGGTCTTCAAGCGCCATAAAATGTTGAATGCCGGCTAGGTATAGCCGGATGGTATTGTAGGATAAGGCCAACTGCGTGTGGCAGTGTGCAGTGAAGGCCAGTACCTGCTTGATATCTGTTGGTCCTTTACGGCAGGACGTGAGGAATTTGTTAAAGGCCTTCCAAGCTGTCTGGTAGGCTTTAAGTGTGTTGTAGGAGAGGGAATGATTTATGAGTTGTGTAGCTCCGTGTAAATGTTGAACTAGTCCAGGGTCAGTTGTGACCAGACAGGGATAGGGGCCGACATTGGATCGGCATCGGGAACCTGTTTGAAAAAGGAGGAATAATTGAAACGTGACAGTGCGTCAGCTGCTGAGTTGTATCTGCCGGGAATAAATGCACAGTGTATATTGAACTGATGTTGTAAAGACAGTTGTACCAACCTGCGCAGGAAGGACATGACTGCTAGGGACTTGGACCTGCCTTTGTTGATGATGTCTGCCGTGGCCTGGTTGTCGGTGCTAAAGACTACAGTTTGTCCTGTCCAGTGGTGGCCCCAGAGTTGTGCGGCTGCCACTATGGGGTAAAGCTCAAAGAGGGCAGATGTTTGGGAGAAGCCGGGTATCAATAGTATCTGTTGAGGCCAGGGTCCTGAAAACCAATGATGGCCAAAAATTGCCGCGAAACCTGTGGAGGCTGCGGCGTCCGTTACCACCTGGGGTGAATGGACCGAAACTATAGGTATGAATAGAGATATGCCATTCCAGGCGGACAAGAATTCCTCCCACATGGATAGGTCCGCTATGGCTGCGGAGTCTAAATTCAAAATCTGATCAGGGTCTTGAGTTTCCGACAGAAATATGAGTAGGCGTGATACAAATGTGCGGCCTTGTGGAATAATTCGCATAGCGAAGTTGAGCATACCCAGGAGGGACTGCAACTGTTTTTTGGTACAGTCCTTGGTGTGTGTAAACTCGTGAAGGACTGCCCTAATGCGTGTTAGTTTGTCGAGGGGGAGACTGGCTTGCATTGCGCAGGTATCCAAGCTGACCCCGAGAAAAGTGATGCTATTTGCTGGGCCATCGACTTTGTGCTCGGCAATAGGAACATTGAGGTTTCCAAAAATTACCCTAAGTTTGTCGAGATCTCCTGGGGGCTTGCTGGGTGGTTCTATCAGTAGGAAGTCATCTAGATAATGGATGACTTCATGGCATTGACCCTTGTGTAATAGTATCCAACCGAGGGACTGGGCGAACGTGTCGAAGAGCCACGGGCTACTCTTCGAACCGAAGGTGAGCTTTGTAGCAAAATAATATGCTTCCTTCCACTTGATGCCATGCCAGCACCAAAGGGATGGGTGGATGGGCAGGAGCTTGAAGGCATCCGAGATGTCGGCTTTGGAGAGCCAGGCGCCTGTGCCTGCTTTGATGATCGCCTGTATTGCCATGTCCACGGAAGAATATTTTAGGGAAAACTCCTCGGAGGGGATCAGGGAATTGAGACTGGGTATGTGGGAAGAATGAGGCGCAGACAAGTCGTACACCAAACGCAATTTATTTGAAAACTTGCCCTTGACAAGCCCAATAGGGCTGACTCTCCATGTGTTGAAAGGGGGGCAACTGAAAGGGCCTATCACGTAACCTCGATCCACCTCTGCCTGTAAGAGCTGATCTATGGCTTGTTCGTCAATGGCTGCCGAACGAAGATTGGCACATTCGTGGGTAGTGTGGGGTAGTGAAATGAGGCCGGTGTGAAAGCCTGCTGTGAAGCCTTGGATAAGGAAGGTGGCCAGGGAAGGGGTGGGATGTGAAGTGAGATACCATCCTAACTAGGGATGAGCCGAACACCCCCCTGTTCGGTTCGCACCAGAACATGCGAACAGGAAAAAAATTCGTTCGAACACGCGAACGCCGTTAAAGTCTATGGGACACGAACATGAATAATCAAAAGTGCTAATTTTAAAGGCTAATATGCAAGTTATTGTCATAAAAAGTGTTTGGGGACCCGGGTCCTCCCCCAGGGGACATGAATCAATGCAAAAAAAAGTTTTAAAAACGGCCGTTTTTTCAGGAGCAGTGATTTTAATAATGCTTAAAGTCAAACAATAAAAGTGTAATATCCCTTTAAATTTCATACCTGGGGGGTGTCTATAGTATGCCTGTAAAGGGGCGCATGTTTCCCGTGTTTAGAACAGTCTGACAGCAAAGTGACATTTTGAAGGAAAAAACACATTTAAAACTACCGCGGCTATTGCATTGCCGACAATACACATAGAAGTTCATTGATAAAAACGGCATGGGAATTCCCCACAGGGGAACCCCGAACCAAAATTAAAAAAAAAAAATGATGTGGGAGTCCCCCTAAATTCCATACAAGGCCCTTCAGGTCTGGTATGGATATTAAGGGGAACCCCAGCCAAAATTAAAAAAAAAAATTGACGTGGGGTTCCCCCTAAATTCCATACCAGACCCTTCAGGTCTGGTATGGATTTTAAGGGGAACCCCGCGCCAAAAAAAAAAAAAAAAAACGGCGTGGGGTCCCCCTAAAAATCCATACCAGACCCTTATCCGAGCACGCAACCTGGCAGGCCGCAGGAAAAGAGGGGGGGACGAGAGTGCGGCCCCCCCCCCCTCCTGAACCGTACCAGGCCACATGCCCTCAACATTGGGAGGGTGCTTTGGGGTAGCCCCCCAAAACACCTTGTCCCCATGTTGATGAGGACAAGGGCCTCATCCTCACAACCCTGGCCGGTGGTTGTGAGGGTCTGCGGGCGGGGGGCTTATCGGAATCTGGAAGCCCCCTTTAACAAGGGGACCCCCAGATCCCGGCCCCCCCCCTGTGTGAAATGGTAAGGGGGTACTTACCCCTACCATTTCACTAAAAAACTGTCAAAAATGTTAAAAATGACAAGAGACAGTTTTTGACAATTCCTTTATTTAAATGCTTCTTCTTTCTTCTTTCTTCCTTCATCTTCTTCTGGTTCTTCTGGCTCTTCTGGTTCTTCCTCCGGCGTTCTCGTCCAGCATCTTCTCCGCGGCGTCTTCTATCTTCTTCTCCTCGGGCCGCTCCGCACCCATGGCATGAGGGGGAGGCTCCCGCTCTTCTCTTCATCTTCTTCTCTTCTTCATCTTCTTCTTCTTCTTCCTTCTTCTCTTCTTCTCTTCTTCCTGTCTTCTGCGGGCCGCTCCGCAGCCATGCTGGCATGGTGGGAGGCTCCCGCTGTGTGACGGCGTCTCTTCGTCTGACGGTTCTTAAATAACGGGGGGCGGGGCCATCCGGTGACCCCGCCCCCCTCTGACGCACGGTGACATGACGGGACTTCCCTGTGACGTCACGGGGAATGCCACAGGGAAGTCCCGTCATGTCACCGTGCGTCAGAGGGGGGCGGGGCCACCGGGTGGCCCCGCCCCCCCGTTATTTAAGAACCGTCAGACGAAGAGACGCCGTCACACAGCGGGAGCCTCCCACCATGCCACAGCATGGCTGCGGAGCGGCCCGCAGAAGACAGGAAGAAGAGAAGAAGAGAAGAAGGAAGAAGAAGAAGAAGATGAAGAAGAAGATGAAGAAGAGAAGAAGATGAAGAGAAGAGCGGGAGCCTCCCCCTCATGCCATGGGTGCGGAGCGGCCCGAGGAGAAGAAGATAGAAGACGCCGCGGAGAAGATGCTGGACGAGAACGCCGGAGGAAGAACCAGAAGAGCCAGAAGAACCAGAAGAAGATGAAGGAAGAAAGAAGAAAGAAGAAGCATTTAAATAAAGGAATTGTCAAAAACTGTCTCTTGTCATTTTTAACATTTTTGACAGTTTTTTAGTGAAATGGTAGGGGTAAGTACCCCCTTACCATTTCACACAGGGGGGGGGCCGGGATCTGGGGGTCCCCTTGTTAAAGGGGGCTTCCAGATTCCGATAAGCCCCCCGCCCGCAGACCCTCACAACCACCGGCCAGGGTTGTGAGGATGAGGCCCTTGTCCTCATCAACATGGGGACAAGGTGTTTTGGGGGGCTACCCCAAAGCACCCTCCCAATGTTGAGGGCATGTGGCCTGGTACGGTTCAGGAGGGGGGGGGGGCCGCACTCTCGTCCCCCCCTCTTTTCCTGCGGCCTGCCAGGTTGCGTGCTCGGATAAGGGTCTGGTATGGATTTTTAGGGGGACCCCACGCCGTTTTTTTTTTTTTTTTTGGCGCGGGGTTCCCCTTAAAATCCATACCAGACCTGAAGGGTCTGGTATGGAATTTAGGGGGAACCCCACGTCAATTTTTTTTTTCAATTTTGGCTGGGGTTCCCCTTAATATCCATACCAGACCTGAAGGGCCTTGTATGGAATTTAGGGGGACCCCCACATCATTTTTTTTTTTTATTTTGGTTCGGGGTTCCCCTGTGGGGAATTCCCATGCCGTTTTTATCAATGAACTTCTATGTGTATTGTCGGCAATGCAATAGCCGCGGCTAGTTTTAAATGAGTTTTTTCCTTCCAAATGTCATTTTGCTGTCAGACTGTTCTAAACACAGGAAACATGCGCCCCTTTACAGGCATACTATAGACACCCCCCAGGTACGAAATTTAAAGGGATATTACACTTTTATTGTTTGACTTTAAGCATTAATAAAATCACTGCTCCTGAAAAAACGTCCGTTTTTAAAACTTTTTTTTGCATTGATCCATGTCCCCTGGGGCAGGACCCGGGTCCCCAAACACTTTTTATGACAATAACTTGCATATAAGCCTTTAAAATTAGCACTTTTGATTTCTCCCATAGACTTTTAAAGGGTGTTCCGCGGCATTCGAATTTGCCACGAACACCCCAAATTGTTCGCTGTTCGGCGAACTTGCGAACAGCCAATGTTCGAGTAGAACATGAGTTCGACTCGAACTCGAAGCTCATCCCTAATCCTAACCATAAGAGGTTGATCCGGCTTAGTCACGCCTTCTTGTGTTGCTTGACTTCACACAAAATCCTAGGGTGTGCTCTATGACATAAGGTGCAGAGGTGAAGTAGACGGCACTGGCTGAAGTTGCAGGACCCCTGATTAAAGTTATTACAGATGGCTGCCCCTCCCACGGTTCGGACTGGGCGTCCGAGTTTGTCCACCTGAGGCGTTGGTTCAGGGATCGGCTGACCCTGTACTGAACCTGAGGTAGAGGGAAACTCGAAAGGCCGTCTGTTTGCCGTATTGGCGCACCAGGTGGCAGTGTGGGTGGAAGACTGGCAAATCGCACACAGAGGTGAGCGTAAGCCGGCAAAGTGGCGGCAGAAGAGCTCTGTGTCCATGAGACTCCAATCTGTCGTGATCTGGAACTGTATGAGTCTGGCCGCGGCCTTGGCTGAAAAGGAACGGTGGTAGTCGTAAAAGGCAAAACCTCCGTACTTGTGGCCCAAGTCTACCACAGTATGGAGATACAAGTCCAGCTCTTCCCGCCTGCTAGGGGTGGCTGAGCACAGGACATCTCTGAGCATGCCAAAGGCCAGGGTAAACTCTGAGACTGTTAGCTTGCGGTTCAATCTGGGGTCTTTAGATTTAAGGACCACTGATATGTCACCCCAGGAGTAGGCTTTATTTTCTGCCAAATCATGCACGGAAATGAGGAGAGAGGCCAGGTTGACGTCCTTGCCGTCCAAGATGTCCTTCCTGATACTGGTTGGGACCAGGTGGGAGGGGTAGACAATGTGGCTTGAGCCTGAGGTACCTGCAGGAAGAGGTGTCAAGCTTTGAGTTGCCGTTGGGTCGGGGACAGCCGTGGCCGGTCGGGCCTCCAGAAGTGCAACCCTGGTTTGGACGTCTGCAACTGAGGTGGATAGAGATGACACCATCGTGTGTAATTGTGAAATGGCCGATGATATTGACTGAAGGGATGCCTGTTGGGTACTGGGTCCTGCTGCTGGTGGGGGAAAGAGGAGTTTGAAAAGCTCGCCTTTCCTTGCTGTGGCGGGGAAGGGGACACCTCTGCGTCTGAGCTCTGCCGTCAGTTTGGGGATAGTCCATCCCCTAAGGGATTGCACGCTGCCGCTTTCTGAGACCGGAGAAGGTGACAGAGGGGCCGTGAGGTCTTCGCTGCCGGTCTGAGACATGGTTGCTCTGGTGAGGATTCTCTTGAGCTTTTATTTCCTGGTTGACTGTAACCTATTAGGGGTGAGATGAATTTCAAGTTTTTCTTTGATCCGCTGAGTCATACTTACCCGACTTATTCTCCCATTCCCCTTTTTTTTTTTTTTTTTTTTTTTTTACCTGGGGGGATATCGTCCAACCTGGTGCAGGGTGGACCTACTGAACTTTGACTGACCTGAGAAAAACGAAAAGGTGACAATTCGTGAAGGGATTGCTAACTGGTTTTTTGAAGCAACGATTTGTATGACAATGAAATGATTCGAAATGTTTGCCTTGATTATGAATGGACTCCATGACAGAGGTCCGGCCTGGTCGTCATCATTGATTCGACCGAGAACCGGGCTCTGGAGCATGTATTGAAATGAGGCAAGTGAAAACATTGGTGCACCCGGGACGATCTGGTGCCTGTTTGATGCATCTGGATTCGAATCGGAGCACCGTATGAAATGAAATGAGAGAAATGATTATTAGACCGAGGCTTGAATTGGTTGTGCCGTGTTTGCGACTGGCAACCATCCGAGCTCTGGTATAGGTATGAAATGCTGTTTGGTACCAGCAAGGCATTCCGTAAAGAATCGGTGCATGTCAGATGCGACTGGTTCCGGAACGGTGATGCGTTGTGGGAGTGAAATGGTAGTAAGCTGCATGGCAGAGACATGGATCATCCCCCGATGTCTGCGATTAGCTATGATCCGGACTTTGAAGCATGTATCAGAAATGAGGCCGAGCCCTGGGGTACGCCATAATGAATCGGTGAATTTCCATGCGACTGGATTCATGTGTGAACGTGATACGTGGAAATGAAATGATAACCATGACAGAAGGTACGAATTACTGATAAACGTAACTCTGGAGCATGTATAGAAATGAGGCCAGTCCTGGGGCACGCCGAGACGAATCGGTGCACTGCCATGCAACTGGATTCATGTCGGAACGTGATAGGTGGAAATGAAATGATAACCATGACAGAAGGTACGAATTACTGATAAACGTAACTCTGGAGCATGTATAGAAATGAGGCCAGTCCTGGGGCACGTCGAGACGAATCGGTGCATTGCCATGCGACTGGATTCATGTCGGAACGTGATAGGTGGAAATGAAATGATAACCATGACAGAGGTATGAATGACTGAAAACGTAACTCTGGAGCATGTATAGAAATGAGGCCAATCCTGGGGCACGCCGAGACGAATCGGTGCATTGCCATGCGACTGGATTCATGTCGGAACGTGATAGGTGAAAATGAAATGATAACCATGACAGAGGTATGAATGACTGAAAACGTAACTCTGGAGCATGTATAGAAATGAGGCCAATCCTGGGGCACGCCGAGACGAATCGGTGCATTACCATGCGACTGGATTCATGCCGGAACGTGATACGTGGGAATGAAATGATAACCATGACAGAGGTACTAATGACAGACAATAACGTAACTCTGGAGCATGTATAGAAATGAGGCCAAATAACTGGGGCACACCGGAACGAATCGGTGCATCTTTTTGATGCGACTGGATTCGAATCGGAGCGCGGTAGGTGACTGAAATGAGAAATGTTTTGAAATGATTTGAAATGTCAGAAATGAGTTCTAGAATGTTTCAGAAATGAGAAATGATTGGTATCGAACTGACTTGATCCGATAACTTGCAAATTGCGACTTGCTATGGCTGTTTACTGATGCATATTTTTAACACCGACATGCTAGAAATGAAGCGACGTCTGCGTCGCGGTGCTGTCGAAATGGTAACATATCGAAAGTACGAGCGATACACATTACAATAGTGAAGTGCGAGTAACGAAATTTGAAAGTACGGTTTAGTGACATGACATGAAACGAAAAATTCGATATACATTGCAGTTTATGAAAAGCGAGTGAAACGAAAAAATTTTTGAAATTACGGTTTAGTGACCTGATATGAAAACGAAAAGTCCGACGGGACCTTACCTGCGACAGCCAAGCCAGCCGCGTGGTAAACTACGAACGAAAAACGCGGACTTCGAAAGTTTTGAGAACGGTATCGAATACGGAATTTTGCGAGGCAAGAACTTGCGGACGCTGGTATATCGAATAGTCGGCCTAGTGACGTATATCGCGCACAGGAAACCGACAAGCACCACAGGTGAGCGGGCTGCTTAAGTACCCCCCGGGCTCCTCCCATAAATTCAGGCCACCATACTGGCCTTCCTACATATATATATACATATATATATATATATACATATATATATATATATATATATATATATATATATATATATATATATATATATATATATATATATATATATATATATATATATATATATATATATATATATATATATATATGTATATATTCAATGGGACATGGTAATTTAAGTAAAGAATCCTTGCAATGGTTCCCTTGAAGCTCCTTGTTATAAATATGACATCCAAAAATCTCCACCACAGTCCCCCCCCCTGAAGTTCATTCTTGAACTTATGTCCTCCGCCAATGATTTTGTACCCCCTTACAACAGCCCAAAAGCCCCGACCCTTCCCACACCACCACTGCGGCCTCCTCTTCCTTTCTTGAACATGCCGGAACCCATCAAGGTAGACCTAAGACAGCAAAGAAATCCTGGTGCCTTTGAGACTTCACATCCGAACCATAAGTGCCTGTACTGCAATGTTTCATCGCCCCACTGCCTTGGAAGAGCGGAACTCCAACACTGATGGTGGGATCCTGGCATATCTAGTAACTTGGGAATACGGTGTAATGGTTGCACTGATTGGATCGGACAGCGAGACAGCACGTTTCAGCATGGTGAAGGAAAGTTCAGGAGAGTCTTATTCATGGCACATTTATCTCAAGAAATAACTTGGTTGTCGTTGCTTCTTCCAGTGGTGGTTGGGCGGGCCTCCGGACAGTCGTGCATGAATACAAAAAAAAGGAGAATGTCAGTGTACAGGTATTGGACTAAATGCTTATAAGGGGTGTAATGTGGATTAGTAAAGTGGGATCCCCACAGGGTACAGAGTCTGAGCAACAGCCAGTATCATCCATGGCCCTTGATGGTAGGGATAGTCAACACTGCCTGCTATTGCCAGGTCCCTAGGTTCACCACACCTGCTCACAGGCTCAGGTTAAAGCAGTAAGCAGACTAGGGAAGGTAGAATTACATTAAGACATAAGACCTGGATGTCCAGGGATACTTTGTGATATATGGCACTTGTATGTTTCAGGAAACCATTCTATAGGACCCACTGGACTTTTAAAAACAGAGTCAGGCAGAAACGGTAAAGCCTTACAAGTCACAGCTCATCTCTGATATTCAAACAAAAGTTCCAGAAGACTAATACATTTACTTTTAAAGATATAGAGGAACATTATCAGCTAATGGACTGGTACCATCACTTAATTAAAGTAATTAAAGATAAGAATATGAAACGAAGAAAGTAGGAACGAGATAAGAAGAGAAAAAAATAAAAATAAGCAAAAAATTTAAAAAAACATACAGGTTTAATGCTGCTTCAACTTAGACCGTTTATCACACGCATCTCACTTTATGTCAAAGAGCACTGAATCTGCATTTATAAAAACAAACAATATATTACTGTCCTGAAAAATTATTATAAAGTGCCTTGAAAAATAATACATTGCAGCTGTTGCAGCAGCAGCTTAGCAAAAAAATAAAATAAATAAAGAGGAACAAAAAATAAAAATAGATAACTCCTCTCCCATATTAGTGATCAACAGGTGAACAGGATCACTGTCACTAAAAATTTACAAGTCGGGTACAAAAAAATATTTAAAAAATTGAGAGAATAAAACAATGGTTGCCAAAAACTTTTAGAATTTAGTCAAACCCAACTGCACTTTATTACTCAAAATTTTTTAGAGGCTTTTTCCCAAAACAACAAAAAGAAAAATATAGTTCTAGGGTCCTCTTTTTAAATGCGCACAATATTCTACATCGGTCTCTTAATAGCTACCCACATCAGGACTGCAACAAGGTGGAATTTACTAAAGCTGTAGCCCTAAGACAGTACCCGAATAAACTTTTCCCATTAAGAAACCTTAATTTGAGATATTTGGATTGACCTCTTTTGATCTTGAGATCACCCAAATCGTCCACTTAACTCCTAAGACATCCTGATTTCCAGCTCCCTTGTTACCTCCTTCCATGCTCAACCTCAGGACTGCTCCCGAACCTCTGGAACTCCCCCACCCCAATATGTCCAGCCCGACCCTACCCTTTTCACACCTAGGTGATCTGTAAAAAATGCTTTTATTCTGGGAAGCCTACCCTGCCTCCACCTAAAATGTTCCCTCAGCCAGCTCCATATTCCCAGCTGCTATTATTTTTGTACCACCCTCCTCCCCTTAGATCATAAACAGGGCCCTTCTATTCATGCCCTGCAAAAACTGTTGCCCAAACTACCTGTTGCCCAAACTACCCAACTACCCAACTTTTAACTCCTCCCCGAATCCCAACGGAAGTTTCAGTAGGTGTAAGGGGATGTCAGGTTTGCTATAAAACCTTTCTTCAGGGGTGATCGGGGTACAACCCAGTGTTCCTGCTATATCCATGCCAAGGGCCAGGGGAGATGTACAATAGACTCCACGAGCCAGTGTACCCTGCTGAGTACCATTTAACCTGATGCTGAAAACAGTTCATCATTAGACATGTGATACCAGCACCAGTACCCTGGTCTCAGGTCTCAAGTATTTTTTACTTTGTTTAGGACCAGTTGTGACATTACCCTGGCATCCATTAGACATGAACCCCTCTGTGCCAGCATTGTTGCCTTTTCCCATAGCACAACACCTTCCTTTCTCCAGCACTCATCAGGACCAGTCATCTGAGGATGTCCAGACTCAAACTATCAGAACAAGGTGGACTCCAGGGTGTAACACAGTAGAATCTGAGAGGATAGTACTCAGATTGACCGTGATATCTGCACAATGTTCCATCCCTGCCATTAGGGATGAAAACATTGCAAGTTTGATTTTGACAATCCTGGAACTGAGTCATCCACCAATCTATTATGACTGATAGGCAACCTGGATATTTCCCCCACCTGCCTGTCCTTGCAAAGTGATGCTGGACAGAGCAAGTTGGTTTTCCTAACCACTTCCCTGATATGTAGCACAAGACCTCCCAATGTGGTTCTGAGTATCTCCAGCTCCATAGTGTTTTAAGATACCCAGTGCCCCACCTCCAGCTCCAAAGACAGTCTCCATTAAGCCTCTCTTTTTCCTAAGGATGGCAAATAGTCTGAATACCTGGATTGAAAAACACCTGCCACCAGGTACACTTGTTTCTTTATAGAGGCTGCACACCTTTTCCCTCCTTTATCAATTTGGTAATCAGACCATGTTATCTTTCACTCATACAACATAAACTACCTACACTATTCAGACAGGACTCACATGACTGACAGGGGCATAATGCAGCACTGGGGCACTGGTCTTCCTGGCATGCAGGGCACAGACAACTAGTTAAGGTACACAAGGAGTCTAGGACAGGAAGGACACCTATGGGTATTAACTGAGGAGAATACAGCATGCCCACACATAACCAAAGTGGGGGTCCTTGGAACAGCCAGGAGCTGGTAACACCCCACACACTATCTTCCCGGCCAACTCTTCTCCAGACTTACCCAAAACTATACAATATGAGGCCAGACCTATACTCTCTTAACTTGTATGCCATCAGGCAGGCCCTCGTACTACACATCTGAAGGTAAATCTAAAGGACACTGAACAACAAAAATTGCATAATGTGTATCCAGCTCGAGGAACTGCTGCTACCAGACACAACTGGCCAACAGGCAAAGAAAAATCCCTTGCAGCACTGAGGCCCAGGGATCACGGAACAGTAGGGGGTACAATTTGAGCCGACTGGTGTGCCTTGAAACACACAGATATTAGTGACAGATACAACACTGACACCTTAGACAATTGGTAACAAACAGCCACATAAAAATAGACAAACAGGAAACTCTAGGAGAAAATAGGATTGCATGGTGACACGGAAGGAAACAGGTGTGAACTACACTTGGGACGCACAGATAGCTAGGCACATTAACATACCTTAGCCCAAGGCAAAGACCCACACTTGAAAAGAAAGTACTGGTTGGGTGTGTAACTAATTACAATAACAGCAGGGGGGAATAAGCAGTCTTAAACAAATCTAGACAAAAGTCAGCATAGCCACTGACTTTTTGAGACTTGGATCAGAACATACAACACACACTTAGGTAGTCCAAAACACAGCCGAATGGGCTGACCAATAGAAGCACCAACTAGATAATGGTGCTGAAACCAGGAAAATTAAAAAAATGTCTATGGAGGCTGTGATATCCTTTTGTTCTGAAAGCCATGAAACCCAATTATCGAATCTGAGGGATAAAACACCAATAAAATTTTAGTAATAAACATTAAATTTTTCCTCCTAGAAACAAAATAAACCAATGGTTATATACCTGTAACAAAACATTAGCCTATGGAACACAAATATACATTATACATTACATTACATAAACAGTGCACTTTTTTTTAAAAAATACCAAAAATTGTTGAGCTCAACTTATTATTAATATGTATTACTTAATACATATTAATACCACATGGATTTTTGTTTTATGGTATACCAATATTTTCCCAAAAGTAAATTTATTCACCATGGTGAGAAAAAAATTAGCAACTCGTAATAAATCTTTTAGCGGTACCATTTATCAACAAATGATAATACCTCACCACAAACCTCTCGCAGAACTGTCTCTGGAAAACAAACACATAGATAATTATCTTGGCTCAGGTAATTTTCATGTCAATACAATTTGCTTTACACTCTTACAGTTCTGGTGAGAAAGAAGGGGGGTCAATTGGGTAGGCTGTGAGCAGCTGAGACAAACATCACACGACACAACATATATTGCATATTCCACACACTTACACAATTAGCTAGGTCAAAGATGACCTCTAGACATCACACATATCAGCATGTTTTCTATAATAACCTGTACTTCTTCTTAAACCCATAACATCTGTTTGGTAAGGTTGAAATTCTTTCAGAAATCCATCTCATTTTCTTCTCTGCCTGTATGGGGGCAATAAAAAAAAAAAACTCCTACCTTCCAGGGATTTATTTTTGCAGAAACACCAGGGATGGAACATTGTTGGTACATACCTTAGGTGTGGAGGATGTCCTCCTGAATTCAGAAATCCGTTGCTCTGTTATCGCCTCTATCTGACTGGTCAACTGAAGTCAAATGGCCGTGTCATCTTTGTGTGATGAGCACGGTACAGATCTTCCCATACTTTAAGTTTAACCTTTCTTAGAAAACCTCTTCCTTGTCCAACAATCCCAACAGTCCAATATCCTAGGGCCCCTGTTTAACCCATCCTTATGGACGCTTGGACCCTGACTTGATTTCCCAACCTTTTATAGGTTGATCCTCCAGAAGTAGCGACCCTCTGGACCATGATTGGGTTGACAGGTACCGCCCCTGTCACCGTTGCTGCTTTTCACTACTTGTCAGAACAATATTTTCCCTGTTTGTGACAATAGTCCTTCAAGTCAGCCTGGAGATTTTCCAAACTATAATAGTTCAATCTCCCCCATGGACTTTTCAGAAGTATTCTAAAAAAAATGGCTTAAAGTTTTGTCATCTACTAGTAGATGACAATTCCTATCAGCTGCTGAGTATATTGCCATCAAGGATCAGGCGATTGTATAAGGCCCCAATCCTGAAAATTCCTCATCGTTCCCCTGTTCATCACTGTCACTACTCTGGGGATGTTGGTCTAGTGGCTGTCCCTGCTTGTCCCTATTCCTCAGCATCATTTGGTGTGTTTTTTATTCTACCATCCATGCACTCCAAGTATTTCTTTCCCAAGTTTTTGGCTTAAAAGTACCTCTCTTAGAATACCTCTTTCCAGTCCAGCGATCCCAATCTTGAAGATACCACCCAAGGCCCATATTTACAATGGAGCTTGAACTGATTCCGTAAACCTTTTTACAGGTTGCCTTTACTCCAGAGGTAGCTACTCACTGGCCAAGAATTGGGTTGACAGGTACCGCCCCTGTCACCGTTGCTGCTTTATTTTCACTACCTGACTATGGTCCTTCAAAAAATTAGCCTGGAGATTTTCCAAACTATAATAGTTCAATCTCCCCCATGGACTTTTCTGAAGTATTTTAAAAGAAATGCTTAAAGAAGGGCTATTACTTCTGTTATCACAAGAATGATTAGCACAAACTTGGATAATCAGAACCCTGCTGAGTGCTTGTAGTACAGGAGGCAGTCAACTGAGACACACTTAATTTCAATAGGATTTGTAGCAGTTACAATATAGCCAGTGTTTACAGGTCTAATTACAAAGCTCACAATCCCCAATTAGTAGTTTACAAAGAGATAGATTCATACTAGGGCTGAAACCACTAATCGACTAATCAACAACTAATCGATTATGAAACTAATCAATTACTATTTTTACAATCGTTCAATTGGCCAGTAACACAATGGGGTTAAAAATAACAAAATTAGCCCTCTATAGTACAAAAAAATGAGCAAACAATCACCACCGCAAATATTACCTTCACCATTCTACAGTAAAAATGAACCCCTTACAGTAGCGACTATCCGCTCCTCCCTGTACTACAAAGGGCCAACCCTAGCCTTCTCAACCCCATTATGTTAATAAATGTCTTAGACCTGGTCCACATCCATGTGGCCTCTGGTGCCTCTTGCAGAGACACACCACAGTTCACCTACATGGCTTCCCATGAGACAAGTTCACATCTATGCTTTTTTCAGCGTATTTGGAAAGGGTCAGGGGCTCCCTCTTCAATGCAAAACGGCGCCTCTTCTGTTCAATACAATTCAATAGAGAAGCTGCAGAAAAGCATGCAATGCGTCCCTGCAGCAACTGTGTCCTCCAATCTGACCAACAACAAACTGGCCAAACAAAAATAAAAAAAATAAAAAACACAAATCGCAGCAAAATCACATGCGCAAAACTCAGAACGCTCAGACGAAAAATCCATGTACATTTGCTGAATGAAAGAATGTTTAAAATTTTAACTTGTTTTTAACATTCTGTTTTTAAAAACAATGTAATTTCTGAATAAAAACCACATACACTGTCTGAAAATTTCTTTGACCAAGAACTTTGCTATTATTTCCGAATTTTCTCGTCACTGTGGCCGAAAATGAATGTCAACTTGACCCCACCAATGGTTAAAAAACTGAACGAACATGCTTAAAATGATATCCTTCTTGAAGAAAGACGTTGTTTTTTTTTTTGTTTTTTTTAATTGATCTCTGAGTCTGATGATATCCACCAGACTCACCCCCCCAACAGTACACACAGCATACATCCTCCAATAGCATACACAGCATATCTCTCCTCTAATAGTCCACACAGTACATCTCCTCCAACAGTACACACAGTATATCTCTTCTGTCTGCCACTCCCGGAGTGGACCAGACACCCTGCTCCCTAACCATACAGTTGGTTATTTACACTCACCTCTGACTAGAGACATCCAATAATAAATTGCCCCCTTACTACTCTACATACCAACCAAATCATACACCACACTTTCTTCCAAGGCCATTAACCGATTAATCAATCAATCAGAAAAAAAACAGCCAACCAATCGACCATGAAAACAGGCTTTTGTTTTTATGTTGTTGGAATACCCCATTCCTACCAATCAAACTCAGGATCACCTCATTTTTTCAGAAGTGGCATTGAATTCTGATGGGCTACCTTTGAAGCCTCCTAAATGTCCATTGGTTCAGAGTTGCCTCAAATTCTGATTGGCTGTAATGCCGTGTACTTTACGGCGGACTGGATTTCGTCGGACAATTCGATCATGTGTGGGCTCCAGCGGACTTTGTTTGCTCAAAAGTTGGACGGACTTAGATTTGAAACTTGTTTAAAATTTATCCGACGGACTCTTCTTTCTAGCGGACAAACCGATCGTCTGTGTGCTAGTCTGACGAACTCAAACTGATGCATGCTCTGAAGCAATTACAAGACGGAAGCGCTCGGTCTGGTAAAACTAGCCTTCGTCTTGAAGCTAGCACATTCCTCTTCTGTGGTCTTTTAATACAGCCTTTTTTTAGGATTGATAATGCGAGAGGAATGAAGTTGTTTTTCTGCTTCATATTCACACAGAGTTCTCACAAACTACTTTCTTCATGATTTATCCTCCTGCCATGACTAATATAATATTTTGTAAAAGCCAGATCTCCATAAATTATAAAAATTAAAATCGATTTTGGACTCATTTTTTGTTTTTATTTTTTATTTCAACACTTATCTATTTTACAATGTGTGTTAAATGATAACCACATTTTTTGTGTGTATTTTCAAGTTACCACAATTAACATTCATATTTTGTGTTGTTTTAATGAACCTTAATGAGGTTGTTGTCCCTTGTTCATTAGACATAGGGGGTGTATTTAACAAAGGCAAAATCATTTTTCACTACAAGTGCTAATTCTACATTGAATTCCACAGAAAGACCATTTTGAAGTGCCTTCGCTGTGGATCCGAGGAGCACATGCAAGGAAGCCCAAAAAAATGCAAATAATTTTTATTTAACATGATTTTCTGAATAAATCAGCAGAGCTTCCCCGAATTTCAGCTCTTCCCCTCAGATTTACAGCGACTGCACTTCCAACAAGTGCACTTGCTGTGCAATTTCTCAAGTGAACTTTTCACTAGTACTTTTCACTTGATATTCTAAATGATTTAGCCTTTTGTCAAAAACACACATAGGGGTTGATTTACTAAAGGGAAAAAGACTGTGCACTTTGTAAAGTGCAGTTGCCCTCTGCAAGAGCAGTTGCTCCCAAGCTTTATTAAATGTGAAGCAGCTCTGCTGACTTCCATCATCCAATCATGTGCAAGCAAAAATGCTTTTTTTATAATTTTCCTTGCACAGGATTGGGTACTCTTTGCAAAGTCAAGCTTTTAACTAATTTCTGATGCTCTGGAGCAATTGCACTTGCAGAGGGCAACTGCCCTCTGCAAAGTGCACAGACTATTTGCTTTTCTCAAATCAACCCCATAGTCTTTTGGACCTGTACCTGCCTACTCCCAAAGAAAATGGCGTTTTTTAATCAAAACACATAGGCAAGAATGTAAGGTAACCAAAAATGTATTTATTTTTTTCGAAAAAAAATTAGGAAGGCAACACTGGAGACACTTTTAGAATCTGGGAAGCCTTTCGTCCCCCAGGACACACATCAAGTTTGAGGACAAGAAAATTGGTATCTTGCAACTATAGGGAGCACAGGGAGCACAGTCAGACCAGACAGAAGCAAGGCAATCACTTTTGACTCTTCCGTAGAGCCTTCCCTCCACGCTTCTCTGCAGCCTTCCCTCCACGCTTCTCTGCAGCCTTCCTTGGAGGTTGTGCCTCTGGTGGTGTACTTGGGGCAGGAGGAGAAGGAGGAGGAGGAGGAGTGGCTTCATCTGCCAGATATGTGGTAGCAGTAAGCTCCCCTCTCAAGCCCTTCTGGTAAGCCTCAAAAAGCAAACCCTCACAGAGGAGGCGTTGGCCCTTTTCCAACTCCAGCAATCTGCTGGCTATATAGGTGCCATACGCCCCCTCTGCATTGGGTGGTTTGCTCAGGATGAGGCTTGCTTCCCGTATGAGGGCTAGGGATTTCTGCTCAGTTGGTGTCATTCTCCTGGGCCTTTTGTGGAGAATGCGGAGGGGAGGCACCTGACACTCTGTGCGGCTTCGACTTGGCCCAGCCACAGCCTCCTCCTCTCTCCCACTGGGCAAGGCCTCCTCCTCTCTCCCACTGGGCAAGGCCTCCTCCTGGCTGAGGTCATCCTGTGTAAAAAAAAGGGACATAGTTGTAATTTTGTGTTATGCAATCACACACAATTTTCAGCTCATGACTTTCAAATATAATTACACAAAATAGTAAAGGCTATCTATTTGACACCACCATTATTTCAGATGATCAACAAGATCTGAAGTGAAGTATATTTTTGGCCACTACTGTCTAGTGATATGTCTACATATTAATCTTTGTGCAGAAGTCATTTTTTATGAAGCACTTTCAAAATTAACATGTTAACATCATTAATAACATTTACACAATCCCAAATTTAAAAAAAGGATACCTGGCTGAAGCTGGGCGCATCAACTTCATCAATGCTGAAAAGGCCCAGTTCATCCTGGGACTCCTCAGCTGGGGTGGAGGTGGATGGAAGGCTGGAGGAAAGAGTGGAAGGAAGGCTGGAGGGAAGGGTGGGGGGAAGGGTGGAAAGTGATTGCCTGGCTTCGGTCTGGTCATCCAGGAATCGCATTTTGTTGTAGTACCACAACTTGGATACATATACTTGGTCAGCTGCTGCCCCGTATCTGAGCGACTCCTGGATTTTTTTGTGTTCCCGCTTATACATGTTTTGCAAGATACCAATCTTCTTGTCCACAAACTTGAGGTCTGCCTGGGGGAGTCGAGTCTTCACAAACTCTAAAAGTGTGCCCAGTGTTGCCTTCCTAACATCCCTATTATAATATAGGGGGTGTTTGACCTCCCGCAGGTTTTTCTTGTCCTCATAGAGCTCAATAAATTGGCACAAAAATTCTTCCTCTTTAAAGGGATTCATTTTTTCTGCAAGACAAGACACAAGATCCAAACTTAAATGTCAGTCCCAAATCACAGGATTAGTTTTGATTGTAATCTAGGGGACACATACACACACACACACACACACACACACACACACACTTTAATCTTACCTTCGTTTGTGACGCTCGCTACTTCCGCACGGACATACGTAGGCCATCGTAATAGCTTTATATACACTGCGCATGTGTCATGCTCCGCCTGCGTCGCCCGCCCCTGATGTTCGTAAGTACGATTTGGCCCCGCCCCTTCACTCTTCGTTGCGCAGTGGGAGTAGATAGCAAAAGATGGCGGAGAGAATCAGTGGAAGTAGCGCGGAGGAAAGCCCGGAGCCCCAAACATCCACATCCCGGAGGAGATATAAGGCCACCAACATGGCTTTTGAAGAGATGGTGTCCATATTGAGAAGGGAGGACTACGATGGCAAAAAAGGACCGTACACACGACCGAATATGAGGAAGGACAAAATAATGTCCTCAGTTGTCACCGCTCTTGAAGAAAAATTTGGTACAAAACGTTTGAAAGAACAATTGAGGAAGCGGTGGTCTGACATCAAAAGTCGGGAGCCAGAACAATATTGGCGAATAAAGAAGCTGCTTAAAAAAAGTAAGTACTTGTGTTTTACTATTGAGATCCTTAGCTTGCATGCTGATCCTTATTTTTGGACTTTATTCAGCATCGTTCATAAAGACCGTTCTTTAGAATATATATGATACTTTAGAAAGTGACGTTATTTTTTCGCCAAATACGATGGGACAGGGTTGGACATACATTTATGTCTTGCTAATTTGTCAAATTCCCACAATTAGTTGATGTGGTGTAGATTGATGGTGTGTTTGAAAATATAATGCTTCTTAAAAAATGATTCAGTGTAATGTAGGGACAGGACACAGCAGCTGTTTCCACATCTGGACTAAGGAGCACTATAGTGTACTATGTGACCATAAATAAATTTTAGAGGGGTTATACACATAGGAGATCATTGAGGTGTCTGCATCTGTGAAACTTGCCAGAAAATGAGCATTGTTTATAATTGTTGTTCAGAGGGAATGTTCATCCTGTCTTCCAAATTTATTATGATGAAAAATTGGCCACAACTCATAACCAACGTTTAAGTTTATTTATTAAAAGCTAAAATATCAGTGTGTTTTAACTATACCTTTTGTTCAATTCTCATAGGGGAGAAAAGACTCAGACAACAGTCCAAGGATCTCAGGACCCCCCCAAGTCACCAGCCCAAGGCAGAAGATACCCCAAGCCCCAGCCCAAGACCACGCCCACCCGACGACCTTGAGGAAGGAGAGGTGGAGGAAGTGTGCGAGGTTTCAAGCCCACCAAGTGAGTGACTGACACCCCAGCTTGAGTTACTGTATTTTGGCGTGCATAAACCTTGTTTTTATTCACTCATTTTAGGTGAGTTTCTGGTTGTGGAAGGCCAAGCGGCAGAGCCCTTCACCACAGACAGTGCGCAAAGACTGATTGGCCAGATAATGCTGTGGAATGGCCACATCGATAAAATGCGTGACCAAATTCACAGCATGCAACTTCGCCTGGAATCCATGCAACAGGAAATGAAGAACATGATTGATGTTTTGGGTCGAATATAATCACATTTGGCCTAAAAACATCAATCATGTTCTTCATTTCCTTGGGAAGTTTTTTTTTTGCAAAAATTATTTTAATTTTTGGGGTATACCCAAATTTACATTCTGATGCACACGGTGTGTCATCATGTGCTATCGTCCATCATGGGTTAGCAATGTACTTGTTTTGTGTTTGCAACCCCTTCATCCTGAAAATTCTTTGGTGGTGAGAGGAACCAAAAAAGGGATTGCACACACAAAACGCGTACATTGCTCACCCATGATAGGAGATAGCACATGTTGACTTGACCCTTTTGTAAAGCTCAATTTTGAGCATATTCAAAATGAACAATTTCCAAGGGTGACATCACATGCACCGTTCTCTAAATGTTGAACTTTGTAAGTTCTTTACTTTTTTTGTTGGTTTATAAAAACACTGTTGTGTATGTAAATCTTTTTATAGAAAGGTCTATATATTTGTGAAAATATGCCTTGAATAATTTATTAAAAAAAAAAATTATTTACACAACGTAAAATAATTAAAAAAAAAAAAAATATCAAAAATGCACCTTTCAATGTGCACAAAGTAAATATTTTTACGGAATACAATGTGTGTGGCTGATTCTTGAAGTCAAATTTTGTGGTTTGTTTTTGTGGGCCTGATTAACTAAAGCTAAATGCACATGACACTACTACAAGTGCACTAGGAGACAGACATAACTAAATGTAAACAACAATAAAAACAAGATATTTAGAGAAAATTTTTTATTTTTAATTTTTGGAAGAAAATTACAGCTGTTGCTGAATAGCAATGGCCCCCCGACCATTAAAATAATTGACATAACGGTCACGCACTTGACATGCTGTTTGGGGGGTCAAGCCAATACGGCCAATTTCTAGGCCTGTCAAAGTGCTATCCTGTTCCAGTCTGGCCTCAGGCCCAACAGAGGATATATATGTTGCTGACTGTCTCCTTAAAAAGTTATGCAAGATGCAGCAAGCAAGGATGACGTAGTTTAGTTTATAGTCCGCCAAATTAATTGAAGAAAGGAATAAATGGAACCGGCTGGCCAGAATCCCAAAGGCATTCTCCACAACTCTTCTTGCTCTGGCCAGCCGATAATTAAATACCCTCCTCTCAGGGGTGAGTGTCCTTTGGGGGAACGGCCTCATCAAGTTCTCACCGAGAGCAAATGCTTCATCAGCAATAAAAACTGAGGGGAGTCCATCCACATTCTCGTCATCAGGTGGCAATTCCAGGCCACCGGTCTGGAGACGATGGCACAGCTCGGTCTGTGCAAAGACTCCTCCATCAGACATCCGGCCATTCTTCCCCACATCCACAAACATAAAGTCCAAATGTGCCGAGACCACCGCCATCAAAACTACACTATGGAACCCCTTGTAGTTATAGAAATAAGACCCCGAATGCGGTGGTGGCACAATACGGACATGCTTCCCGTAAATCGCCCCTACACAGTTGGGAAAGTCCCAACGGTCAGCGAACTGGGAAGCCACAGTCTGCCATTCCTGTGTACTTAAAGGAAACTGTGGAGTGCAAAAAAAATAAGATAAGGACTTTAAAACATAAATTGTATATCAGATTACACCAAAACATTAGTAAACAACAGCACTCAAACATTATTAATATGTGTGTTTGTAATTGAAATGTTGAAAAACATAAGGCACACTTAAAAGATTAATCACCCCCTCTGATGGCCCATTGATACATTTGAATGTGGGGGGAGGGGTTCTAATTAGGGCCCGAAAACACACCTGACTGGTTAAAACATTTGAGGGGTGGGGGAGGGGTTCAAATTAGGTTAACAAACACACCTGACTGGTTGAAACATTTGAGGGGTGGGGGAGGGGTTCTAATTAGGTTAACAAACACACCTGAGTGGTTGAAACATTTGAGGGGTGGGGGAGGGGTTCTAATTAGGTTAACAAACACACCTGACTGGTTGAAACATTTGTGGGGTGGGGTTCTAATTAGGTTAACAAACACACCTGACTGGTTGAAACATTTGTGGGGTGGGGGAGGGGTTCTAATTAGGTTAACAAACACACCTGACTGGTTGAAACATTTGTGGGGTGGGGGAGGGGTTCAAATTAGGTTAACAAACACACCTGACTGGTTAAAACATTTGAGGGGTGGGGGAGGGGTTCTAATTAGGTTAACAAACACACCTGACTGGTTGAAACATTTGAGGGGTGGGGGAGGGGTTCTAATTAGGTTAACAAACACACCTGACTGGTTGAAACATTTGTGGGGTGGGGGAGGGGTTCTAATTAGGTTAACAAACACACCTGACTGGTTGAAACATTTGTGGGGTGGGGGAGGGATTCTAATTAGGTTACCAAACACACCTGACTGGTTGAAACATTTGTGGGGTGGGGGAGGGGTTCATATTAGGTTAACAAACACACCTGACTGGTTGAAACATTTGTGGGGTGGGAGAGGGGTTCTAATTAGGTTAACAAACACACCTGACTGGTTGAAACATTTGTGGGGTGGGGGGTTCAAATTAGGTTAACAAACACACCTGACTGGTTGAAACATTTGTGGGGTGGGGGGTTCTAATTAGGTTAACAAACACACCTGACTGGTTGAAACATTTGTGGGGTGGGGGAGGGGTTCTAATTAGGTTAACAAACACACCTGACTGGTTGAAACATTTGTGGGGTGGGGGAGGGGTTCAAATTAGGTTAACAAACACACCTGACTGGTTGAAACATTTGTGGGGTGGGGGAGGGGTTCTAATTAGGTTAACAAACACACCTGACTGGTTGAAACATTTGTGGGGTGGGGGGGTTCAAATTAGGTTAACAAACACACCTGACTGGTTGAAACATTTGTGGGGTGGGGGAGGGTTTCTAATTAGGTTACCAAACACACCTGACTGGTTGAAACATTTGTGGGGTGGGGGAGGGGTTCATATTAGGTTAACAAACACACCTGACTGGTTGAAACATTTGTGGGGTGAGAGAGGGGTTCTAATTAGGTTAACAAACACACCTGACTGGTTGAAACATTTGTGGGGTGGGGGGTTCAAATTAGGTTAACAAACACACCTGACTGGTTGAAACATTTGAGGGGTGGGGGAGGGGTTCTAATTAGGTTAACAAACACACCTGACTGGTTGAAACATTTGTGGGGTGGGGGAGGGGTTCTAATTAGGTTAACAAACACACCTGACTGGTTAAAACATTTGTGGGGTGGGGGAGGGGTTCAAATTAGGTTAACAAACACACCTGACTGGTTGAAACATTTGTGGGGTGGGGGAGGGGTTCTAATTAGGTTAACAAACACACCTGACTGGTTGAAACATTTGTGGGGTGGGGGAGGGGTTCAAATTAGGTTAACAAACACACCTGACTGGTTGAAACATTTGTGGGGTGGGGGAGGGGTTCAAATTAGGTTAACAAACACACCTGACTGGTTGAAACATTTGAGGGGTGGGGGAGGGTCAAACAAGACAATGGAGCAGACAATATACATTGTTCAAGGGACTATAGGCTAGAGATATAAATGGACCCAGGATTGCATGGTGGGGAGGTTAATGAAAGAAAATATGCATGTAGGGCAATAAATGATTAAAACAGTCATGCATGAAGATAAAGGGGACATTCACAGCATATTGAAAGCATGGCAATTAGGTAAGGAGGACAGTTATACAATACATCAAAAAACATTTAATACATATCATGTAATGTTAAAGGATAAAACTTACCTTCATATATTCCTTCTGCAGGACCTGAATAATAGCAGAACAGGTCTCTGGGATTATGATCCCCAGAGCCTGGGGGGAGATGCCTGTTGAGAACTTCAAGTCCTGAAGACTTCTCCCTGTCGCCAAGTAACGTAATGTGGCAACTAGCCTCTGCTCCACACTGATGGCTTGCCTCATGCAGGTATCCTGTCTGCTGATATAGGGGGTCAGCATAGCCAGCAGACGCTCAAAGACGGGGTCCGTCATCCTGAGAAAATTCCTGAAATCCTCAGGATTATTCTCACGGAGCTCACGAAGCAAAGGCATATGAGAGAACTGGTCACGCTGGCGCAACCAATTCTTCATCCATGAACTCCTCCTCGCCCTGTTCATGGACTGGACTCGGTTCAAAGTATTAACCCCAACACCAAGTCCCCACGCAGCACGAACTCGAGAACGAGATCATCCACGCGACATGGCTTCAAAACGGTCGGGCTGCTCAAACAAACAAACTTATAACAAACGCACTGAAGAACAGCAAGGCCTATGAAGAACGACCTGAAAATCAGGAACGAGCAGACCAGAACGGCCTGCACGGCAGGTTACGAACTGACCAACACGCACTGAAAAGCAGATACAAACCTCACAAGCACAAACTGAACCGCAGAAAACGATCGAAATAAGCTGAAGTGTGAAAAGCGCGAATCGTCTCTAACCAAACTTCTACTAACACGAGATAAACACGAGATTAGCAGAAGGAGCCCAAAGGGTGCCGTAGTGGGGCTTGAACTTCCTTTTTCTAGTCCCGTCGTACGTGCTATACGTCACCGCGTTCCAAACCAGCGGACTTTTGCAGTGAGCGTGTGTGGCCAAGTCCATCCGTTTTTAAGTCCGGCGCAAGGAGCCAACAAAGTCCGACGAAAAGTCAGCCGGGCAAAGTCCGCCGTAAAGTCCGCTCGTGTGTACGCGGCATAAGTTCAATTCTAGTTTGTCACCATGCTTCCCACCTAAGCAAGAGGCTATCTACGGTGCCTCTGTGTCTGAAAACCTGAGTACCTGTTTAATTACCTCTTGATTTACAACCGTCAGCCCTCTTTGATATAATATAAATTAGCATTTCAAGGACTTGGGAGCCGCAATGACTGCCCAGGCTCTTTACAAAACAAAAGGATCATTTAACTAATTTAATTATCACCTGAAGACATTCAACTGTTCCCATGAGACAGGAAAAAAAGTATTTCTAAAGTGTAAGCTGGGCTCCTTTATCATCATGATATCACAAAATATATAAAGTCCTGTTATAACATATACATACTATATATATATATATATATATATATATATATATATATATAGTAATTTAAGTAGAGAATCCTTGCAATGGTTCCCTTGAAGCTCCTTGTTATAAATATGAAATCCAAAAATCTCCACCACGGGGGGGGGCTTTAAACAATGAAATATTTAATTGCACTTTACCGGCACTATTTATTTTTATATTATTATTACAGTTTATTATTTAATCATAGTTTTATTTAGCAATTAGCACAGGGAATACTTCGTATTTAGTTAGTGGCACAAATTTGGAGTGAATACTGGTATATATTATTTTTAGGCACTAATTTGGAGTGAATATCTTTAAAAGTTTTTTACTGCAAGCACATTTTTCTACACATAATTTTATTACCTGTTGCCTATTTTATTTTGGAGATATTGCACATGAACACAACTCTTGTTGGACTTGTGATACTAGAGGGATATAGTTTTTGCACTTTTTTGCGATTCCACATTTTTTAGCAACTTGGTAGCAATTTTATGATTGCATTGGTGTTTTGGCACTAATTTTTGTTTCACATTGATTGGATTTTTTATCAGAGCGCATCAATTTATGTTATATTCTTTTTTTTGCACACAGTATATAACATTTGTGCTCATTGTATACCACATTTTGTGGAGTAAGGCCTCTTTCCAAAGCATTGGTCTTTTGTAAGGGCTGTTAGGTCCCTTTGCATTGATAGATTTATTTTTAATGTAATTTGTGAGGGCAAAATGGTATAGGTAGGTGAGTAGTGACCATGAGTGGTAGCAAAGGCAACATCAATAAAGGAAATACTGACAAAAGATTTTGTAATGTGCATAAACAGCATGTTATACTAGCCCTTACAAACAGGCGACAACAGTATCTGTTACCTGAGTAAGAAAGTAGAACAACAAAATATCAAAACAGGTAAGAGGACAAAAACTTATAGCAGTGTGCATGGCACACAACTCTTCTGGGCTGAGGACATAAAAGAACTTGAGGTATGTATGCTAAAAGGTCAGATTTGATGTACTAATGCCACCTAGTGGTGGTGATGCAACAACAGGCCATATTAGAATGTTTTACGTGTTAAAGGGTAAGTTCACCTTTGTTCACCTTTTTTTTTTCTAAATTCCAGCTCCCCTATGTACCAATATAGCATTAATGTACTTCTTTTGCAAAAATAAAACAGTTTTCCATTTATTCCACTCACTGTAATTTCCATTACTTCTGCTTTACTTCCTGGACAGATTATAGGTCATGACACAGGAAGGAGTTGACCAGCTGACCTCATTAGCACACACCCTGCATCATCTACCCTCCTACCTACCCAGCACCCATTTCCAGGTGCACGTTTTTTTAAATGAAATACAATCAATCAAGGACGCATGCGCGGAGCTTCCTAAGATGGCCGCTTAGCCACAGAGTTCTGCACCGTTCCCGTCCACTGCAGCCCGCTGTAGCCGACAGAGCCCCCGGACCTGACCCGCTCCACCACGAATTGCTCGGGGACTTCTCTGGGCATATACTGATGACCAGCTGCCCCACTAGGAGGGACCTCACGAGGCAGCTGGAAGAGTCATTGCAGCAGCCAGGACAATCAAAGATGGTAATGAAGAAAAACGCTCCTGCGCACAAGTGGGTAGCTGACCAACCAGTATTAGAACACAGGCCTTGCTGCCCTCAAGGATGGGGAATCCTAGCAGACAACGAGAAACAAGAGAGACAGGGTGCACCAGCCATGTGCATTATCTTTAGGTAAGATTTATTATAGTAATGATAAAAATGAAGTACTTACAAACAGTAGTAGAAGATCACAAAAGTATAAAACAATCTTCAAATCACAGCATGTGGTGAAGGAGCAGCAGAGCCCACCAGAGGTACTGAAAGAGCCCACAAAAATCACTGCTGGCTGACGCGTTTTGAGGGGAACATCCTCTCTCCCTCAGAGCACTGCAGTCAGGTGCAAGATCCAAGATGGTGGCCGTGAGCTCACTCGGAATGCACCAGGAGGCAGAGGAGTCCATAGCAGACCAGGAAGAGGGCCTGCTCCCAGCCCAGTACAGGGAAGGAACGCAGTGAGTGCACCCTACTTGCCCCCTATTTCACCAGCATCCAGGGAATCCCTGATAGGCAGATCCATGGGGAATTCCACCTCACCCCCCTGAAGGACATGCTGAGCACCCCCACTAACTCTGTCACTGAGAGATATACACCACCACAATCCCCCACAGAACTGCCCGCTTTGATGGAGGCTTTTTCCACAATGCTGGCCAGAGGCCTCGCTCAGACAGCAACACAAATCATCACCACCATACAGGCTGACCTCCAGCACTTAGGCATGAGGAATGAACACATGGAACAGAAAACAGACCAGTCAGCAGCCAGAATCAACCAAAATACAACCAGGATCCAGGACATTCAGGATCAACTTGAAGTGGCCCTTTTTAAAATAGACAACCTCGAAAATAGGTCCCGCCGATATAAATTCAAAATCCAAGGCCTCCCGGAATTGGTAAAGGAAGTGCAACTAGCGGTCCGTACCCTTCTCAAGAACCTTATCCCAGACATCCCAGACCACAAGCTGGAGTTAGACAGAGCACACAGAGCACTTCAACCAGTGAGAAAAGATAGCCTCCCCAGGGATGTTATAGTGAAGCCCCATTACTACTCAGTCAAAGAGGAGGTAATGAGAGCAGCACGGTCAAACGACAAGCTTACCATAAAGGAACATCAAATACAGATATTTGTTGACCTGTCCCCCCTCACGGTCCAGAAAAGGCAGTTGCTGAAACCCCTTCTGTTGATTCTAACACAAAAAGAAATCACATACAGATGGGCCTTCCCCTTTCGCCTGAATTTTTCCTACCAGAACAAGCCCTATGGATTTTCATCCTTTGCTGAAGGTTAGCAGCTGCTGATCCATCTAGGCCTTATCTCCCAAGAGATACCACCCCAGACCACAGGGAAGGGATCCTCTTTTTTTTTTCACAAACTACTCGTTATATAGCCCTGTTAGACATTTTTTCTAGTATTCTTTTCATCGAATATGTGCTTACTGGGGTTTTGACAAGGGGAAAGTTAACTATGTGTACGGTTTACTGTTTACAGTGTTGTTTTATCTCCTATTGAGCTCACCCCTACGGTGGGATGGGGGTGTGTGGGAGAAGGTCCTTAGGGACCTTTGGGATCCCCGAGGTAAGGGGTTCCCCGGTGGCCCGTGGGGCACCTTAGCAAAGGATGTTACAAGGGATTATATGTCCCCTCCTCTTCGCCTCTTCTGCGAAGGTCTGTGCTCCTTTTGGGGCTAAATTTAGAAGCATTATATCTTTTTAGGGCGGGCGGACCGGAAGAGCTGCCGTGCGCTTCATATTGTTTTCGAGAGGAAGCTGCAATCTAAACTTTCCAGGGAGGTGGAATCGCTCCCTTCCCCAAGTTCTACACAATCGACTGTTATATTTAAGATTTGTTTGACCTACTCTTTTTTCTCTCTCCTTTCTACCCCTCTCCCTCCCACCAACCAGGTCACCTTGGTTACATGGTCAGCAAGGGGAGACTCCGGCAACGACTCGCAGGCTTGGGACATCGGAAACTGTTCAAGCATACTAACAACTCAGACGGCTTGACCACCAGGGGTAAGCTTCTGTTTTCCTTAACAGTGTTTCTACCTCTCTGATCCATGACTGAGGCCACTAATATACCATATAAGCTACTGATTCTTTTCCACAATGCCCAGGGTCTAAACTCCCCAATTAAACGGAGGAAATTTTTCCACCAATACCACAGTCTAAAGGCGGATATCGTCCTCATCCAAGAGACACACTTCCCCTCATCATATAACCCCTCGTTTCTTCACCAAAATTTTCCGCACTTATACCTGGCCAACGCAGAGAACAAAACTAGAGGTGTAGTGAACTATTCAATGTCCGAGGTGGTCAGGGATCCAGAGGGAAGATACCTGACGACTATACTTTTCTCTCCAACCAGGGACAAGGAAAATTTTTCGAGGATATGCTACTGAAATTAAGCCCACTTTTTAAAGGGACGGTGGTCATGGGAGGGGACTCAAACCTCTTCTTCGATCCAGTTCTCGAAAAATCCAGCAGGCTGAGACCCATGGCCAGACATCCCCCCCAGACAGAGTCTCAAAATAGCTCAACAATTAAATGCTCTAGGGATGGTGGATATTTGGAGAGAACTCACGGGCAAAAGATTACCCCCCCTTTTCAGCCCCGCACCGGACTCATACCAGGATAGATCACATCTTACCAGCTATCGCAATTCCACTAGCTACGAAGTCCCAAATTAGGGACACATCACTTTCGGATCACTCCATTATGTCCTTGACAATGATTTGCCCACAGGGAGTAGAACAGACATACAAATTGAGACTTAATGAATCTCTATTAAGCAACCTGGTACACTGCACTGTTCTGGAGGGGTCCATCAGGGAGTATTTTCAGGACAACGACACCGGTTTGGTCTCTCCCTCGACGCTTTGGGCGGCGCATAAGTCGGTGTTGAGGGGGAGACTGATCCAGTTAGCCCCTAAACTAAAGAGGGAAAGGCAGATGCCCAGAAACTCACGGACCAATTCCTTGCCGCAAGCAAGTCACACAAACGTGACGCTACGAAGGAAACTCTTTCAAAACTAGAAACGGCCCGGGTCCAACTTAACCTAACCCTGACCACTTCTGTCGAAAAACATCTACGTTTGTCAGGTGCCAGGTTCTACTATCAATCGAAAAAAATAGGAGCCAAATTAGCGACAAAATTGAGCCCTAAAACACGGACCATATCTATCCCCAAAATTCGAATAGCGGGGGACCTAACACAAAACCCTGTCCACATCATGAAGGCCTTCCATAACTTCTACCAAAAACTATATACAGATAGCTCCCCCCCCTCGCCTTCCAAAATAGATGCCTTCCTCAGAGACCTCCCTATCCCTCAGCTTACTGAAAACCATAGACAACTCCTAGATGAACCCTTTTCCATGGAAGAAGTACTAGAAGTAATAAAATTGCTTAAACAGGGCTCAACTCCAGGCCCAGATGGCTTCTCAAGCGGTTACTATAAAAAGTTGGGCCCCCTATTGGCCTCCTATATGACAAGATTTTTTTAACTTTTTACAGGATGGAGCCCCCTTGGACAGAGATCTCAACACAGCCTTTTTATCGGTGATACCTAAACCGAGGAAGGACACCAGCGAGGTAGGGAACTACCGCACAATCTCCCTTATAAACAATGATGTCAAAACCATGACAAAAACTCTGGCCACCAGAGTGTCTAGCTTCATAGTGAGGTATATATACAAGGACCAGGTGGGCTTCATCCTGGGGAGGCAGGGTCCTGATCAGTTGAGAAGGGCCATAGATATAATCTCTCTTTTAAATTCACAATGGGATGGAGGCCTTCCGCAAACTGGCATGCTACTTTCAATAGACCTGGAAAAGGCCTTTGATTCTGTAGCTTGGCCCTATCTATTTAAGATCCTGGAGAGATGGGGTTTTGGCCCACACTTCATGGGTAACATTCACTCACTTTACTCCACCCCCAGCGCGCAAGTCCAACTTAGGGGTCATTACTCAGAAAGTTTCAATATTCGCAAAGGCACTAGGCATGGTTGTCCTCTTTCACCGCTGATCTTTGCAATCGCCATTGAAACTTTAGCCTTAGCTATTAGATCAAACTCAGACATCAAGGGGGTCTCTTGTGGTTCTCAGGAACACAAATCCGCATTATTTGCGGATGATATGCTGCTGTTCATAACGTCTCTGTTAATTTCTAACCCTGTTTTTCTCAAAACATTCCAAAAGTTTAGCATTATTTCAGGCTTATCAATCAATCCCAAAAAGTCACTAGCTTTAAATGTTTCACTCCCGCCATCTCTACTGAACCAACTAAAACAAATTCTTCCCTTTACCTGGCCTTCATCATCAATATCGTACTTAGGGATCACTCTCCCAAACAATATCAATACACTTTACATAACCAACTATCCTCCGATGTTCCGTAAATTGGAGGAAAACCTCACAACCTGGGCGAGATGTGATCTGTCCTGGCTGGGTAGGATAAATGCGGTAAAAATTACCCTGATGCCCTGGATTCTCTACCTGTTCAGATCCCTCCCAATTCCTATCCCCAAAAAGGAAATTACCAAATTCCAATCTAAGATCATTGACTTTGTCTGGGGAACAAAAGGTCACCGTCTCTCTAGAGATATCCTCTACAGAAGCAAAAATCAGGGGGGTCTAGGCCTACCAAAAGTTTGGTGTTATTATCAAGCGGTGCAACTAACTCAGCTATCTATAATCTACTCCAGGGGATCCAAGCCTGACTGGATTGCTATGGAAAGACAAGTGGTTCCTCACCACACAATAGATTACCTCCTATGGTGCCCCCCACAACTAAGACCCCCATCTTAGCCCCTACTCTTTCCCACTCAGTGTCCCTTTCGGACACAATGCAGAAACAGTCCTCATTAATATCAGCACTAAAACCTCTTTCTCATCTATTCTGTAATCCCAGCTTCCAGCCGGGGATGAATATTCGGGCCTTTAGATGGTGGTTAAATAAGGGGTTATTCAGAATAGGCCACTTCTTCAGCTCATCGGGCCCCATTACCCTGGGGACTTGCCTCAGCAAGCTTGAGATGCCAGATACGGAGAGATTTCGCCTCTCCCAGATCAGGCACTTCCTCCACACCCTATGGACAGATAAATCGCCCCCCTGCAACCCTACCATGTATGAACAGTGGTGCTCTAACCTCTCGGATCAGAGGGGTGGTATATCACTCATATATACCTCACTTGCTCAGAACAAGAATTTGCCCACCTATGCTCAAGTTTGGGAGTCTGACCTGGACCTTCACCTGGATCCGGAGGAACGGTTTCACTCCTTTAGATGCTCCTATAAAGGTATACTGAACACAGGCTTAATTGAAGCAAATGTTAAACTGATCACTATGTGGTACTATGTCCCCACAAGACTAGCAAAGATATATCCAGATGATTAAGCAAAATATAAAAGAATACAGCGCTGTCAGGAAAAAACATAGCATGACAAGTATAACTGGATTCAATATATAGACTCCAGATTGAGTTAGTGAGCTGCGGTTAGAAAAATGCGAGATACCCACACTAGAAATGTAACATTAAAAAGAAACCGCGCTGTACAAATTAAAAATTATTTTGAGATATGCATATCAGAACATAAAGTCCATTGGTAAATAAATGTAAATGACTGTCCAACAAAACAAGAGTTCATCAGGGAATATAACTCTTCATCCATATAATCAGTGACATCACACTCAGTTCACCATTGGAAGTAGTGTATTAGAGATAGGACAGTCCTCCACCATCAAACAAACTGCCTCTTACCAGCTCCCTTGATCTCTGGTCAGGAGATCAATAGTGCCTTTTGGCTTATAACCCAGCCACAGTCTCAGGTATAGGTGAATACAGATCAGATCAACTCCTCCTGTTGTCTCATACAGCCCATATACAAACTTTTCAATGGCAAGTCATAAAAGGAGAAAAGAAGCCTCCATAGTGTAAAAACGTATAAATGTTTATTATATAAAAAAAGTATTGCACTCACATGTAACGAATAGATACAGGCAAAAACAGATGAAAACGAGCCGGCCGGCTCTCTCTACAGAACACCCGTAGCTTCCGGGACTGCGTGTGTGTGTTGTGATGGCGTCAGCACGCCGCTCTCCCTACGCCGTTTCGTCAAACCTGACGTCGTCCAGGGGCACGGGCGGCGTGCTGAACGCCACCTATTATATGCCAGTACATTGTTAGAAGCACCGCCCAGTCCTGAGGTCCGAGCAGTGAGTGAAACCAATGCCGCCATATTAGAATGGGGCAAGCGCCAGTACCGTCTCCGGAAAGGAAACAAATATCTATGGCAATCAATATCCCCCGTCAGTTATATCTATGTGTTACATTTATGTGTACACAATCAGAAGTAAGAAGGGGTGTGCATAAAAATTATATATTTATTCGATTGTATTGGAATTAGGTAAACGGCACGAACCACAGTGGCGGCATCTAGTGGCCAATATTTAAATGGTCTGGCCTAAACTATATGGTCAATTTGTGGAGTGTCCTAAAAGTATCCATTAACTCTTTTAATAGGCAAAAATAGTTAAAAACACTTCTTAATGAGTCCTTCAATCAATTCCCTTACAAGGGGGAAGGCCAAAAAGAAAAAAGAAAAAAGGAAAAAAAGAAAAAAGAATTGTGTTCAAATTAAAATTAAAAAATGTTCATATTGAACTAGATAGTATGTAAAATAAACACGAATGTCAAAAACAAATTGTGCTGTGATTCATCTGCAAGATAGAAGGGTCACACGTATGTAAACTTAACATGTTACTGGATGATCTCCATTAATTAGTAACCTGTGAGGCAACTCTAAGGTTCAGTGTTCAAAATCAGTTGAAAAAATTGATAGGTGTATAAGCACACCTTCCCCATCCTTCCCCCCAAAAAGGACTGCTGGGGACTCAGGACTGGTTTACAAATGATCACACTAACTGTTATCAATAAAAGAATTGACATCTGTGTCTATATTGAGGCCATAGGGGCTATAACAACGTACCCTATGGATCCACGCCATTTCCATCTTGGATAGTTCTCTAACCAGAGATCCACCTCTCCAATGGGCATATCCAGATGATTCACCCCTTTGTTTTAGAGGTTGCGGCTACTTGGGCACTATTCATCACTAGGGATGAGCCGAACACCCCCCTGTTCGGTTCGCACCAGAACATGCGAACAGGAAAAAAGTTTGCTCAAACACGCGAACACTGTTAAAGTCTATGGGACACGAACATGAATAATCAAAATTTAAAATTTGATTTTAAAATTTGCTAATTTTAAAGGCCTATATGCAAGTTATTGTCATAAAAAGTGTTTGGGGACCCGGGTCCTGCCCCAGGGGACATGGATCAATGCAAAAAAAAGTTTTAAAAACGGCCGTTTTTTCAGGTGCAGTGATTTTAAACACTTGCCGACCGCCTCACGCATATATACGTGAGCAGAGCGGCACGGGCAGGCAAAATCACGTACCTGGTACGTGATTGCCTTCCCGCGGGTGGGGGATCCGATCGGACCCCCCCGGTGCCATCAGTGGTCGGCGTTTGGTTGGAAGCGATGAGAGACGAGCAGGAGACCATCCAATCGTGGCCCCCCCCTCGCGATCGCTCCCAGCCAATGAGAAACATCCCCTGCCTCTGTATAGTACACAGAGGCAGAGGATGTGATGTCATCTCTCCTCGGCTGGCCAGTTTCCGTTCCAGCGCCGAGGAGAGATGACATGTAAGTGCACCAACACTCACACACAACACAGTAGAACATGCCAGGCACACTAAACACCCCCGATCCCCCCCCGATCCCCCCCCCCGATTGCCCCCCGATCACCCCCCCCTGTCACAAACTGACACCAAGCAGGTTTTTTTTTTTTTTTTTTCCCGATTACTGCATAGTGTCAGTTTGTGACAGTTACTGTGGTAGGACAGTGAGTGTTAGCCCCCTGTAGGTCTAGGGTACCCCCCTAACCCCCCCAATAAAGTTTTAACCCCTTGATCACCCCCTGTCGCCAGTGTCGATAAGCGATCATTTTTCTGATCGCTGTATTAGTGTCGCTGGTGACGCTAGTTAGGAACGTAAATATTTAGGTTCGCTGTCAGCGTTTTATAGCGACAGGGACCCCCATATACTATCTAATAAATGTTTTAACCCCTTGATTGCCCCCTAGTTAACCCTTTCACCACTGATCACCGTATAACTGTTACGGGTGACGCTGGTTAGTTCGTTTATTTTTTATTGTGTTAGGGCACCCGCTGTTTATTACCGAATAAAGGTTTAGCCCCCTGATTGCCCGGCGGTGATATGCGTCGCCCCAGGCAGCGTCAGATTAGCGCCAGTACCGCGAACACCCACGCACGTACCATACACGCACCGTACACCTCCTTAGTGGTATAGTATCTGAACGCATCAATATCTGATCCGATCAGATCTATACTAGCGTCCCCAGCAGTTTAGGGTTCCCAAAAACGCAGTGTTAGCGGGATCAGCCCAGATACCTGCTAGCACCTGCGTTTTGCCCCTACGCCCGGCCCAGCCCAGCCCACCCAAGTGCAGTATCGATCGATCACTGTCACTTACAAAACACTAAACGCATAACTGCAGCGTTCGCAGAGTCAGGCCTGATCCCTGCGATCGCTAACAGTTTTTTTGGTAGCATTTTGGTGAACTGGCAAGCACCAGCCCCAGGCAGCGTCAGATTAACACCAGTACCGCTAACACCCACACATGCAGCATACGCCTCCCTTAGTGGTATAGTATCTGAACGGATCAATATCTGATCCGATCAGATCTATACCAGCGTCCCCAGCAGTTTAGGGTTCCCAAAAACGCAGTGTTAGCGGGATCAGCCCAGATACCTGCTAGCACCTGCGTTTTGCCCCTACGCCCGGCCCAGCCCACCCAAGTGCAGTATCGATCGATCACTGTCACTTACAAAACACTAAACGCATAACTGCAGCATTCGCAGAGTCAGGCCTGATCCCTGCGATCGCTAACAGTTTTTTTGGTAGCATTTTGGTGAACTGGCAAGCACCAGCCCCAGGCAGCGTCAGATTAGCGCCAGTACCGCTAACACCCACACACGTAGCATACGCCTCCCTTAGTGGTATAGTATCTGATCGGATCAATATCTGATCCGATCAGATCTATACCAGCGTCCCCAGCAGTTTAGGGTTCCCAAAAACGCAGTGTTAGTGGGATCAGCCCAGATACCTGCTAGCACCTGCGTTTTGCCCCTCCGCCCGGCCCAGCCCAGCCCACCCAAGTGCAGTATCGATCGATCACTGTCACTTTTTTTGTAGTGTTTTGGTGAACTGGCAAGCGCCAGCGGCCTAGTACACCCCGGTCGTAGTCAAACCAGCACTGCAGTAACACTTGGTGACGTGGCGAGTCCCATAAGTGCAGTTCAAGCTGGTGAGGTGGCAAGCACAAGTAGTGTCCCGCTGCCACCAAAAAGACAAACATAGGCCTGTCGTGCCCATAATGCCCTTCCTGCTGCATTCGCCAATCCCAATTTGTGAACCCACCGCTTCTGCAGCGCCCGTACTTCCCCCATTCACATCCCCAACCAAATGCAGTCGGCTGCATGAGAGGCATTTATATGTCCTCCCGAGTACCCCTACCCAACGAACCCCCCCAAAAAAGATGTGTCTGCAGCAAGCGCGGATATAGGCGTGACACCCGCTATTATTGTCCCTCCTGTCCTGATAATCCTGGTCTTTGCATTGGTGAATGTTTTGAACGCTACCATTTACTAGTTGAGTATTAGCGTAGGGTACAGCATTGCACAGACTAGGCACACTTTCACAGGGTCTCCCAAGATGCCATCGCATTTTGAGAGACCCGAACCTGGAACCGGTTACAGTTATAAAAGTTACAGTTACAAAAAAAAGTGTAAAAAAAAAAAAAACACAAACAAAAATAAAAAAAAATAGTTGTCGTTTCATTGTTCTCTCTCTCTCTATTCTCTCTCTATTGTTCTGCTCCTTTTTTACTGTATTCTATTCTGCAATGTTTTATTGTTATTATGTTTTATCATGTTTGCTTTTCAGGTATGCAATTTTTTATACTTTACCGTTTACTGTGCTTTATTGTTAACCATTTTTTTGTCTTCAGGTACGCCATTCACGACTTTGAGTGGTTATACCAGAATGATGCCTGCAGGTTTAGGTATCATCTTGGTATCATTCTTTTTAGCCAGCGGTCGGCTTTCATGTAAAAGCAATCCTAGCGGCTAATTAGCCTCTAGACTGCTTTTACAAGCAGTGGGAGGGAATTCCCCCCCCCACCATCTACCGTGTTTTTCTCTGGCTCTCCTGTCTCAACAGGGAACCTGAGAATGCAGCCGGTGATTCAGCCAGCTGACCATAGAGCTGATCAGAGACCAGAGTGGCTCCAAACATCTCTATGGCCTAAGAAACCGGAAGCTACGAGCATTTTATGACTTAGATTTCGCCGGATGTAAACAGCGCCATTGGGAAATTGGGGGAGCATTTTATCACACCGATCTTGGTGTGGTCAGATGCTTTGAGGGCAGAGGAGAGATCTAGGGTCTAATAGACCCCAATTTTTTCAAAAAAGAGTACCTGTCACTACCTATTGCTATCATAGGGGATATTTACATTCCCTGAGATAACAATAAAAATGATTTTAAAAAAAATGAAAGGAACAGTTTAAAAATAAGATAAAAAAGTAAAAAAATAATAAATAAAAAAAAAAAAAGCACCCCTGTCCCCCCTGCTCTCGCGCTAAGGCGAACAGAAGCGTCAGTCTGGCGTCAAATGTAAACAGCAATTGCACCATGCATGTGAGGTATCACCGTGAAGGTCAGATCGAGGGCAGTAATTTTAGCAGTAGACCTCCTCTGTAAATCTAAAGTGGTAACCTGTAAAGGCTTTTAAAGGCTTTTAAAAATGTATTAATTTTGTTGCCACTGCACGTTTGTGCGCAATTTTAAAGCATGTCATGTTTGGTATCCATGTACTCGGCCTAAGATCATCTTTTTTATTTCATCAAACATTTGGGCAATATAGTGTGTTTTAGTGCATTAAAATTTAAAAAAGTGTGTTTTTTCCACAAAAAATGCGTTTGAAAAATCGCTGCGCAATTACTGTGTGAAAAAAAAAATGAAACACCCACCATTTTAATCTGTAGGGCATTTGCTTTAAAATAATATATAATGTTTGGGGGTTCAAAGTAATTTTCTTGCAAAAAAAAATAATTTTTTCATGTAATCAAAAAGTGTCAGAAAGGTCTTTGTCTTCAAGTGGTTAGAAGAGTGGGTGATGTGTGACATAAGCTTATAAATGTTGTGCATAAAATGGCAGGACAGTTCAAACTCCCCCAAATGACCCCATTTTGGAAAGTAGACACCCCAAGCTATTTGCTGAGAGGCATGTCGAGTCCATGGAATATTTTATATTGTGACACAAGTTGCGGGAAAGAGACAAATTTTTTTTTTTTTTGCACAAAGTTGTCACTAAATGTTATATTGCTCAAACATGCCATGGGGATTTGTGAAATTACACCCCAAAATAAATTCTGTTGCTTCTTCTGAGGATACCACATGTGTGGGACTTTTTGGGAGCCTAGCCGCGCACGGGACCCCGAAAACCAAGCACCGCCTTCAGGCTTTCTAAGGCCGTAAATTTTTTATTTCACTCTTCACTGCCTATCACAGTTTCGGAGGCCATGGAATGCCCAGGTGGCACAAACCCCCCCCCAAATGACCCAATTTTGGAAAGTAGACACCCCAAGCTATTTGCTGAGAGGTATAGTGAGTATTTTGCAGACCTCACTTTTTGTCACAAGGTTTTGAAAATTGAAAAAAGAAAAAAAAAATTTTTTTTCTGGTCTTTCTTAATTTTCAAAAACAAATGAGAGCTGCAAAATACTCACCATGCCTCTCAGCAAATAGCTTGGGGTGTCTACTTTCCAAAATGGGGTCATTGGGGGGGGGGTTGTGCCAGCTTGGCATTTTATGGCCTTCAAAACTGTGATAGGTAGTGAGGAGTGAAATCAAAAATGTATGCCCTTAGAAAACCTGAAGGTGGTGCTGGGTTTTTGGGGCCCCGTACGCGGCTAGGCTCCCAAAAAGTGCCACACATGTGGTATCCCCGTACTCAGGAGAAGCAGCTGAATGTATTTTGGGGTGCAATTCCACATAGCCCATGGCCTATGTGAGCAATATATCATTTAGTGACAACTTTTTGTAAATTTTTTAATTTTTTTATTTTTTTTTGTCATTATTCAATCACTTGGGACAAAAAAAATAAATATTCAATGGGCTCAACATGCCTCTCAGCAATTTCCTTGGGGTGTCTACTTTCCAAAATGCTGTCATTTGGGGGGGTTTGTACTGCCCTGCCATTTTAGCATCTCAAGAAATGACATAGGCAGTCATAAACTAAAAGCTGTGTAAATTTCAGAAAATGTACCCTAGTTTGTAGATGCTATAACTTTTGCGTAAACCAATAAATATACGCTTATTGACATTTTTTTTACCAAAGACATGTGGCCGAATACATTTTGGCCTAAATGTATGACTAAAATTTAGTTTATTGGATTTTTTTATATCATTTTTTTTCAAAATTTTCAGTCTTTTTCCGTTTATAGCGCAAAAAATAAAAACGGCAGAGGTGATCAAATACCATCAAAAGAAAGCTCTATTTGTGGGAAGAAAAGGATGCAAATTTTGTTTGGGTAGAGCATTGCATGACCGCGCAATTAGCAGTTAAAGCGACGCAGTGCCGAGTTGTAAAAAGTGCTCTGGTCAGGAAGGGGGTAAATCCTTCCGGGGCTGAAGTGGTTAATAATGCTTAAAGTCAAACAATAAAAGTGTAATATCCCTTTAAATTTTGTACCTGGGGGTGTCTATAGTATGCCTGTAAAGGGGCGCATGTTTCCCGTGTTTAGAACAGTCTGACAGCAAAATGACATTTCGAAGGAAAAATTCCATTGAAAACTACCCGGGGCTATTGCATTGCCGACAATACACATAGAAGTTCGATGATAAAAACGGCATGGGAATTTAACACAGGGAAACCCCGAACCAAAATTTATTAAAAAAATGACGTGGGAGTCCCCCTAAATTCCATACCAGGCCCTTCAGGTCTGGTATGGATATGAAGGGGAACCCCGGCCAAAAGTTTTTTAAAAAATGACGTGGGGTTCCCCCTAAATTCCATACCAGACCCTTCAGGTCTGGTATGGATTTTAAGTCGAACCCCGCGCCAAAAAAAAAAAAAAAACGGCGTAGGGTCTCCCCAAAAATCCATACCAGACCCTTATCCGAGCACGCAACCTGGCAGGCCGCAGGAAAAGAGGGGGGGACGAGAGTGCGCCCCCCCCCTCCTGAACCGTACCAGGCCACATGCCCTCAACATTGGGAGGGTGCTTTGGGGTAGCCCCCCAAAACACCTTGTCCCTATGTTGATGAGGACAAGGGCCTCATCCCCACAACCCTGGCCAGTGGTTGTGGGGGTCTGCGGGCGGGGGGCTTATCGGAATCTGGAAGCCCCCTTTAACAAGGGGACCCCCAGATCCCGGCCCCCCCTGTGTGAAATGGTAAGGGGGTACTTACCCCTACCATTTCACTAAAAAACTGTCAAAAATGTTAAAAATGACAAGAGACAGTTTTTGACAATTCCTTTATTTAAATGCTTCTTCTTTCTTCTATCTTCCTTCATCTTCTGGTTCCTCTGGTTCTTCTGGCTCTTCTGGTTCTTCCTCCGGCATTCTCGTCCAGCATCTCCTCCGCAGCGTCTTCTACCTTCTTCTCCTCGGACCGCTCCGCACCCATGGCATGGGGGGAGGCTCCCGCTCTTCTCTTCATCTTCTTCTTCATCCTCTTCTCTTCTTCCTTCTTCTCTTCTTCATTTTCTTCTCCAGGCCACTCCGCTCCCGCTGTGTGACGGAGTCTCCTCGTCTGACGGTTCTTAAATAACGGGGGCGGGGCCACCCGGTGACCCCGCCCCCCTCTGACGCACGGTGACTTGACGGGACTTCCCTGTGACGTCACGGGGAATGCCACAGGGAAGTCCCATCATGTCCCGTGCGTCAGAGGGGGCGGGGTCACCGGGTGGCCCCGCCCCCCGTTATTTAAGAACAGTCAGATGAGGAGACGCCGTCACACAGCGGGAGCCTCCCTCCATGCCAGCATGGATGCGGAGCGGCCCGGAGAAGAAAATGAAGAAGAGAAGAAGAGAAGAAGGAAGAAGAGAAGAGGATGAAGAAGAAGATGAAGAGAAGAGCGGGAGCCTCCCCCCATGCCATGGGTGCGGAGCGGCCCGAGGAGAAGAAGATAGAAGATGCCGTGGAGGAGATGCTGGACGAGAATGCCGGAGGAAGAACCAGAAGAGCCAGAAGAACCAGAAGAAGAAGATGAAGGAAGATAGAAGAAAGAAGAAGCATTTAAATAAAGGAATTGTCAAAAACTGTCTCTTGTCATTTTTAACATTTTTGACAGTTTTTTAGTGAAATGGTAGGGGTAAGTACCCCTTACCATTTCACACAGGGGGGGGCCAGGATCTGGGGGTTCCCTTGTTAAAGGGGGCTTCCAGATTCCGATAAGTCCCCTGCCCGCAGACCCCCACAACCACCGGCCAGGGTTGTGGGGATGAGGCCCTTGTCCTCATCAACATGGGGACAAGGTGTTTTGGGGGGCTACCCCAAAGCACCCTCCCAATGTTGAGGCCATGTGGCCTGGTACGGTTCAGGAGGGGGGAGGGCCGCACTCTCATCCCCCCTCAGGTTGCGTGCTCGGATAAGGGTCGGGTATGGATTTTTGGAGGGACCCCACGCCGTTTTTTTGGGTTTTTTTGGCACGGGGTTCCCCTTAAAATCCATACCAGGCCTCTGGTATGGAATTTAGGGGGAACCCCACGTCATTTCTTTTAAAATTTTGGCCGGGGTTCCCCTTAATATCCATACCAGACCTGAAGGGCCTGGTATGGAATTAAGGGGGACACCCACGTCATTTTTTTTTTAAATTTTGGTTCGGGGTTTCCCTCTGTTGAATTCCCATGCCGTTTTTATCAATGAACTTCTATGTGTATTGTCGGCAATGCAATATCCGCGGGTAGTTTTCAATGGAATTTTTCCTTCGAAATGTCATTTTGCTGTCAGACTGTTCTAAACACGGGAAACATGCGCTCCTTTACAGGCATACTACAGACACCCCCCAGGTACGAAATTTAAAGGGATAATACACTTTTATTGTTTGACTTTAAGCATTAATAAAATCACTGCTCCTGAAAAAACGGCCGTTTTTAAAACTTTTTTTTGCATTGATCCATGTCCCCTGGGGCAGGACCCGGGTCCCCAAACACTTTTTATGACAATAACTTGCATATAAGCCTTTAAAATTAGCACTTTTAATTTCTCCCATAGACTTTTAAAGGGTGTTCTGCGGCATTCGAATTTGCCGCGAACACCCCAAATTGTTCGCTGTTCGGCGAACTTGCGAACAGCCAATGTTCGAGTCGAACATGAGTTTGACTCGAACTCGAAGCTCATCCCTATTCATCACATATGGTGGACGTGTCCATGCATCCGCAGCTTCTGGAATCACTTGTTTGCTTTAGTGAGGAGAGTCACCGGGACAGCAATCTCCCAGGACCCTAAAGTTGCACTACTGAATCAAAGAATCACTGGTGCTCACAAACATAGGCAAGCTTTAATCTTATTCACATTTCTGGGAGCCAAAATATCGCTAGCAAGGGCCTGGAAGAAACCCAGGGTCTCTATTCAAGCGACAAAACGCAAAATCTCCTGGATAATGACCCAGGAACATATTACAGCAACTCTCCTGGATATGACCCAAAAATTTGTGGCCATTTGGGAACCTTGGGCAATGTACATCAAGGTCCCACTTTATCCAAGTCATATATTCCCCTGAAAAGCTACTCCACTAGAGGTGACCCTCCCTGTCTACTTCCCCTTCCCCCTTCACCCTTCTTTGCCTTTTCTTTTCTTTTCTCCTTTCTACATACTACCAGGCTGGTTCATTGCGGGGAGGGACTTTAAATGCAGCTGCCCTTTTTACAAGCACGATTCAAACATACACTGTCCCAGTGCTTGAAGGTGCTCCCGGAGAACTGGGTGGCCTCCTTTTGGGGAAGAGCTACCTCATGAGTTGATTGAGCTTAGGGTCTTGTTACATTTCTATATTGAATGAATGAATGAATGAATGAATGAATGAAAGACTTGTATAGTGCTGCAAATGCGAACTGAATCGCCTCAAGGCGCTTATCCGTCCTGTGTCATCCAGCTCCTTAGAAGAGGTAGGTCTTAAGTTTTTTTTCTCAAGGCCTGATGGTTTTCTTCCAAGCGGATGTTAGTTGGTAGAGCGTTCCATAGCCGTGGTCCTTGGACTGTGAATCTTCGGTCTCCCTTCGATTTGTAGCGGGACTTGGGAATGAAGAATAGGTTTTGGTTCACTGATCGAAGATTGCGATTAGGTGTGTAGTGTTTTATTTTCTTGCATAAGTATTGAGGAGCGTTTCCTTGTATGCATTTGTGGGTGAGGCAGAGGGTCTTCAATGTAATCCAATTATTTACGGTTAGTCAATGTAGGCTCCTCAAGGATGGAGAGATGGATTCCCAGGATTTTTTTCCTGTTATCACTCTTGCTGCCATATTTTGGATGAGTTGTAGGCGTGCAATCTGATATTTAGGTAGTCCTATGTTGAGGGAGTTCGCGTATTCGAGTCGGGAATTGATGATTGTATTAACTACTGCTGCTTTGTCTTATTCAGGAATGAAGGGGATAAGTCTATGTAGCAGGCGGAGAAGATGATGAGATCCGCTGCCTACTGATCCTATTTGTGCATCCATAGACATTTCTCAGTCAAAGATGACTCAGAGACTTTTGGCTTTGGTGCTTTGGGGGATAGTCTGTCCAAAGATGGTGGGAGGTGTCCATGGGGTCTTGGTTCCAGTATTTTGGTTTGCCTGTAGGAGAAGAAGCTCTGTTTTGGATCCGTTGAGTTTTAGGGAGCTAGTGGTCATCCAGTTGTCTATCAATGTGAGGCATTTTTCTAGTTGGTGATATTGGTCTTTTTGTCCGGTAATGCGAAAGTAGAGTTGAGTGTCATCGGCGTATGAGTGGAAGCAGAGTGTCCGATTTTCTGATGATTTTGAGGAGAGGGCAGATGTAGATGTTGAAGAGCACTGGTGACAAGTGTGAACCTTGAGGGACTCCATAAGAAACCGTGTGGGTTTCAGAGGTGAAGGCTCCGAGTTTCACTGTCTGAGAACGATTTCTCAAGAATGAGGCGAACCATATTAGATCTGAATCTGTAACTCCTGCAACTTCTGTGAGGCGGATGAGTAATGTATTGTGGTCCACTGTATCGAACGCTGCACGCGAACGCTCCAACAGTACCAAGAGACATTATTCTCAGTCATCTGCTGCATCGAGGACGTCGTCCCATATTTTGAGGAGTGCCGTTTCTGTGCCATGGCCTGGGCGGAATCCTGATTGCAGAAGGTCCAAGAGTTTGTGTTTGTCCAGGTGGCATTGTAGCTGTTGTACTACTGCTTTTTCCATAATTTTGGAGATAGTATTAAGGCTTGTTATCGGTCTGAGGCAGTTAGGGTCCTTAGGATCAAGGTTGGGTATCTTTAGGAGGAGTTTAACGATGCCTTGCTTGAGGGCGATCGGAACAATCCCTTCTTTGAATGACTGATTTATGAGATGTGTTATAATAGGAGCCAAGATATCAGAAATTCTTTCAGGAGGTTTGTTGGAATGATGTTGTTTGGTGATGTGCTGTCTTGGAGGCTTCTGATGATGTTTTTGGTGGTGTAAGTGGTGATAGGGCTCGGTGAAAAATTTGGTGATGTTGTGATGTTTGAAGCAATTTAGTCTTTTTGATTTTGTGGAATGGTTGGTTGTTTTTTCCTGTTGAATTGTTTTCCGAATGTTGTCGATTTTGTCGATGAAGAAATCTGATAACTCATTACAGAATTCTTGGGTTTTGTTTGCTGGGGGTTCTAGGTAGGTAGGGTTCAAAGTCTGGGCGACTATTTTGAAAAGTTCCAGAGGGCAATTTAAGGCTGTTGAGATGATGTTTGAGAAATAATCTTTTTTTGCTTTGAAGATTGCTTTGTGGTGTTTACCAGTGAGTGCTTTGTAGTTTGTGTGGTTTTCCTTAGTAGGATTTCTTCTCCATGCTCTTTCAGCTCTTCTGTGTTCTTGCTTCAGCAGAGTAAGAGTGCCATTAAACCATCCCAGGTTTCTTTTGCGGATGAGTGTTCTACGTTTAGGAGCCACTGAGTCTGCTGTTTGTAGTAATGCCTTGTTTAAGGAGTTGAGGGTTAGTTCCGTTGAAAGGTTTAAATTTAACATTGCTATTTTGTTTGATAATGTAGTTTTGAAGAGTTCGGAATGTAGTTTCCTCTGAGGTCTGGTCCAGTGTGCTGTTGTTGTGGGTTTCTGTTTTTCGAAGGTGGAGTTAGTGGCGATTGTGAATTTGATAGCGTGGTGGTCCGTCCATGGTAGTGGTACATTGTCGAATATGTTGCTGTCCATATTTTGTTTGAAGATGAGGTCCAGAATGTGTCCTGAACCATGAGTGGGGGCTTTTATCAGTTGCCGAAGACCTAGTTCTTCCAGTTGGTTAATGCAGGCGGTGGCGATGGGGTCTTCAGTAGAGTTTGCCCAGAGGTTGAAATCCCCAAGTACTAGAAGGTTTTTGGTTTTCAGTGTGTGTATTGAAATGAATTCAGTGAACAGTGTCAGGAGATTGGTCTTCGGTCCTGGTGGTCTGTAGCATAGTAGTATGTGGATGGTGTCTTGAGGTGTTGTTTGAAGATGTAGGGTGAGTGTCTCCATGAAAGGCACTGGGTTCTGTAGGGTAGGTTTGATGAGCGCAAGGTGAGATTTGAAGATTACTGCAAGGCCTCCTCCTTTTTTTCCTATTCTGTGCTCAGTTAGGATGCTGTAGTTCTCAGGCACCAATTCAGTTAGGATAGAATTGCAGTCAGGTATTAGCCAACTTTCTGTAATGAAGAGGCAATCTATGTTGTTTTTCAGTGATGAAGTCATGGACTTCCACTCTATGCCTGTCTGTAGATCTGGTTTGATAAGGGTGCACGCTAATTGTTTTGGTTGAATTGGTGTTTTCTGGTGCTTGATGGTTGATTGTAGGTTGGTCCTTAGTAGTTGTTCTTTCTGTAGTATTTTTTGAATGGAGGTTGGTAATGTTGAGGTGGTATTTCTTAGTTTGCAGAGAGCGTCTGCTGAGTATTTGAAGTTCCACATGGCGAGAAAAAAGTTGATGGTGAATAAGATTAATACGATGATGATACTGATGTAGCGATGATGAGGTTGCTGAGAAGATGATAGTCTTGAATGATGCTGCTGATAGTCGGGTGGTGTGCTGGTGGTGCAGATGGTGGTGTGAATAGTTCAGGAGGAGGTGATGGAGGGGGGCCCCACTGACCTGCCGCCCTCCCGTTGATCCAGAGGAAGGCAAAAAAACCCTATCTTAGCTGGCCAATTGCTACAGTAGAGGAAAAAATTTCCTTCCTGACCTCCCGAGAGGCGTTCGGACCGGAGGACCCTGGATCAACTGCTAGTGGGTGGTGCCTTGGGTTACTTACCTGACCACAGATGGAGGGGAGAGAAGAAGAGGCGGGAGGGGGAGAATTGGAGGGGGGTGAGAAGGAACGGAAGGAGAGGGCTGAGAGACCTGGGTCACTACTTACCATTGCTGCAACCAGGTCTGGTGGATCATGCTGGGTGCCGGGCTGGGATTGAGCTGTGGTACCCTGATTCTCTGTAACCTGGTGGCCCTGTGGTGAGGTGACGGTGGTGAGGGAGGAGGTGTTCAGGGTGGGAGGGGGCGCGCAGGCCCGCTGAAGAGGAAGTGGGGTGAGCTGAGGAGATAGGCCGGTGCAGGCCGGAGCTAGGCCGCAGCCGCGGTCTGTCCCTCGTGTCTAGCTGGCTAGGCCAGAGGCGACCGGGCAGCGGCTGCGGATGGTGCCCGGAGGGCAGGGGCTGAGTGGGGCTGAGTGGGGGTCGGGGGGGACCGGGTCCCGGTACTAACCTGCTGGCGGGGTCCGGGGATGAGCTCCGGGTAGAAGGTTAAGTGATTGCGGCCGCCCTGGGTGGACCAAGATGGTTGATGGGCTAGGCCCAAGCCGTGGACTGTCCTGATGCTCGGGCTCCCGGTGTGGCTGTGGTCCCATCTGTGGATGGTGGGTTGGGCCTGGTAGGATGGAGCACGCTGGCCTGCCGATGGAGGCTTGGGGATGAGCGGCAGGCCGGTGCTGGCCGGAGCTAGGCCGGAGCCGCGGTGTGTCCTGAGAGACTGCCCCGGGAGGCTGGCGGCTGGGATTGTGGCGTTCCGAAGGCTGTGGGTGGCGCGGTGGAGTGCTGGGGGCAGAGCTAGGCGGAGCTAGGCGGGAAGGGTCTGGGGTGGTCTGGGGTGATCACTTCCTGTTCCTGGTCCTCGCAGCTGGGGGGGTCCCGGTACAATGCAGCTGGGGGTCAGGGGATAGTCCTGGATGGATGGAAGGCTGGGTGGCTGGATGGCCGTAGCAACTGGAAGCCGGAGCTTCCAAAGGCACGTCTGCTCTCTGCTCTGACAATGCAGCAATAAGATGTATGGATCACAAAGGTTTTGGTATGGGAGGGGGATACTGAGATATCCAACTAGCCCAGTTGGAGCCGAGCGGGTTACAGAGTGATCCCAAGGGGGTAGCCCGCACAGCCAGCTAGTACTGATATATTTTGTGAAGGTCCCCGTCGATCCCTACAGTAACAAATCCCATAGACCCTTGGCTGAGTTCTTAATCTACTTACGTTTCCTTGTTACACTACTTTAGTGAGGTTGGACTCAATATATACATGGAATAACTCCGGAAACACTTATACTTAAAGGTATTAAAATGTTCTTTCTCTACCCCCCTTTTTTATATAAAGTTTTTGATTATTGATGCACTGTATATGCCTCTGTCCTTTCTGATAAGGTCATGTTGGCCCCAGCTACGAGATAACAAATGTATTATTTTCATTTGTTCTGTTATTGTAAAATTCTCAATAAACATATTGAAAGAGAAATACAATCAATCTGTGATCACCACTCTCTACTAAATAGACAGGCATTGATTTTTTATTCTTAACTTTAATCTTGCATAGATCATTCCTTTGACATTTTGAAGTGTGCGGGAGATGAGAGATCAGATGACAACCTATGTGGATAGAGCTGTAGTATTAAAAACAGGAGAAATATGTCCTGAGTTCTGTAAAGCTTAACATAACCTATACAATCTCATTGTACATATTCCTTTAGCTCTACCATCAACTATGTAGTGCAAGAGCCTGTCTGATTGGATACAGAGTGAATGGATGGATAGGTGGGTTCTCCTATTCCATAGTTCTGGTAAACCTAAAGGAAATTGTACAGAGATTGTACAATCAGATTGCATAGTGTATGGCCATCTTTATACAAGTACATAGGAGGGAGTGGACAGAAACACTCAGCTGTCCAGCCCTGTTTACATGTCTGCACAGCAGGAACTGACATTCCCACATGCACTTTTTGTTTGTTGGGGGGGGGGGCGTTTTGGAGCATTTTCACTCATCACACATAGGGCAGCCCATCCACTTGAATGGTCTGCCCTACACAGAACAATCACCCCAAAGAAGCTTCGGAACTTTTTTAGAGTGGAGCTTGGTGTGGTTTTTAACATGATTTTTGGTGGCTGAGTGGCTGTAGAACATATCTTCAGAACATATGTCATTACATTGGTGTTGGTGTTCCAGCATTACCCGTGGGTGTGTTCCAGAATCACTACATTGCACATTATGATAGAGTGGGAAGAGGTTGAAAAACGTAACTTTGACAATAGCCACAGCCTATGTTTAGGGTATGCTCCCTGTATGTAGGTTTTTTTTTTACTATTCCTATAAAATCTTTGCTTACAAATACAGTGTATATCAATGACACTGACAGAGCATAATGAGTTTTCTAAACAAGACTCATCATTTGTGCAAAACAAATAAATATAACCCTTAACATTTGTAATATGTGTGCAGCATCAGTTTCTATTTGATTTCTTTCATCAGTAGAATGTGATATTCCCTTACCATTCAATCCAAGATAAAAATAGCCATTAAGAATATTCGACCATAAGAGTTAAAGAGCATTCACAAATAGAGAAACTAGCCTAACACTATAGTTTAAGAACATTCAACCAGAAGGGCACATACTACAAGGGAGACTTTTGCAATGTGTATACATACTGTAGAGATTCCTTTGAAAATGGCCAAATTAATGGGTGTTCAGCCGAGGGAACCTACTGATTGTTGGGGAGCTGACACCCTCCGGTGTCCTAGCAACTATTGACTCCTGCCCTGCACATTCAGCTGACAGCTGGGTATTCCAGCTGATAGATGAATGTAAGCAAAGAGATAAAGCTAAATAAAAAAAAAAAATAATAAATAAAAAAAATTATATGGGTTCTCGCCCAAATTCCATACCAGACTATTTGGCTCTGGTATAGATTCTAAGAGGGAACTCCATACGAGAAAAAAAAATAATGGATACTCCCCAAAAATACATAGACGACTGTGTTCTGAGCGTGCAGCCTTGCTGACCATCCAGGGGAACCCCTGGAAAAGCACCATGTCCCCATGTTAATGAGAAAAAGTATCTATTCCCCACAAATATGACCCAATGGTTGTTAGACCCCTTTTACACTGAGGTGCTTTTCAGGCGCTTTCACGCTAAAAAAATCACCTGAAAAGCTCACGAAAAGCTATTTTCATTAAAATCAATGAATGCTTTCACACTGGGGCGGTGTGCTGGCAGGGTGGTGAAAAAACACCCCTCTCCGTTGAAATTAATTGAAAGCGCTTCAAAAGCGCCTGAAAAAACTCTTCAAAAGCACCTGAAAAGCTCTTCAAAAGCGCCTGAAAAGCTTGTCAAAAGTGCTCAGTGTTTTACTGGCAGTTTACAAGCGTCTCAGGAAGGCTACTTTCACACTGGGGTGGGCGGGTGTCGGCGGTAAAGCGGCACTATTTTTAGCACCGCTTTACTGTTGTTTTACCAGTGTTAGTCGGCCACTAGCGGGGTGGTTTTAACCACGCTAGAGGCCGAAAAAGGGTTAAAACCGCCCGGCGGTTTGGCGGCGCTGCCTTATTGTTTTCAATGGGCAGGGGCGCTTTGGGAGCGGTGCATACACCGCTCCTGCAGTGATGCAAAGATGCAGCTTGCAGAACTTTTTTTACTGTCTTGCAAGCGCACCGCTCCAGTGTGAAAGCCCTCAGGGCGGTTTTAACCATGCTAGCGGCCGAAAAAAGGTTAAAACCTCCCAGCGGTGGCCGCTGCCCTATTGTTTTCAATGGGCGGGGCGCTTTAGGAGCGGTGTATACACCGCTCCTACAGCGATGCAAAGATGCAGCTTGCAGGACTTTTTTTACCATCCTGCAAGCGCACTGCTCCAGTGTGAAAGCCCTCAGGCTTTCACACTGGAGAGACAGGAGAGGCTCTTTACAGGCGCTATGCAGGTGCTATTTTTAGCGCTGTAGTGCCTGTAAAGCGCCTCAGTATGAAAGTAGCCTTAGGGTCTCCAGATGGGGAAATTGGAATCTAAAAGCCCCTTTTAACAATAAGTAGCCCCCAGATACTCCCCCATGTAAATGAGTATGAGTAAATAGTCCCCTTACTTATTCACAAAAAAGTAAACCTTAAATAATAAACACACACACAGTTTTTGGCAAGCCCACAAAAATGTCCCCGAATATATATGAGCCATCAGTCATGTCACCCACTGATGCAGATCCACACCCATCATGATGCCTGATACCCACAGACCTTGTGAAAGAAAAAAAAGCCAATCAAAAGGTCCAAACCTGTTGCTTGACTCCCACCGAATGACATTGCCTGGTCCCTACAGTAAAAATAAATAAATATTAAAAACATAACCATAATGATTAATCCACTTCCACATGTTTCTTCATACATTCATAAAAATAGTGCAGTCTTTAATAATGCCATGCTCTATCACTTTAAATAGGTGCACATTTTCTGTGCTCCCCGCCAGTGAACTCACCCATTCACTAACTTCCGTGGACTCTTAATTATATATGAGTCATGCTTTATATGAATATCCTATTGATTTGTTGGGATTTGTAGTCCTCCTCGATGGCTGTATCCTAATTCAGATGGGTATGTGTCCTAGGGATGTATATTTCTCACACGGTGCATATGTGAAGTAGACAATAGAGGGAATCCACATTTCCTAATTCCATTTAATTGGTTTTAAAACGCTAAAAAACTTATGCCCTGTACACACGATCAGACATTGATCGGACATTCCGACAACAAAATCCATGGATTTTTTCTGACGGATGTTGGCTCAAACTTGTTTTGCATACACACGGTCGCACAAAGTTGTCGGCATTTCCGAATTCCAAGAACGCGGTCACGTACACTACGTACGACGAGACTATAAAAGGGCAGTTCAGTACCAAGCGCGGCACCCTTTGGGCTCCTTTTGCTAATCTCGTGTTAGTAAAAGTTTGGTGAGAGACGATTCATGCTTTTTCAGACTTGTGGTTTTCAGATCGTATTTCTGCTGTTCAGTTTGTGCTTGTAGGTTTGTCTGGTCTTCAGTGCGTGCAGCAAGTTACCCTTGACTTGTCATTGTGTTCTTGTTCGTTACTGATTTTCAGGTCGCTCTTTACAGGCCTTGCTGTTCTTCAGTGCGTTCTGTTACTCCGTTCTGAGCAGCCAACCCTTTTCTAGCCATGTTGCATATACGTACTCATCGTAGAGTTCATGCTGTGCGGGGGCTTGGTGTTGAGGTCCTTACTTTGACACAACTTTGTAACAGTCCTAGAACAGGGTAAGGAGGAGTTCATGGACCAAGAATTGGTTGCTCCAGCGTGAGATCCATGGGATTAATCCTGACGATTTCAAGAACTTTCTCCGGATGACGGACCCCGTATTTCACCGCTTGTTGGCTTTGCTGACCCCCTATATCAGCAGGCAGGATACCTGCATGAGGCAAGCCATCACTCCGGAGTAGAGGCTCGTCGCCACCCTGCAGTACTTGGCGACGGGGAGAAGCCTGCAGGACCTCAAGTTCTTGACAGGCATCTTCCCCCAGGCTCTGGGGATCATTATCCAAGAGACCTGTTCTGCCATCATCCAGGTCCTGCAGAAGGAGTATATTAAGGTAAGATTTTTATCCTTTAACATCACATTTTATTGTATTTAATGTTTGATAATATATTGTATTTCTTTCCTCATTCCCTAATTACCATGATTGTAATATGCTGTGAATGTCCCCTTTGTCCTCATGCTGGATTTTTATGTAAATTTTTTTGTCCTTCATACATATTTGCCTTCACTCCCCACCCCAGCATGCTCTCCTGCGCCTATATTCACCTCGTCTAGTCACTTAACAATGTATTTTGTCAGCTCCATAGTAGTGCTTTACCTTAAATACCCCCTAAAATGTTTAAAATTGTGATGTGTGCTTTAAATTCAGGCAGAGTGCCAGAGGCTTGTTTTTTTGGGTCCCAAAATCATTTGGAACCCTCCCTCCCCCCAACTGCTAACTCAGCTGATACCAATCCTCTATCTATCCTCAATCCTCTATCTGCTGACTTTGCCAAACCCATACACACTATACCTACCTCTTTTGTGGTCAGATTTATGGATGAATTCCCCAAAGCATGGAGTGCAAGGGCCTGCCTGAATACTTTCAAATGGTATTGTTTAAAGTTTTTGTATCCTATTATTATCTTGATAGGTAATTGCAGAATGTAAAAATGTACTCAAATGTGTACAATGTGTATTTATCTCTTTGTATTATGACGCTTCTTACCTATCCAGTGGGCTGCCAATAGTGTAAGTAAGGAGGGGTTGGCCAAAGTAATCCACATTATTTAGGCATTCATCTCTCAATGAAGGGAAGAGGGTTACCTGTCCAAATCACCCCCCCCCCATAAAATTTCTAAAATGGCCCATTAGGAGGGGGGGAATCTGATAGGTGGACCTTATACCTTTGTCTTTAAATAGTCCCTAAAATAAATGTTATACTGATGTTGGACAAGAATGTTTGTGTCTAATATGCTTTCCATGTTTATGTGCAAAATGAATAATTTTTTATTCTTGTTTGACTCCACAGTTTCCTTCCAACCCACAGGAGTGGTAGACTGTGGCCTCCCACTTTGCCCAGCGGTGGGACTTTCCTAACTGCGGAGGGGCAATTGATGGGAAACACGTCCACATCGTCCCACCACCCAACTCGGGGTCATACTATTACAACTACAAGGGGTTCAATAGTATTGTGATGTTGGCGGTGGTATTGACTACTTACGAGTTCCTGTATATGGAGGTGGGGAAGAATGGCCGGATGTCAGATGGTGGAGTCATCGCCCACATGGAGTTCTACATGCATCTCCAGAATGGCAGCTTGGGCTTGCCACCTCCAGAAGACAATGCGGAAGGACTCCCATTCGTCTTCATTGCGGATGAAGCGTTTGCGCTGGGGGACCATCTTATGTGGCCACCCCGGACCAGAGGGTTTTTAATTACCGGCTGGCCAGAGCCCGAAGAGTGGTGGAGAACACGTTTGAAATAATGGCCAGCCGGTTCCGCCTATTTCTTACACCGATACACATGGCGGAGTATAAACTGAATCACCTCATCCTGGATTGCTGTGTTCTCCACAACTTTTTAAGGAGAAATTCTGTGAACTATGCTGGCTCAGTTGAGCCTGAATCTGGAATTAATTTAAATGAACCAACCCTGACGGCTCTGGAAGCTGGAATTCCTGGCTTGCCCCCCCTGAGTGCCCACGAGTCCGTCTAAAATACATGGAATACTTTGCGGGCAGGGGGGCCATCAATATGCCAGACGATGTCTGAGCCTTCTTAAAAAAAAATAAAAAATGTAACTTCAAAAATATTTGTTTACATTTACTGCTTGTGTTTCTTTTAGCTGACCATGACATAAATTTGGGCAGTCCTGAAAATGGCGTGATTGTGTAAAATGCGAAAGCACTGTTGGGTGTTATTTACTAAAGGCAAAGACACTTTGCACTACAAGTGCACATGAGACTGCACTGAAACTGCATTTGTAGTGCAAAGTGGATTTGCCCTTAGGAAATAACCCTCATTGTCACAGAAAACACCAATTTTCACACAAAAAAAGTTTAGGAGCATTGAAAGAAGAAGCCACACATTGCTGATCCTCAATATTTTTAATCCAAGCACAATCACATGTGCATTTATAAAAGTTTTTTTAAAACAAACCAACAAACCAACATGTTTGTTGTATACAATATTTCTAGGTGACATTAATAAAAGTAGAAATGTCCTTTTAAGGTAAAACAGGCATGTTTAAAACCAACAATAAATACACAGATCTGGAACTTACAAAGTTCAACTTTTGTAGAAATTAAAAGCAATATCAGACATGAATATTTATAAATTGTGTTTGATATTGCGTTCAGATGGGGTGAAGTCACCCCTGGAAAAGCCAAATTTTGAAGATGCACACAAACTGCAGAATGTCATCATGTGCTAGCTGCCATCATGGGGGATCAAGGGACGTGTTTTGTGTGTGCAACCCCTTCCTCTCAGCTACTTTATTATTGAGGAAGGGGTTGCACCCCCAAAACGCATACATTGATCTCCCTTGATGGCAGATAGCACATGTTGACACAGTGTGTGCATCTTCAAAATTTGACTTTTCGAGAATATTTCAAAAAAGGTGCTAAAGATTTTAGGGAAAAAAAGCCAACTAAATTAGGGATTTCAAGGAGTTTTAAACTCTCCCTAAAACATCAATAATGTTCTTCATTTTTTTTGAACATCATTGATGTTTTGATTGACGTTTTCCAAGTCCCTATTACACCCCATTATCTCCCCGATCAGGATCTGGGCACTTTCACTGGTAAAATGACCTTCATCCACAACATCATGATCACCTAAAAATATAGAAAAAACAAAAACACCATGTATTATAAATATGCAGGCATCCATCTCTTACCTGAGCCTGTGGTCGCAGACACTCACCTGTTGTGGTGACTATTTCGATAATGTCTCCCTCCTCCTCCTGTTGGCTTTGGGGGATGTCCCCTTCTTCCTGAGGTGGGGGGTAGGTGTCTCATCTGATGAATAGGAACACAGGACAACTGCTTACTTTTTTGCAGCACTCTCCTGATCCTTCTATACTGATCATGCTCCCTTAATTTTAAGATCCAGCCACCGTTTCCGGAGTTGATCCTTGGATCACCATACCCCAAAATTCTTCTGCAGACTTTTCACAACTTCCGCCATGATCTTGGCCTTTCTCACATTTGGGTTTGGGTAAGGTCCATACTTCCCGTCATAGTCGGCCCTTTTCAGTATGTCGACAATCTCCAACATCTCCCCAAAGGACATATTTAAGGCCTTAAATCGTCTCCTCCGGGATCGGGACGTTTCTGGCTCCGGGCTTTCCTCCTCATTGCTGTAATTAGCACGCACCTGCTCTGTCTCCGCCATGTGCTCTTCCCCACTGCGCCCAACGAGAGGGGGCGGGGAATAGACTAGAAAGAACGTCAGGGGCGGGCGGAGTTTCATGCATGCAGTGTATATAAAGCGTAACATGCATGCGTAGTACATATAATCTGTGAGCGGAGGAAGGAATATCGGAAGCGTTGATCGTGATAACAAAGGTAACATTTAAACTTGGGCCTATACTACTTAGAAATTGAGGCCTATATTGGGACAAGATTAGGAGAGTTTAGCCTAACATTAGGGTTTGTCTTGTGTTGTGTCTTGCAGAGAAAATTAATATATTGAAGGATCAGGACTTTATCACCATATTCATTGATATGTTCAGGTAGCTGCCCTGTCTGTGGCAGGTAAACCACCCCGATTATAAGAACCAAACAAAGAGGAAGGCAGCGCTGGATAAATTGCTGGAAATTGTAAAGCCGGTAATCCCCATGGCAGACATCACCTATTTGAAGGCCCTAATTGGTGGCACTTATCTAAGGGAGCGCAAGAAGGTCCAGGATTCCCAGAGATCAGGAGCAGCAGATGACATTTATGTCCCCAGGCTGCGGTACTATGACAGACTGCATTTTCTGGCAGGTCAGACTGAACCCAGGCCAGCACTCTTCGCTCTTCCTTCCACGCTTCCTTCCCCCCCTAGCTGATGCTTCTGACATCCAACCTGGGCCTTCCAGGCAGCAACATGTGGAGGATCCCAGCTTGAGTCAGGTATAGCATACTTCTAAATATTCCTGGTTGTCAAATTAATGATTTTAAATCTATGTTAGTTTGGGTTAATAATTTATGATTGTGACTAAAACGATGTCCCTTTTTCATACACAGCAAAGTCTCAGCCAGGAGGTGGCTGGGCCAAGTAAGCTGCCCGATACCTAGGTCCCTCCCCTCCGCCTTCAAAGAAAAAGTGGCAGGAAGAGGAGTAACCTGGAGGAGGCTGCAATTGACCTATTTTGGAAGGCTACTGAGGCCCTCAGAACACCCCACAGTGTGGAAGAGGATTTTGCTGACCTAACAGCATGCAAAATACTGCAAATGGAGGAGGGCCAATGCCTCTCATGTGAGTTTCTCATTTTAGAAGCTCTAAATAAGGGGTTGAGGGGCCAACTCACATGCCAAAGCCACATTTGTGAGCTTACCCATGGTCCTCCTCCTCCTCCAGGTCCTCCTCCTCCTCCTCCAGGTCCTACTCCTCCTCCTGCCACACCTCCAACACCAGAGCCACAGCGTGGAAGGAAGCGTCTAAGGAAGACCAGAGAGTGATGGCCTGGGTTCAGTCTGGTCTGGAAAAAGATGCAGGCTCTTGTATGACCACAGCCTGGGGACATACATGTCATCTGTTGCTATTCCTGATCTCTTGGACTTCTGGACCAGATTGTACTCCCTTATATATGGACTCCTCAGGCCACCAATTTTGCAGTAAAATAATTGATGTGTGACCTGGGGGCCAAAGGCTTCGCCAATTTCTGCTGTTTCTCCAGCGTTGCCTCCCTCTTTGTTTGGTTATGAGCCCTTAATAAAGGAATTTTGGTTTAAATTATACTTGCCTATGTGTGTTTTCCTTCAAAAAGGACAGATGTTTGTGAGGAGGCAGGTACATTTCAAAAATACAATGTGAAATTAACAAGAGACACCAACACCAAGCAATCTCCTTGAGATTAAATAATACAAGATAATAATGGTGTTGTGGTAACTTAACACGCAAAACACACACCAAAACTATTCAGGAGTAAAAAAATTAACAAAAAAAAAAAAAAACACAAGATCAGGCTTTAAAAAAATACATCCCAAAATGATAATTTTTTAGTCAGATGTGACAAATAAAAATACATTGATGAAATCACGATAAATAATAAAGAAAGAAGTTTGTGAGAACTCTGTGTGAATATGAGCAGCAAAACAACTTCATTCTTCTAGCATTATAAAGAAGAGAGTGCGCTGCATTAAACCATTTAAAACATTGCAGCGTGTCGAAAGTGCTAGATCCATTCCGAATGCTAATTTTACCAGACCGAGCAGTTCCGTCTCGGAATTTATTTTGAGCATGTGTGGCGCTTTGTGCGTCGGAATTGTCCACACACAGTTGGAATTGACGCGATCGGATTTTGTTGTCAGAAAATTTTATAGCCTGCTCTCAAACTTTGTGTGTCAGAAATTCCGATGGAAAATGTCTGATGGAGCCCACACAATTTCCGACAACAAGCTCCGATCGCACATTTTCCGTTGGAAAATCTGACCGTGTGTACAGGGCATTACACTCCCTTTTCACATATAGTATACAAGCAAAATCATGGGACCAGAAGTATTGTGCTGGTGTGCGCTTCACCAGCCAGATATGACATCACCAATGGCTGTCACCTGACCTAATCATTATTCATTTTACATATTTATGTTTTTGATATTTTTTATATTTCTTTTGCTTTTGGATATATACTTTACATTGTTGTGAGATATTTAACTGAGCAGCGCCTAATTAGTTATCTTTAGTTCATGAGGGTTTATAGCTTTATTAAAATAGCAGTCGTTCTTATTGTATACATGTACAGTAATTTAATTTGATTTAATTTAAATTGGGTTTAGATCCTAGTGTGGTTACACAACACATAATTGCCTGGTCACTGCCACTAAAGTAAATTAAGCAGCAGAGGCTCCTGAGTGAAGTCATTGACCACCAAATGTGCATATGAAGATAACTGGTCAATGGCGCTATTGATCAAATATGGTAATCTCCATATTTGGTCTCTGATGTCATCTAGAAAACCACGCTGCTTAGTTTAACCTTTAGCTTTAGTGGATAAGGGTCTGGTATGGTTTTGGTGGGTGGACCCTACACTTTTCTCTAATTTTTTGAGTGAGTTTCTCTCCTAAACCTTAAAAGGTCTGGTATAAAATTTTAAGGGGAACACCATGCAATTTTTTGTCAACACTATCCTCACCTCTTTTTTCTATATTCACTTGTCAGCTGGTAATCCCATTCTGACAGCTAAATGTGCTCAGCAGGGATGAGTCACTGGTTGCTGGGATGCAAGCAGGTGCCGGGTTCTTAACAACCAATAACCTCAAGAGCCATATGCAGGAAGTTTTTGCATTTAGCAGCAGTAGTAACAGCAGTAGTAACAGCAGTAGTAACAGCAGTAGTAACATCACTACTAATGTTTCAGCTCCTGCTGCAGCTTTAGGTTCGGCTTGACTGAACAACCATTTATTCAGTCATTCCCTAAACTTCTCCAAACAGTGAACAAATCTGCAGCTTATAAATACTATACACAGTACAGAGATCTCATATTTTTCCCTCTTCTGGTCGAATTGTCTTAGCCTACAGTGTTATATTGATAGAATGTTTAAGACCCCTTTCACTCTGGCAGCATGCGGCCATTAGCGCTAAAGCGCCACTTGTTTTTTGCGGCGTTTCAGTGGCGTTTTTCGTCCGCTAGCGGGTCGCCTTTTACGCCCCAAAAATTGTAAAAAGTACCATTTTGCGGTGCTTTCAAAGCACTTTTCAGGCGCTTTGGAAGCGCTGCCCATTCATTACAATGGGCAGGGAGTTTTGGGAGTACTATTTACAGGGCTCCCAACCTGCCCCAAAGATGCTGTTTGCAGGACTTTTCATAACATCCCACAAGCACACGGCCCCAGTGTGAAAAAAGACATACTGCAATGAATAGAAGGCGCTTTTCTGGCGCTTTTCAGAGGCTATTTCTAGCGCTAAAGCATCTAAAAACTGCCTCAGTGTGAAAGTAGCCTAACTTTTATGGTCAAATGATTTTAAGATTTTTGTTTTTTCGGAATCACTACTGTCTCATTCAGATATGTGCAGACTTCAGCTTTGAATTTTTACCTCTGCAAACAGTCTTTTACCAGCAAGGCAGATAAGAATAGCCTGAAAAGCCTGTGAAAAGAATCGTAGGGCTCAATATACTCCCAGTATATGAAGATACAAAATATGTATATGCAATATTTTGTAACAAATACTTAAAAAGGAAAGGTTCTTACAACTAAGCAGCTGGTGTCAGAAATGTGTCAAAGCTTCTCATCTTTTTAAAAAATTGAATATAGGTGATGCACTGAAATCACTGCCCACTTTACCTACTAAGGATTAAAATATAACTTTCATTTCAATACCTTCACTAAAATATTTTAGAAATTGTTGCAGTACTTCATGAGTCTAAATAACTACAAGGTGAGAAAAACGTATTTCAGAGGAGACATACCTTTTATCTCTCAAATCAAATCTTTATTATAAAAAATAGTTACGGTACATTTGCATAATGCTCTCTAATAATAAAGAGGTTACTATTTCCCGTTTTTGCCACCCTCTAGGAGAATCAAAATCTAAGTGCTAAAAAGTCCCCAATATAACCCAAAACAGATTGTTTGTTGCACTTCGGCGGAAGATGGCAGCTTAGTTTGTGAGCTCCCACTGACAGAGAGGATTACCAGCTTACAACGGAGGTTTTATTGCACACTAACCCGCCCGCACCATCATGGGGACCTCCCCCCACAGTTCCTCCACATCCTGCTCCAGGTCTCCCCGTGATCTGACCGGCAGAATGAGCTACAACTTCCTTGAAATGTTATGGTCTCAGGCAAGTAACATGGTGCCCACATGAGGCTCTCCCCCACTGTCAGGCCTGCCATCTGGAAATGCAGCCTCCACACGACTCTCTCCTGATAATGGAGAGATAATCCTCACACCGCACCAGCATCCCAGCCTCAATGATCTCCAGTCCGTGGCAGCGGACATAAAAGAAACCCTGCTGGCGGCGATCTCGGACCTCCAGATCAACATACAGGTGATCACAGGCAGAGTACTTTCAGTGCTATGCAGTACATGTAATGTTATGGACACCCACACTTTACAACTCAGGGACCTGAACCGCCACATGGAAGATTTGGACAACCGTGGCAGGTGCCACAATCTCCGACTATGCGGCCTCCCTGAATCGATCGATGTAGACCAACTGCAGACCGAATTGGTAGGCCTTTTCAATACTATACTGGACAGAGCCCCCACTTCCCCTATAGGGATGGAACAAATCCATTGCGCCCCACGAGGCAGGGATTCAGATCCTCCCAGGGATGTAGCCTGCTGCATAATGGACTATCAAATTAAAGAGGACATCTTAGGGAGGGCCACCCAAAACCGCACTCTTTCCACCATCACACTATAATGCCGGAGAGAACTCCTAAAGGTACTACGTACCAATGGAATCCAATACAGGTTTTAGATGTTTTTGATGCCATTCCCAGTCCCCTTCCATTCACTAGTAGGGGACTCGGGCTAGCTTCCCACTCCCGTTCATCTGACCTGCCTCACTCTAGGGCCTCCACCCCCTCCCATAAAGTAGCAGACCTTCCATACCACCAACCGGTTTTCAGTTAACTCTGCTTCCGTCCTACCTCTTCTCCCCACATGCAACCTCAACTCAAACACACACATCCTCCTGTGATCAGCGGGTCAGACCCTATTCACTGCTTCTACTACTCCACATCTTTGCTGGCTTCTCCCCCCACAGTGGTATCCAGCAATGCCCCACTTTTAGATCTTTCACCACATCCACACATAATACCACTGAACCACTCTGGCTACACCTTGAAATAGGTATACAGTCCACTCGGACTAGCAGGCTGGTCCTCGCTACCAAGTGACCATGCATCCACCATTCTCAACCCTTCACCTCTTTGCTCCTACACTTCAATCTTGGACCGACACCCTTATTTGACATTATCCTTACCCTTCGCCCCTTTCCTGTCCTTTACCTCAGCTCTTGCTTACTGATCACGACCCTCAGCTAATCACTAGACCCCTGGCTTTTCTTTCCGCACCCTTTTCCTCCTCCTCCTCCTCCTCCGCATCCCTACTTCAGTCCAACAGGTTGAACTCCCCGCTTAAAATCAAGGACTCCAGCTTTCCTCGGACAATGACATGACTGCCACATAATCATACCAAATCCAAAACCAAGCTCATCTCCCTTAACGTTTGTGGTATTAATCTCCCAGAAAAATGCTCCTAACTACTTTTCTCTATGCAAAGAAACAAAGCTGACATCATATTCCTTCAGGAAACACATTTTAAGACAGATTCCACCCCAAAACTTTCCAATGCCCACTTCCCAACATCTCTCGATGCAACTAACCACATGGCAAAATACAAAGGAGTATACATCCTATTTGCAAAACGTTGCCTGTTTCAAATCAAGGACACCTACATTGACGAGGAAGCACTTTTTATCTTCGTAAAAGGCTCATTGTTCAGGAAAAAAATCACCCTTGCGAATGTATATGCGCCAAACACTAAACATGTCCCTTTCTTAAGATCAACGCTACAAACACTCTCAACATTCCAGGAAGGCATCCTTATTCTTGGCAGGGATTTCAATGACCCTCTCAGCCCTTTACATGACACATCGGCAGGTACTTCCACCATGCCCTACAAAGCACTACGTGCAATTAAAATACAACTCCAAGAGTTGACACTGCACGATTCATGGTGAACACTTTAACCTAATGCAAAAGACTACACATTCTACTCAGCCCCACATGACCGCTATTCAAGACTTGACTACCTATTCCTATCACAAAGAGACCTTCCAATGCTGAGTGCAGCCACCTTTGACCCCATGTATTTATTGGATCACCATCCTATCTCCATGACCATTGAATTTGAAAATAAGCAACTTACACCCTCAATTTGGTGTCTAGACCCCTCCCTCCTCACAGACAATAGTATAGCACTTGAAGTAGACAAACATCTATCACAATACTTTCAAGAAAACAGCTTCCCGGGCATATTTCCATTGTTGAGATGGGAGGCACATAAATGTACCATACATGGAGAATTAACATCAACATGGGGACAAGGTGCTTTGTGGTGAGGGGCCCTGCAGGGCGCCCCCTCCCCCAAAACACCCACCCCCCCATATTGAGGGCATGCGGCCTGGTACAGTTCAGGAGGGGGGGTGCTCGCTAGTCCCCATCCCCTTTCCTGACCGGCTGGGCTGCATGCTCGGTAAAGACTTTGGGGGGGACCCCACGCCGTTTTTTTGGCGTAGGGGATTCCCCTTAAAATCCATACCAGACCTAAGGGCCTGGTATGCCCCGCGACGGGGCTCGCAAGGTGTCAATCTCACCGATAAAAGCGGCGAGATTTACTTCTTTTTCTAGTCCCGTCATACCCAAGTCATGTTCAAAATGAACGGACTTGTCCATGTTTGGGCAAGTCTGTTCATTCTGAAAGTCCGCCATAACTCCGGTGAAAGTCCGTCGGTAAGACGGGCGGATCTAGCCTGCCGAAAAGTCCGGTCATGTGTAGGCAAGTCCGTCCATACAGAAAGTCCGGTGGTAGTCCACCGGAAAGTCCGGCGGGAAGAACGTCGGACCTAGTTTCACAGAAAGTCCGGTCGTGTGTACGCGGCATAAGGCTATATACAAGTTAGCAGCATTCGCAAACGACATCCTCTTGTTTCTTCCAGAACCACACATTACACTACCCAACTTACTTAAGGACTTTGCCAAGTTTAACATACTAACCAATTTACAAATCAACTTCACAAAATCGGAAGCTTTGAATATTTCCCTGCAAAAAGAGGCCCTAACACACTGTCAAATTAACTTTCCGTTCAGATGGAACCAAGATTCGATCACCTATCTTGGGATCCAACTGACATCTCAGTTATCTAACTTATATGCCAAAAATTACCTCCTGATCCTTCAACACATACAGAATGACCTGAAGTCATGGTCGCAGAGCATCTTCTCATGGTTTGGGAGGGCGTCCATAATCAAAATGAACATACTTCCGAGAATACTGTATGTTATGCAAACGATCCCCATAAAATTGCCAAAAGCTTTCTTTGCTTCGTATCGTAGAAACTGTACAAAATTTCTGTGGAGCAAAGGGCGTCCAAGACTCAGCTTCAAAAGATTGACTCTATCCAAACTAAAAGGTGGCATAGGCTTTCCTGATATAGTCAAATACCACTGGGCATGCCAATTGACAAGAATAATAGATTAGAATGTTCATACCCATACGAAAGCATGGCCGAACATTGAAAATGCATCCACCAGGATGCAAACAATGCCCCCTGATTTACAACACACTACAAATCTTCCAGAAAGCATGCAGTAAATTCCAAATTTCCTCCTCACCGGGTCCACTAACCCCATCCATAACAACCCAAATTTCACACCACACCTATTAGATTTGTTCCTTTCAGAAATTTGACTCCATACTGACATGAGGGCAGAACACTTCTTTGCCAGGGACACCTTTCTGACTTTACCCACATTGTCTAGGCAGATGTTATGACAATCATTCCCATTCTCACATACTGCCAACTCCGACATTTCCTCACACACCCACAAACACGGCGAGACTATGCTAGACAACGCACATCTCTCGAAGAACTTTGTACCAAAAAAGGACCACAAAGACACGATCTCTGACATATATTCTATCCTATTCTTGGATCATAACCCCAAATCTAATATCACAAGCCGCAGCTGGGAAAGGGAACTCTCGATTGACCTCTCCGATGGTAAATGGGAAAACATTTATTCCTATATCCACAAGGGGTCAATCAATGTATCCGCACAGGAAAATGGCTTCAAAGTCTTTTCTAGATGGTACAAGACCCCACTTAGACTTCATAAAATCTCCCCCTTTATTCTCCCCAATTGCTGGAGATGCTCTGACGCAGACTGGTCACTCCTACACATATGGTGATCATGTCCATCAATCCGAAAGTTCTGGAAAGAGGTCCACTGCCTTAGTGCCCTAATCACAACATACCAGATAGAATTTACTCTGGCTCAAATGATCTTACACCACTCCGCCATTCCAAAGAAAGACTCTCAACACCCACTATCTCTACACCTTATAACCGCTGCAAAAATGTGTGTCCCAAATCGCTGGAAGTCCTGTGAACCTCCAACCATTGCAGACTGGATAAGACGCATAAATAAAGTGGCAGAAATGGAAGATTTAGTTCACCAAGCCAAAGACACACCAACCAAATTCAGGAAAATTTGGACTTGTTGGCACCACTTTAAAATGACTGCCGAATATGCTCAATTTTTGTCTCAGTGATGCTTGAGGGAACGTGATGTCAGGTCGGAGGAGGAGGATAAGTCCACCCTTCTCTCCTTTAAGCTACCCCCCACTTCTCCTTTTCTATCCCTTACACATATACCACACCGCGAGTCCAAATAATACATCTATACATAAAAATACGATATCAACCACCCCCTTCTACCCCTTCCCGATATCAATATCTGGATCCACTTTAGCAATCATCGCCAGAGAGGAGCCTCTCTATACTAGGTCCCCTCGCCACTCCCGCTCAACTAACCTAATGGATTCTCCCCACCGACTCAACTAGCCTACCTGAATGCGGAAGGTGCCCATTGGACCCACCTTTTCTGTGTATTGCTAGTGGTCCGGTGACCACAATCCCACAGGGTTTCACCTGCCCTAGAGTCATTGGACACCTAACCCATGGTCAGCACTGGGCATCCAACCCATAACAACATGCAAATATCTCCAAAAGGGAAGCAATCAGTGGCGGCTGGTGCTCAATTTTTTTGGGGGGGCGCAAAGCCCTAACCAACCCCAGCCACACCCCCCCCGCCGGTCTCTCGCCCGCAATAGATAGATAAATAGACAGATAAAAGGACACATAGATAGACACTGGGTGGGATGGAGGGATAGATAGACACTGGGTGGGTGGGAGAGATATACACTGGGGGGTGGGAGAGAGAGAGATATACACTGGGGGGGTGGGAGAGAGAGAGATATACACTGGGGGTGGGAGAGAGAGAGATATACACTGGGGGTGGGAGAGAGAGAGATATACACTGGGGGTGGGAGAGAGAGAGATATACACTGGTGGGTGGGAGAGAGAGAGATATACACTGGTGGGTGGGAGAGAGAGATATACACTGGGGGGGTGGGGGAGAGAGATATACACTGGGGGCTGGGAGAGAGAGATATACACTGGGGGGTGGGAGAGAGATATACACTGGGGGGTGGGGGAGAGAGAGATATACACTGGGGGGTGGGGGAGAGAGAGATATACACTGGGGGGTGGGAGAGAGAGATATAGACTGGGGGGTGGGAGAGAGAGATATAGACTGGGGGGTGGGGGAGAGAGATATACACTGAGGGGGTGGGGGAGAGAGATATACACTGGGGGGTGGGGGAGAGATATATACACTGGGGGGGTGGGGGAGAGAGATATACACTGGGGGGGGGGTGGGGGAGAGAGATATACACTGGTGGGTGGGAGAGAGAGATATACACTGGTGGGTGGGAGAGAGAGATATACACTGGTGGGTGGGAGAGAGAGAGATATACACTGGTGGGTGGGAGAGAGAGAGATATACACTGGTGGGTGGGAGAGAGAGAGATATACACTGGTGGGTGAGAGAGAGAGAGAGAGATACACTGGGGGTGGGAGAGAGAGAGAAATACACTGGGGGTGGGAGAAAGAGATATACACGGGTGGGAGAGAGAGAGATATACACTGGTGGGTGGGAGAGAGAGAGAGAGATATACACTGGTGGGAGAGAGAGAGAGATATACACTGGTGGGAGAGAGAGAGATACACTGGTGGGTGGGAGAGAGAGAGAGAGATATACACTGGGGGTGGGAGAGAGAGATATACACTGGGGGGGTGGGAGAGAGAGAGAGAGATATACACTGGGGTGGGAGAGAGAGATATACACTGGGGGGGTGGGAGAGAGAGATATAGACTGGGGGGTGGGAGAGAGAGATATAGACTGGGGGGTGGGGGAGAGAGATATACACTGAGGGGGTGGGGGAGAGAGATATACACTGGGGGGTGGGGGAGAGATATATACACTGGGGGGGTGGGGGAGAGAGATATACACTGGGGGGGTGGGGGAGAGAGGTATACACTATTTCTTGTTCGTTTGTTACTGGTTTTCAGGTCGCTCTTCACAGGCCTTGCTGTTCTTCAGTGCGTTCTGTTACTTCGTTCTGAGCAGCCGACCGTTTTCTAGCCATGTTGCGTATGTGTACTGCTCGTAGAGTTCGTGCTGTGCGGGGGCTTGGTGTTGGGTCCTGACCTTGACACAAGTCCAGTCCATGAACAGGGTGGGGAGGAGTTCATGGACCAAGAATTGGTTGCTTCAGCGTGACCAGTTCTGTCATATGCCTTTGCTCCGTGAGATCCGTGAGAATAATCCGGATGATTTCAGGAACTTTCTCAGGATGACGGACCCCGTGTTTCACCATTTGTTGGCTTCTCTGACCACCTATATCAGCAGGTAGGATACCTGCATGAGGCAAGCCATCACTTCGGAGCAGAGGTTGGTCGCTACCTTGCGGTATTTGGCCACAAGGAGAAGCCTGCAGGACCTCAAGTTCTCGACAGGCATCTCCCCCCAGGCTCTGGGAATCATTATCCCAGAGACCTGTTCTGCCATCATCCAGGTCCTGCAGAAGGAATATATGAAGGTAAGATTTTTATCCATTTATATCACATTTTATTGCATTGAATGTTTGCTAATATATTGTATTTCTTTCCTCATTCCCTAATTACCATGATTGTAATATGCTGTGAATGTCCCCTTTGTTCTCATGCATGCTGAATTTTTATGTAATTATTATTTTATGCCCTTCATACATATTTGACCTTCACTAACCTACCCAGCATGGTGTCTCCTGCCCTATATTCACCTCATGTAGTGACTTGTAGTCACAATGTATTTTATCAGCTCTATAGTAGTGCTTTACCCCAAACACCCCCTAAAATGTTTGGAAATGTTATTTTTGATTCTAATTCAGGCAGAGTGCCAGAGGCTTTTTTTTGTGGTGTCCCCAAATTTTTGGTAACCCTCCCTCCCCCCAACTGCTAAGTCAGCTGATCCCAATTCTCTATCTATCCTCAATCATCTATCTGCTGACTTTGCCAAACCCATACACACTATACCCACCTCTTTACTGGTCAGATTTATGAATGAATTCCCCAAAGCATGTAGTGCAAGGGCCTGCCTGTATACTTTCCAATGGAACTGTTTTAAGTTTTTGTATCCTATTATTATCTTGATAGGTAATAGCAGAATGTCCAAATGTCCTCAAATGTGTACAATGTGTATTTATATCTTTGTATTCAGACACTTCTTACCTGTCCAGTGGTCTGCCAATAGTGTAACTAAGGAGGGGCTGTTCCAAGTAATACCCTGTATTTAGGCATTCATCTCTCAATGAAGTGAAGAGGGTTACCTGTCCAAGAGTTCCCCCCCCTATAATGTTAGAAATGGCCCATGAGGGGGGGAGGGGGAATATGATAGGTGTACCTTATACTTTGTTGTTGTTAAATTCCCCTTAATAAATGCTATCTGGAGGTTGCCCCAGAATGTTTGTGTCTAATCTGCTTGCCAGGTTTCTGTGAAAAATAGTAATGTTTATTTTTTTTTTTCATCAACAGTTTCCTTCAACGCCACAGGAATGGCAGACTGTGGCCTCCCACTTTGCCCAGCGGTGGGACTTTCCTAACTGCGGAGGGGCAATTGATGGGAAACACGTCCACATCGTCCCACCACCCAACTCGGGGTCGTACTATTATAATTACAAGGGGTTTAATAGTATAGTGATGTTGGCGGTGGTGTCGGCTAATTACGAGTTCTTGTATGTGGACGTGGGGAAGAATGGCCGGATGTCCGATGGTGGAGTGATCGCCCAGACGGAGTTCTACAGGCATCTCCAGAATGGCAGCTTGGACTTGCCACCTTCAGAGGACAATGTTGAAGGTCTCCCATTTGTGTTCGTTGCTGATGAAGCATTTGCGCTGGGGGACCACCTGATGCGGCCATTCCCGATGAGGACCCTCCCCCGGAACAGAGGGTTTTTAATTACCGGCTGGCCAGAGCCCGAAGAGTGGTGGAGAACACATTTGGAATCCTGGCCAGCCGGTTCCGATTATTTCTGACACCCATCCATATGGCGGAGTATAAACTGAACCATATAATACTGTCGTGCTGTGTTCTCCATAATTTTTTAAGAAAACATTCAGCCAACTATGCTGGCTCAGTTGGGCCTGAGGCCGGAATCCCAAATACATCAACAATGACGGCGCTTGAAAGTGGCCGTCCTGGCTTGCCCTCCCTGAATGCCCGTGATGTCCGGTTACGCTACCTGGAGTTCTTTGCGGGTAGGGGGGCTATCAATATGCCAGACAATCTGTGACACCTTTTTCAAATAAAAAACAACCAAAAGAAATTCTTGGTGGACATTTACTGCTTGTGTTTGTTTTAGCTGACCCTGACAGAAATGTGTTGAGTGCAGAAAATGTTGTGATTGGGTAACCTTATAAAAAATAGTGTTGGCTGGTACTTCCTAAATGCCAAAACACATTTCACTACAAGTGCACTTGCAACTGCACTGAACCTGCACTTGTAGTGCAAAGTGTATTTTCCCTTAGGAAATAACCCCCATTTTTGCATAAAACAGCTATTACATCACCCCAAAAGTGTTGTAGTGTTGAGACAATAATCCACACATTCTTGAGTAAGCCACTTTTTTATACCTGCACAATCACATGTGCATTTACCAAAGGTTTTTAAAACAAACTAACATGTTTGTTGTATAACAATTTTTGGGGGGGCATTATCAAAAATCGAAATATCCATTTCAGATAAAACAGGCCTGTGTAAAACCAACAAGAAAGCCAAAAAACTTGAACTTACAAAGTTCACATTAGGTAAAACCTGAAGGCTATATCAGACATGAGTATTTAGGAACTGTGTTTGATATAGCGTTCAGATGGGGGGAAATCACCCCTGGAAAAGCCAAACTTGGAAGATGCACACCAATTTACGAATGTCAACATGTGCGACCTGCCATCACGGGGGATCAAGGGACGTGTTTTGGGGGAGCAAGCCCTTCCTCAACGCTACTCTATAATTGAGGAAGGGGTTGCACCCCCAAAACGCGTCCATTGATCTCCCGTGATGGCAGATAGCACATGTTGGCACACTGTGTGCATCCTCCAAATTTGGCTTTTCTAAACATTGTAAAAATTTTAGTAAGATAAAACAGGTGATTTTGTGGGGTTTAAATTCACCCCAAAACATCAATGATGTTATTATTTTTTTTAATAACATCACTGATTTGTTGCTGGATGTTTTGCAATTGGAGATTACACCCCATGATCTCCCCGATCAGTATCTGGGCACTTTCAGATGTAAAGCGTTCTGGATCATGATCACCTAAAAAGAGATAAAGAACAAAAAAAAGGTCTCAAAAATCTGCCACCATCCATCTCTTTTACCTGAGCCTGTGGTTGCAGACACTCACCTGTTGTGGTGCCAATCTCCACCACATCTTCTTTTTCCTCCTGCTCAGCTTCTTGTGTTGGTATTTCCCCTTCTTCCAGAGGGGGGGGTCTCTGGTCTCCTCGGATGAGGGGTGTCCTCCGAGTCTTTTCTCCCCTATGTAAAACAAAAATGGTATAATTAGCACACATATATTTGATGGCAGAACTAGAAATAGGAAACATTGCTTGGAAGTGGGGTACAATTGTCTATTTTAGCAGAGTTCCAAGATGTATATTTTTTATTGCCCTTCGTCAAGCTGCAATACTTTACCTGTTTAGTACAAGCTTCACAGATGTAGCCCCCCCTATAGTATACACTGGAGCACCTGTGTGCCCCCCCTAATAAAAATGGTGTTCTTGTGTCCCACACTAGTGCTCCAGTGTCCAGATGTGAAAACAGCTGCTCAGTGTCCTCTCCTTACACACAATCTAGTTGGCATTTCATTCTAGTAACAAACCCATCTACACAAACAAATATTTGGCATCCAAGTAGGCCCCCAAAAATGTGTGAAAATGCATATGGCCTAAACAATGGTGTTCTAGAGGCCGAAAGAAAAATGTTTGATACGAACGAATAATGGGCCCATGAACATTAAAGTTGACCTTTTTAAACGTTACAATTACTAAAAGCATATGGAGCAGAACGAACGGAATAAAGACAGAAAGAATAGGAACACAGCACAACTACTTACTTTTTTGCAGCACTCTCCGGATCTTTCGGTACTGCTCTGGCTCTCTCAACTTCAGGTCCGACCACCGCTTCCTGAGCTGATCTTTTGATCTTCGTACCCCGAAATTCCTCTCCAGACTCCTGACCACTTTCGCCATGATCTTGGCCTTTCTGATGTTGGGGTGGGGGTAAGGCCCATATTTTCCGTCATAGTCGGACTTCTTCATGATGTCGACCATCTCCAACATCTCCCCAAATGACATATTTGTGGCCTTAAAATGTCTCCTTCTGGATCGGGACGTGCCTGGATCCGGGCTTTCCTCCTCCTCCTCCTCGTTGTTAGAATTATTATCACGCACCTGTTGTAACTCCGCCATCATGCTCTTCCCCCACTGCGCCAAATGAAAAGGGGCGGGGAATACACTAGAAAGAACGTCAGGGGCGGGCGGAGTTACACGCATGCGCAGTGTGTATAAAGCGTAACACGCGTGCGTATTACGTACGATCTGTGAGCGGAGGAAGGAGCATTGGACGCGCCGATCGTAAGAACAAAAGGTAAGAGACAAACTTGGGCCTATACTGCTTCTAGATTGAGGCCTATATTGTAACAAGATTAGGAGAGTTTTGTCTGACATTAGGCTTTGTCTTGTGTTGTGTCTTGCAGTGAACATGGATATCTTAATGAGAGATACTGACTTCATGTCACTATTCATTGATATGCTAAGTGAGCTGCCCTGTCTGTGGGATATTACCCACCCCCATTTCAAGAACCAAGCAAAGAGGAAGGCAGCACTGGAGCAATTGTGTGAAATTGTGAAGCAGGTGATCCCCACGGCAGACATCACTTATTTAAAGATATTAATTGGTTGCCTGAGGAGCACATATCTGAGGGAGTGCAAGAAAGTCCTGGATTCACAGAGATCCAGAACAGCAGATGACATCTATGTCCCCAGGATGTTGTACTACGACAGGCTGCACTTTCTGGCAGGCCAGACTGAACCCAGGCCATCCCTCTCCAGTCTTCCTTCCACGCTTCCTTCCCCCCGGCTGAGGCTTCTGACGCCCAACCTGGGCCTTCCAGGCCGCATGTGGAGGAGCCCAGATTGAGCCAGGTATAGCATTCCTCTAAATATTTCTGCTTGTCCAATCAATGATGTTAACTAGATGTTAGTTAGGAGTACTAATTTAGGATTGTGATTGATGATGCAAAACATTACAACTATGTCCCTTTTTCATACACAGGGAAGTCTCAGCCAGGAGGTGGCCGGGCCGAGCCGGCTGGCTGATATCAAGGTCCCTCCACCCCCCCTGAAAACAGAAAGTGGCAGTAGGACGAGTGCCCTAGAGGAGGCGGCTATCAGATTCTTTTGGAGGGCTACAGAGGTTCTGGGAGCACCACACACCATGCAGGAGAACATTGCTGCATTCATAGCATATAAAATGCAGAGGATGGAGGAGGGCCAAAAAGCCATGTGTCAGGCCCTCATATCAGAGACTCTGGAGAAAGGTATGGGGGCCAAATTACACCTCACACACAGCTTTGGGATGGTCCTCCTCCTCCTCCTCCCTCTCCTCCAGGTCCTTCCAGTCCTCCTCCAGGTCCTCCCAGTCCTCCTCCAGGTCCTCCCAGTCCTCCTCCAGGTCCTCCCAGTCCTCCTCCTCCTCCAGGTCCTACTCCTCCTCCTGCCACATCTCCAACTGCACAGCCACAGCCCGGAAGGAAGCGTGGAAGGAAGACTAGACAGTGATTGCCCTGGGTCCAGTCTGGTTGGCCAAAAAATGCAGCCTCTTGTGGTACCTCAGCCTGGGGACACAGATGTCATCTGCTGCTATCCGAGTCTCTGGGAATCCCGGACCAGACTGCCCTCCCTTATATATGGACTCCTCAGGCCACCAATTTTGATGTTGAAGAATTGTTGTCTGCCGTGGGGGTCCCAGGCTTCGCTAATTTCTCATGTTGATCCAGTGTTGCCTTCCTCTTTGTTTGGTTCTGATCCCTTAATAAAGGATTTTTGTTTTGAATTATACTCTCCTATGTGTTTTACTTCAAAAATGACAGCTTGTTTGTGAGGATTCAGGTACATTTCAAATATACAATGTGAAATGAACAAGGGTCACCAACAACAAACAATCTCCTGGAGATTAAATAATAAAAGATATCAATGGTGTTGGGGTAATTTGACACACAAAACACAACCAAAAATCTTCTGGAGTAAAAATAAAAATAACATTGAACAAAGATCAGCCTTGGAAAAAATCCAAACATTAAAGCAAAAAAAAGGCTGAAAATCCAAAAAAAAAAAAAATATATATAAAACTGTCAGATGTGACAACTAATAACAATATATTGAGGGAATCCCACTAAAAAAACACAAATAAAACTTTGTGAGAAGTGTGTGTGAATATGAGCAGCAAAACGACTTAATTCTTGTCACATTATAAAGAAGAAGAGAGTGCGCTGTATTAAACCATTTTTAACATTGCAGTGTGACGAAAGTGCTGTATCCATTGCGAACGCTAAGTTTACCAGAACGAGCTGTCCCGTGTCGGAATTTCTTCTGAGCATGCGTGGCACTTTGTGCGTCGGAACAGGCCACACACGGTCGGAATTGACGCGATCGGATTTTGTTGTCGGAAAATTTTATCTCCTGCTGTCCAACTTTGTGTGTCGGAAAATCCGATGGAAAATGTCCGATGGCACACACACACGGTCGGAATTTCCGACAACACGCTCCGATCGGACATTGTCCATCGGAAAATCCGACCGTGTGTACGGGGCATAACAGTCAAGCACACTGTCAAGACAGGGAAACTCCAGTACGCTAACCGAACAAGGTAACAGCGATGACTATAAAACTACCAGGTTGCTTTCAGGGCTCAGTGCCCATGTTGTTCACCTTTTAATGTTTTTTTTCATAAGTCATTATTGTTCACCCTACTGAAAAACATTGCACTACTCCCAGTAATATTTTTGACGAATTATAATATTGCATTGTACTGCAGTTTTGACATTCTACAAATGTGTTCCTATTGTGCAATATATCTTCTGTATACAATAAACTTAGATGTTTGAAAAAAAAAAAAAATAACCCAAAACATCTCAACATGTTTTGCCTTAAATTAAGGCGTCCTCGGGGATGATAAATGTGATCTAGTGTCTACTTACGACACAGGTAAAGCATTTATAATCATTTGAAAACCATTTTGGAGCAAGCAGAATTTGTTTACACACACCTTATCTCACCACTACACGTTTTGTGCACTTGTGTGTTCTCATAGCACAAGCAAGTATTTTTTCAAACACAGCAGTTCTACAGTATTCCTACAGTATTCCTATGGTAAATCAGGACCATTGAGCGACACTGTGCACAATACATTTTTAAGTATCTTTCTAATGTATTCAGCATTCTTTGTTGCTTAGCTAATCCCCAATTCCCCTGCTCAATTTTTAAAAACAGCTTTATTTATTATAGACAAAGAAAAACATGGTTAAAGATGATTCGGGAGACTAAAAAGACAGGTAGCATCATATGCATTTATCATCAAGTTCATTTGCCAAGCTGTGCAACAAACCTTCTTCTGGGGTTTAAGAGTGTCTCTGTGACCAAATTCATATTTACTTTTACCATTCTCAATATTAAATGTTCTAGGACATCTGTAGCCAAAAATCCCCAGCATAGACAAAGGCTTAGAGAATAGCTTCTTTTTTGTTCAGAATAGATTGAGTATTCCTTTTTTTTTTCATAGCTACCTTTTATGTCATGGCGAAAAAAAAAAAAGATGGAAGTGGAATTTAAAAAAGTGTCACTTGTCAAGTAGCATAATTCTTAGAACCACTTGTCAGCTTCTGTGACATCTTTCATCAGATTCTCTCCGGGAAGCAGAAGTATATAGAGGTTGCAGACGCTTGCTTAAAAGAACCTTTTGCATATAACAAAGGCTACAAGTACAGCACAGGAAGGGAAATGACAAAGAGAATGAGCGCAAATATTAAATTCAAATACATAATAAACTGGAAACATTTGCTTAGAGAAAGTAATGCTTGTGAAGTTCTGAAAATGAACTTACACCATTGCTAAATGGGCTGAGAGGCTTAAATAGCAAAACATCTATCCATATTTTTTATCAAATGCTATAGAGACCACAGTTGGTCTGTGATTTAAACGGTCATCAATGAGAGATGAAAAATGTAAGGTCAACGCTTAGCAGAGAAAGTAAAGAAAACAGCAGCTAGTACTAAAAGATAAATAAACCAAACCTTACTTTTGCTTTGCTTACTTTTTTGTTTTTACTATTTTAGGTCTTTAATGAGCACCAGCAATATTGGATAACATAAGAAATGCATTTCTGTGAAGTTATGCCTTATACAATAGTTTCACAGAATTAAGATAATATAAAGCAGCATTCTACAGAATATTTTTTTCAGTATATGTTGGAGTTTAAGGCTGAACTCGGGAATGTGACAAAAACAACCCTTACAGTGCCCTCCTACACTGCAAAGGTTAAATCTTTCTTTAGTCTAGAGTGTACAGATACAGAGTCTTCTGGATCCAGTATTTTCCCTCAGTTCATGCAACTGTTCCCTCCAGCTTCCTCTCCAAGGTGCTTCAGGGCTGCAGTCACATGCTTGTCCCTTAACATAAATGCATTGTATATGATAATATTGAGGGCCCCACCAACAGACTAGAGCTTCAAGGAGTGAAGGAGTTGGCAGTGACAGGGTGTGTGTGTGTGCGTGCGTGTGGGGGGGGGGGCTGTTAGGGTATAGAAGGCCAATAACACATCCTGTAAAGTTCTCCAGACCAATCAAGAATGTAACCCTTGCAGTATAAAAGTGCCCCACTGCAAGCATGGTTTAGTCACATTTGACTAGCTTTAAAACCGTTTTATGGGTGTGCTCTCCAAACCATTTGGCATCACTAATGGCACCAAGCAAGGATGCCCATTATCCCCCATAATATTCGCACTCATAGAACATAGAACCCCTTGCTGCCAAAACACCAACAGATTCCCGCATTTCAGGCATTTCGTACCAAGGGACTGAACATAAAATGAGTCAAAGAGACAAAAAGAACGCTTGGCAATGATAAACTTTATTAAAAGTTATTATCACTCATCTTTTTGAAATATTTATTGATTGAGAGCATCAAATAAAGCAAAAGCATTTCAGGGGTAAGGTCTCCCTCTTCCTCAGGGTTGATGGTCTCTGTTTTACAAGTCTTACACAATTTGATCTAAGATAAAATAATCACATCATGAGATCTCCATTAAGTACTCCATTTTAATTTTAGGTTATAAGACTTTAAACTGTAAAAAAGACAAAAAGAGCAATACCAAATATGTGTGACGTAATCGTCGCTTTCATTCTGTATGTGAGTGCACCCGACATGCACATTTCCTTTTTTCTTACTCATGTGTATGTGGTTGCAGAGCACATTTAAAAAACATTATGGGGTGTTATTTCATTCTTTTGTTAAACTTTTTATTTTTTATCTTATTTTTTTATTTATTCCTATCAAAAGGGGCTAAAAAGACCCCTTTGGATAACATGTAGGTGACAGGTTCTCTTCAAAGAGGCTTTAGCGGTCTATTAGACCAAATGGTTAACCACTTGCCGACCGGACCATAGCCGCAAGATGGCTGCAGCACGGTCGGCTTATTCTGGGGGGGCGCCCATGGAGCCCTGGGGCGCGCATCCGGGAATATCCATGTGGGCTGGATGTGTAGTGCCCACAGCACTGATCTGTGCCCATTGCAGCCTCATCCATCCCAGCAGTACTCATCCATCCCAGAAATACTCATCCATCCCAGCAATACTCATCCAGCCATCCCAGCAATACTCATACATCCCAGCAATACTCACCCAGCCATCCTCAGCAATACTCATGCATCCATACTCAACAAAACTCATCCATCCATACCCAGGAATACTCATCCATCCATCCATCCATACTCAGCAATACTCATCCATCCATCCATCCTCAGAAATACTCATCCATCCATCCATACTCAGCAATACTCATCCATCCATCCATGCTCAGCCATCCATACTCTTCCATACTCAGCAATACTCATCCATCCATACTCAGCAATACTCATCCATCCATCCATCCATGCTCAGCCATTCACACTCATCCATCAATCCATGCTCAGCCATCCATGCTCATCCATGCTCAGCAATACTCATCCATCTATCTATACTCAGCAATACTCATCCATCAATCAGCCATCCATACTCACCCATGCTCAGCAATACTCATCCATCCATCCATACTCAGCAATACTCATTCATCCATCCATACTCAGGCATACACACTCATACATCCCAGCAATACTCACCCAGCCATCCTTAGCAATACTCATGCATCCATACTCAACAAAACTCATCCATCCATACCCAGGAATACTCATCCATCCATCCATACTCAGCAATACTCATCCATCCATCCATCCTCAGCAATACTCATCCATCCATCCATCCATCCTCAGAAATACTCATCCATCCATCCATACTCAGCAATACTCATCCATCCATCCATGCTCAGCCATCCATACTCTTCCATACTCAGCAATACTCATCCATCCATACTCAGCAATACTCATCCATCCATCCATGCTCAGCCATCCATACTCATCCATCAATCCATGCTCAGCCATCCATGCTCATCCATGCTCAGCAATACTCATCCATCCATCCATACTCAGCAATACTCATCCATCAATCAATGCTCAGCCATCCATACTCACCCATGCTCAGCAATACTCATCCATCCATCCATACTCAGCAATACTCATCCATCCATCCATACTCAGGCATACCCAGCCATCCCATCCACAGTCAGCCATACCCAGTAATATTCAGCAATAAAATAAAATAAAATATGCTGCGCTAAAAGTGTAAAGACAGTAATGCCAATAGTGTGCAAAAATTATAAATCCAAACAAAATAAAATAAATAGAAAAAATAAATAAATTGTAAAAATGTTATGTAGTATTCCCGCTACTTACTAACACTAGTAACGTAATAAGGTAGTATTATTAAATCAGTGCAAATATGCATATGAATCAACAAATACCACTATACATCAATGCAAAATATATAAATCATCAAATATGCATATATGATTTAAATAAAAAACATAAAGTGCCATGTGCAGTGGATCTACAGCAGTAGATATAATATGTGCAATATTCAATAAAAGTGCCAAGTGCCACACATTGGTGAAATATAACATATTCCAAAAATTATATGCCAAGTGATCCCTGTTCAATATTAAAGGTATTGAAATTGTCCATAAAATCCATCATGCTCCAAGTAATCTGTGCTTTAAAAAAACATTAGCTCCAGTGTGCATCCAGTGAACCCTCCAGGACAAGGCACTCACCTCAGAGCGTGTGACTCAGCTGTGACACTAAGTCAAAACACGCTTTGGAGCCCTTCCATGGCTCAGTATTGTTATCCAGGTGCACAGCTCAGGCAGTAGTTCCACAGTAAAAGAGAATGAGAAGAAAAGACTGGATGGTGTAATACCATTTTAAAAGGTTTGTTAAAGTAAAAACATTCCCCTCAATGGGGTACTCACAAGTTCAGGGTGCCTCAGTGCACCAACCTAACAACAGCCTCCAAATATCGAGTGTCAAGTGCGGTGAAGTGTGCATCGCATCACACCAAGAGAGAAAGCTCCGTGCTCCGTTCTGGCCCCTCCCCTACGTGTGTTTGACACAGGGTCACGTGTCTTCATCTAGGGGATATGATTGGATGGGCACTCTGCCACTTAAATATACTTATAGCGGCCTTATTGCCGTAGATCACGGACACTCTAGTGTTGGACTCCATATACTAAATAGCGCTGCTTGAAACAGCAGCCGTTTGGAAAACATAATAGGAAATAACTTTTTATCCACCAAAAAGGTAGTCTAAACATGATTAATAAAATAGCCAAAAGGACTAAAACAGTATTAAACAACCATAAACATTGTTTAATCAGGATGGAGATTGATGTTCAGCATACTTCACCGCAAATATATAGATAATATATTACAATTAGGGATGAGCCGAACACCCCCCTGTTCGGTTTGCACCAGAACATGCAAACAGGCAAAAAATTTGTTTGAACACGGGAACACCGTTAAAGTCTATGGGACACGAACATGCCTGTAAAGGGGCGCATGTTTTCCGTGTTTGGAACAGTCTGACAGCAAAATGACATTTCAAAGGAAAAAAAGTCATTTAAAACTACTCGCGCCTATTAATGAATTGCCGGTCCGACAATACACATAAAAGTTCATTGATAAAAACGGCATGGGAATTCCCCACAGGGGAACCCCGAACCAAAAAAAAAAAAAAAATGGCGTGGGGGTCCCCCTCAAAATCTATACCAGACCCTACAGGTCTGGTATGGATTTTAAGGGGAATCCTGCGCCAAAATTTTAAAAAAAAATGGCGTGGGGTCCCCCCAAAAATCCATACCAGACCCTTATCAGAGCACGCAACCTGGCAGGCCGCAGGAAAAGAGGGGGGATGAGAGAGCGCCCCCCCTCCTGAACCATACCAGGCCACATGCCCTCAACATTGGGAGAGTGTAGCCCCCCAAAGCACCTTGTCCCCATGTTGATGGGGACAGGAGCCTCATCCCCACAACCCTTGCCCGGTGGTTGTGGGGGTCTGCGGGTGGGGGACTTATTGGAATCTGGAAGCCCCCTTTAACAAGGGGACCCCCAGATCCCACCCCCCGTGTGAAATGGTAAGGGGATACAAAAGTACCCCTACCATTTCACAAAAAAAGTGTCAAAAATGTTAAAAATGACAAGAGACAGTTTTTGACAATTCCTTTATTTAAAGTCTTCTTTTTTCCATCTTCTTTCTTCTATCCTCTTTCTTCTATCTTCCTTCGGTTTCTTCCTCCATCTTCTTCTTCTGGTTCTTCTGGTTCTCCCTCTGGTGTTCTCGTCTGGCATCTTCCTCCGCAGCGTCTTCTTCCCTTCTTCTTCTCGGGCCACCCTGCATCCATGATGGGAGGCTCCCGCTGTGTGACGCTTCTCGTCTTCTGGCGGTTCTTAAATAACGGAGGGCGGGGCCACCCGGTGACCCTGCTCCTGGTGACCCCGCCCCCCTCTGACACATGGGGACTTGACGGAGACTTTACTGTGGCATTCCCTGTGACATCAGAGGGGGGCGGGGTCACCTGTTACGTACGTTAGAAGAAAGAGGATAGAAGAAAGAAGATGGAAAAAAGAAGACTTCTAATAAAGGAATTGTCAAAAACTATCTCTTGTCATTTATAAAATTTTTGACACTTTTTTGTGAAATGGTAGGGGTACCTTTGTACCCCCTAACATTTCACACAGGGGGGGGCTGGGATCTGGGGGTCCCCTTGTTAAAGGGGGATTCCAGATTCTGATAAGCCCCCGCCCGCAGACCCCCACAACCACCGGACAAGGGTTGTGGGGATGAGGCCCTTGTCCCCATCAACATGGGGACAAGGTGCTTTGGGGGCTAGCCCAAAGCACCCTCCCAATGTTGAGGGCATGTGGCCTGGTACAGTTCAGGAGGGGGGGCGCTCTCTTGTCCCCCCTCTTTTCCTGTGGCCTGCCAGGTTGCGTGCTCAGATAAGGGTCTGGTATGAATTTTTGGGGGGACCCCATGCCATTTTTTTTATATTGGCGCGGGGTTCCCATTAAAATCCATACCAGACCTGAATGGTCTGGTATAGGTTTTGAGGGAGACCCCGCGCCATTTTTTTTAAATTTTGGCTGGGGTTCCCCTTAATATCCATACCAGACCTGAAGGGCCTGGTATGGAATTTAGGGGGGCCCCCACGCCATTTTTAAAAAAAAATTTGGTTCGGGGTTCCCCTGTGGGGAATTCCTATGCCGTTTTTATCAATGAATTTTTTTGTGTATTTTTGGACCGGCAATTCATTAATAGCCGCAACTTTTTTCCTTTGAAATGTAATTTTGCTGTCAGACTGTTCTAAAAATTAGAAACATGCGCCCCTTTACAGGCATACTATAGACACCCCCCAGGTATGAAATTTAAAGGAATATTACACTTTTATTGTTTTACTTTAAGCATTATTATAATCACTGCTCCCGAAAAAACGGACGTTTTTAAAAAAAAATTTTTGCATTGATCCATATCCCCTGGAGCAGGACCCAGGTCCCCAAACACTTTTTATGACAATACCATGCATATAAGACTTTAAAATTAGCACTTTTGATTTCTCCCATAGACTTTTAAAGGGTGCTCCCCGGCTTTCGAATTTGTCGCAAACACCCCAAATTGTTCGCTGTTCGGCGAACTAGCGAACAGCCGATGTTCGAGTCGAACACGAGTTCGACTTGAACTTGAAGCTCATCCCTAATTACAATGTAGACAACGAGTTTAATATACTAATATGAATACAATCATTAATAACGGGGTACTAATTTGGAGTGGAAGATTAAGTGATCCAGAATAGGGCATTTCCGTGCACCACTCAATAACAAAACAATCATGTATGGTAGTGCACAGAAAATACAATCAAGAATAAAAAAGCTTGCATAAATAAAGATAGTACAATCCAGCACCCCATAATAAGAGCCCTTGATGAGCTATAAATAAATGTATTGCTGAATAAGATACCCCCCCCCAAAAAAAAAAAACATACTAAATGCAATTTAATAAACCAAATCAAGAAAAAATATATATGTATGTATACATATAGACACATATATATGCACAATAGAAAAATAAAATTAAAATTAAGATAATAAATCATAAATGAATAATAATAAGATCCCAAAAAATATATGAAACAAATAAAATAAAATATCATTAAGACAAGAAAACCTTAATAAATGGGTTCATCACAACAAACCACCCTATACAAATAGGTATCCATAGGACCCAAATGTATATAAGGCAGGACTTTTTGAACAAAATTAATACATAATAACCCAGTTCTAGAATACAATAGAAGTTGAATATAAATGTAAATAAATCCATTGAACGCAGGGGGAGTGTATGTACATGCCCACTATTTTAATAACCAGGGAAGTGAAAAAGAAGGGGAAAGGGAATCCCTCGGGCAAAAAAAGTTGTCCAGGGGTCAAAAATTACTTAAGCAGCATCTGAGGTCGAACTCCTTGTTCAAACCTCCAGGTGCCAGGGAGCCCAGCTGGTGTATCCACCAAGATTCACGTTTGCTGATATCTCTAACAAAGCTTGAACCCCTCCAGTGGCGCTTAGGGGCCTCTATACCCCAAAACGGCATTCCAGCTGTGCTCTGATTATGCACATCTCTAAAAAAATTTTTGAAATCTTATTATTATTTAGTTATGATTTATTATCTTAATTTTAATTTTATTTTTCTATTGTGCATATATATGTGTGTATATGTATACATACATGTATTTTTATTCTTGATTTGATTTATTAAATTGCATTTAGTACGATTTTTTTGGGGGGTATCCTATTCATCAATACATTTATTTATAGCTCATCAGGGACTCTTATTATGGGGTGCTCCTTCTGGATTGTACTATCTTTATTTATGCAAGCTTTTTTATTTTTTATTGTATTTTCCGTGCACTACCATACGTGATTGTTTTGGTATTGAGTGGTGCACAGAAATGCCCTATTCTGGATTACTTAATATTCCACTCCAAATTAGTACCCTTTATTAATAATTGTATTCATATTAGTCTATTAAACTCGTTGTCTACATTGTAATATATTATCTATATATTTGCAGTGAAGTATGCTGAACATCAATCTCCGTCCTGATTAAACAATGTTTATGGTTGTTTAATACTGTTTTAGTTCTTTTGGCCATTTTATTAATCATGTTCAGACTACCTTTTTGGTGGATGAAAAGTTATTTCCTATTATGTTCTCCAAAAGGCTGCTGTTTCAAGCAGCGCTGTTTAGTATATGGAGTCCAACAGCAGAGTGTCTGCGATCTACGGCAATATGGCCCCTATAAGTATATTTAAGTGGCAGAGCGCCCGTCCAATCATATCCCCCTGATGAAGACACGTGACCCTGTGTCTAACACACGTAGGGGAGGGGCCAGGATGGAGCACAGAGCTTTCTCTCCTGGTGTGATGCGATGCACACTTCAGCGCGTTTGACGCTTGGTATTTGGAGGCTATTGTTAGGTTGGTGCACTGACGCACCCTGAACTTGTGAGTGCCCCATTGCGGGGAATGTTTTTACTTTAATAAACCTTTTAAAGCGGTATTACACCATCCAGTCTTTTCTTCTCACTCTCCTTTACTGTGGAACTACTGCCTGAGCTGTGCACCTGGATACCAATACTGAGCCGTGGAAGGGCTCCGTAGTGTGTTTTGACTTAGTGTTACAGCTGAGTCACACGCTCTGAGGTGAGCGCCTTTCCCCGGGGGGGTCACTGGATGCACACTGGAGCATGGTTTTTTTATTTTTATTTTTCAACAGAAACGTTTTTATTTATAACAAATGCAAAAATAACACAAAAGAAAACAAACAAACAAAAAAAAAACGGTACATCATAAGTACATCATAGTAATGTATCCTATCTAAAAATAATAGCTCACGGTTAAATAGGACGAATGTAGGTTGATGATGCTACATAACTCTACTCCGGAATATAAGGCGGAGCATGGTATTCTTGCTTAACCTGTGTGCTGGCATATACCATTGTCCATATAATTGACAATATAGTTGGTGGGGAGGTATGGGAAGAGGAAAGGGGACCATATTAGACTCAGTTATATTATTGTGTCATCTTAGGCGTATATTAAATTACGACAAATAAATTAAGCCCGTTAGGTGTACATTAGCAGAGGGGCTCAGCCTTCATACAAGACTTTTTTTGGGGGGGGAAGAAGAGGGCTTCACTTAGAGGTCCCTGTAGTTCCTATCTCATTTATACTAGTATGACGGTATAGCCCAGAAATGTAAGGCAAGCAAGTGTTATCTCCATTACTTAGTTTTTGTCTACACTTCAAGGCCTGGCCAGTTAACCCATGTACCCAGCAGTACCTTTATTTATTGAGCTTTCTTCATAGGCCACCTCAAACTGAAGATGATCTAGTAGTCACCCATGATTTCCACACCTTGTCAAATTTTTGGGGGCACTTGCGACCCATATACGTCAGCTTGTATAGGGGTAGCACCGCATCCACCAGGGCACGCCATTGATTCACCGTGGGGGGAGTCACTAGTTTCCATTTTTGAAGGAGAGCTTTTCTGGCATAGAAGCATAGGTAGAACAATAGTAGTTTGTCATACGTGGAATGAGTTATCAATTCTGTAATTCCCAAGATAAGAATCTTAGGATCCAAGGGCACAGAAAAATTGGTGACAATATTAATTTCTTCAACCACTTTCTTCCAATACTCCTGGATGACAGGACACTCCCAAATAACATGATAAAACGTCCCCACAGATTGCTGACATTTTGTGCATTGTTCTGATTGCGTAGGATATATCCGCCTCTAGCTCACTATACCTCTCAGCAAATAGCTTTGGGTGTCTATTTTCCAAAATGGGGTCATTTGGGGGGGGGGGTTTGTGCCATCTGGGCATTCCATGGCCTCCGAAACTGTGATAGGCAGTGAAGAGTGAAATCAAAAATTTACGCCCTTAAGCCTGAAGGCGGTGCTTGGTTTTCGGGGTCCCGTACGCGGCTAGGCTCCCAAAAAGTCTCACACATGTGGTATCCCCGTACTCAGAATGAATTTTGGGGTGTAATTTCACATAAATTCAACAGAATGAATTTTGGGGTGTAATTTCACATATTCCCATGGCATGTTTGAGCAATATATCATTTAGTGACAACTTTGTGCAAAAAAAAAAAAAAAAATTGTCTTTTTCCCGCAACTTGTGTCACAATATAAAATATTCCATGGACTCGACATGCCTCTCAGCAAATAGCTTGGGGTGTCTACTTTCCAAAATGGGGTCATTTGGGGGGGTTTTGAACTGTCCTGGCATTTTATGCACAACATTTAGAAGCTTATGTAACACGTTACCCACTCTTCTAACCACTTGAAGACAAAGCCCTTTCTGACACTTTTTGTTTACATGAAAAAATTATTTTTTTTTGCAAGAAAATTACTTTGAACCCCCAAACATTATATATTTTTTTAAAGCAAATGCCCTAAAGATTAAAATGGTGGGTGTTTAATTTTTTTTTTTTAACAGTATTTGCACAGCGATTTTTCAAACGCATTTTTTGCGGAAAAACACACTTTTTTAAATTTTAATACACTAAAACACACTATATTGTCCAAATGTTTGATGAAATAAAAAATATGATCTTAGGCCGAGTACATGGGTACCAAACATGACATGCTTTAAAATTGCGCACAAACGTGCAGTGGCGACAAACTAAATACATTTTTAAAAGCCTTTAAAAGCCTTTACAGGTTACCACTTTAGATTTACAGAGGATGTCTACTGCTAAAATTACTGCCCACAATCTGACCTTCGCAGTGATACCTCACATGCATGGTGCAATTGCTGTTTACATTTGACGCCAGACCGACGCTTGCATTCGCCTTTGTGCGAGAGCAGAGGGGGACAGGGGTGCTTTTTTTTTTTTTTATTATTATTTTTTTGCTTTTTTATCTTATTTTTAAACTGTTCCTTTCATTTTTATTTTTTTTTTAATCATTTTTATTGTTATCTCAGGGAATTTAAATATCCCCTATGATAGCAATAGGTAGTGACAGGTACTCTTTTTAGAAAAAATTGGGGTCTATTAGACCCTAGATCTCTCCTCTGCCCTCAAAGCATCTGACCACAGCAAGATCGGTGTGATAAAATGCTTTCCCAATTTCCCAATGGCGCTGTTTACATCCGGCGAAATCTAAGTCATGAAATGCTCGTAGCTTCAGGTTTCTTAGGCCATGGAGATGTTTGGAGCCATTCTGGTCTCTGATCAGCTCTATGGTCAGCTGGCTGAATCACCGGCTGCATTCTCAGGTTCCCTGTTGGGACAGGAGAGCCAGAGAAAAACATGGAAGACGGTGGGGGGGCATTCCCTCCGACTGCTTGTAAAAGCAGTCTAGAGGCTAATTAGCCGCTAGGATTGCTTTTACATGAAAGCCGACTGCTGGCTGAAAAGAATGATACCAAGATGATACCTAAACCTGCAGGCATCATTCTGGTATAACCACTCAAAGTCCAGCAACATACCAGTACGTTGCTGGTCCTTGTTGGGCATACATTGTAAACTTTTTTTTCATGCAGCCTGTGGGCTGAACGAAAAAAAGATATTGATCGGTGGGTATGCCCACCATTAGAATACCTCCCTTTATCCACCCACTTCTAATGATGGGCACACATGCACCGTATATATATATGCCGAAGCATGGGGGCATCCTCCCGCAAAAGGCAGGAGCAAATCGCTCCTCCATCCACTGCTGCCCCCACGCTTCGGCATATATGCTGAAGTATGTAACTGTGGTGGTGAAATCACCTCCGACAGCGCTGCAGTCACGGCTTTATGTATCGTGGGAGCAAACGCTGTTGCTGTCAAGATAAATAAATCCGTGCTGCAACTGAATGGCGTACCTGCTAAGCAAATGATGGTTAACAAAAAAACAATGTAACATTACAGTATAACAGTAATACTTACCATACCTGCAAAGCAAATACAAAAAAAATAGTAAAAAATAAAACATTTAACGCAACCTGTGCCTACCTAAAATATATATATGCCGAAGCATGGGGGCATCCTCCCGCAAAAGGCAGGAGCAAATCGCTCCTCCACCCACTGCTGCCCCCACGCTTCGGCATATATGCTGAAGTATGTAACTGTGGTGGTGAAATCACCTCCGATAGCGCTGGAGTCACGGGTTTATGTATCGTGGGAGCAAACGCTGTTGCTGTCAAGATAAATAAATCCGTGCTGCAACTGAATGGCGTACCTGCTAAGCAAATGATGGTTAACAAAAAAACAATGTAACATTACAGTATAACAGTAATACTTACCATACCTGCAAAGCAAAATACAAAAAAAACATAGTAAAAAATAAAACATTTAACGCAACCTGTGCCTACCTAAAATATATATATGCCGAAGCATGGGGGCATCCTCCCGCAAAAGGCAGGAGCAAATCGCTTCTCCACCCACTGCTGCCCCCATGCTTCGGCATATATGCTGAAGTATGTAACTGTGGTGGTGAAATCACCTCCGATAGCGCTGGAGTCACGGCTTTATGTATCGTGGGAGCAAACGCTGTTGCTGTCAAGATAAATAAATCCGTGCTGCAACTGAATGGCGTACCTGCTAAGCAAATGATGGTTAACAAAAAAACAATGTAACATTACAGTATAACAGTAATACTTACCATACCTGCAAAGCAAAATACAAAAAAAACATAGTAAAAAATAAAACATTTAACGCAACCTGTGCCTACCTAAAATATATATATGCCGAAGCATGGGGGCATCCTCCCGCAAAAGGCAGGAGCAAATCGCTCCTCCACCCACTGCTGCCCCCACGCTTTGGCATATATGCTGAAGTATGTAACTGTGGTGGTGAAATCACCTCCGACAGCGCTGGAGTCACGGCTTTATGTATTGTGGGAGCAAACGCTGTTGCTGTCAAGATAAATAAATCCGCTCTGCAGCTGAATGGCGTACCTGAAAACAAAAAAGTGGTTAACAATAAAAAAACAAAGTATAAAAAAATTGCATACCTATAAAGCAAACATGATAAAAACATAACAATAAAACATTGCAGTATAGAATGCAGAACAATAGAGAGAGAATAGAGAGAGAACAATAAAACAACAACTATTTTTGTTTTTTTTTTATTTTATATTTTTTTTTGTTTTTTTCCTTTTTTTTCCTTTTTTTTGTTTTTTTTTACACTTTTTTTTGTAACTTTAACTTTTTTAACTGGTACCAGGTTTGGGTCTCTCAAAATGCGACAGCATCTTGGGAGACCCTGTGAAAGTGTGTCCTAGTCTGTGCAGTGCTGTACCCTACGCTAATACTCTATTAGTGTATGGTAGCGTTCAAAACATTCACCAATGCAAAGACCAGGATTGCCAGGACAGAGGGGACAATAATACCGGGTGTCACGCCTAAATCCGCGCTTGCTGCAGACACGACATCTTTTTTGGGGGGTTCGTTGGGTAGGGGTACTGGGGAGGGCATAAAGAAAATGCCTCTCATGCAGCCGGCTTACTGCATTTGGTTGGGGATGGTGAGGTGGAGCACCGTCTGGATACAGAAGGGCTCTGACGATCTCTTCCTGGAATTTAAGGAAGGATCCAGTTTGTCCTGAAGCTCTGTATAGCACATGAGCGTTCAGCAAAGCCAATTGAAATAAATAAACAGACACTTTTTTGTACCAGCGTCTGGCCTTACGTGCAATTAGGTACGGCGCCAACAACTGGTCGTTGAGGTCCACCCCTCCCATATTAAGGTTATATTCATGGACACAGAGGGGTTTCTCCACAACACCAGTCGCCGTAGGAATTTGGACCGTCGTGTCTGCATGAAGGGAGGTGAGAACGAAAACATTCTTCTTATCCCTCCACTTCATAGCGAGCAAGTTATTATACTTCAAGCAGGCTCTCTCCCCCAGCCTAATACAGGAATTTACAAGCCGCTGGGGAAAGCCCCGGCGATTAGGTCGCACGGTGCCACATGCTCCAATCTGATGATCAAAAAGGTGGCTAAAAAGTGGCACGCTCGTATAATAATTGTCCACGTACAAGTGGTACCCCTTTCCGAATAAGGGTGACACCAAGTCCCACACTATCTTGCCAGCGCTTCCTATGTAGTCAGGGCAGTTTGTCGGCTCTACGTGACTATCTTTGCCCTCGTAAACCATAAAACTACATGTATAGCCTGTGGCCCTGTCACAGAGCTTATACATCTTGACCCCGTATCTGGCACGCTTGCTGGGAAGGTACTGTTTGAATGACAAGCGGCCAGAAAACGTAACCAGGGACTCATCAACGCAGACAACTTGATGAGGAGTAAACAAGTCTGCAAAATGTTGGTTGAAGTGGTTGACAAGGGGCCGAATTTTGTAGAGCTGATCGTATTCAGGGTCTCCACGAGGACGACAGAGTTCATTGTCGTTGAAGTGCATGAACCGCAAAATCTGCTCGTATCGTGCCCTGGCCATGGAAGCAGAGAACAAGGGCGAATGGTAAATTGGGTCAGTGGACCAATATGACCGCAACTCACTCTTTTTATTCAAGCCCATGAGGAGGGAAAGGCCCAGAAAGATCTTAAATTCAGAAACCGTAATTGGTTTCCAATCTCTGGGGAGGACTGGGGAATAGTGGCGATGTGTTGACCAGCGTACAAATTGCTTTGGTCCACAATAGATCTATAGAGATCTTCGGTGAAAAACAGCGAATAAAAATCCAGTGGCGTAAAGTCAACTGTTTCCATCTGAATTCCGGGTTGGCCAGTGAATGGGGGAAGTACGGGTGCTGCAGAAGTGGTGGGTTCCCAATTCGGATTGGCGAATGCAGCAGGAAGGGCACTATGGGCACGACGGGCTTGTGTTCATCTTCTTGGTGGCAGCGGGACACTACTTGTGCTTGCCACCTCGCCAGCTTGAACTGCACTTATGGGACTCGCCACGTCACCAAGTGTTACTGCAGTGCTGGATGTACGACCAGGGTGTACTAGGCCGCTGGTGCTTGCCAGTTCACCAGAAGGAATAGCGGCACTAGTACTTCTCTGCTCCATACGAGAGCCCTGCGGTTCTTGCACTTCAAGGACAGAAGAAGTTGGGGGTCTGGTACACCTGACCTTAGCAGGGACCACAACTCCGTTGTCAGAGCTATCTGTCATGGAGCCGCTGTCCTCTACAGGATCGTATTCTGAGCCTGAATCTGACAGATGAGTGACTTCCTCTTCACTATCTGTCATGCTCAGAAACGTGTAGGCCTCTTCACTAGTGTACCTTCGATTTGCCATTTTGGGCTCTAAATTTAGGGGTACACTAGTGAGACTCACAGGCAAAAAAGCTCCTGACTTATGGACTGATTCAAAACACTACCAAAAAACTGTTAGCGATCGCAGGGATCAGGCCTGACTCTGCGAACGCTGCAGTTATGTGTGCTTAGTGTTTTGTAAGTGACAGTTATCGATCGATACTGCACTTGGGTGGGCTGGGCTGGGCTGGGCGGAGGAGCAAAACGCAGGTGCTAGCAGGTATCTGGGCTGATCCTGCTAACACTGCGTTTCAGGGAACCCTAAACTGCTGGGGAGTATAGATCTGATTGGTTCAGATATCGATCCGCTCAGATACTATAGCACTAAGGGAGGTGTGTGCTGCGTGCGTGGGTTTTAGCGGTACTGGCGCTAACCTGACGCTGCCTGGGGCGACGCAGACCTTATCTGACCCTAAAAGCATAACTTATTTCACCGCCGGGCAATTAGGGGGTTAAACCTTTATAAGGTAATAAACGGCGGGTGCCCTAAAACTATAATAAACTATAATAAACTAAAAAAAACAAACTAGCTAACCAGCGTCACCCGTAACACTTATACAGTGATCGCTGTTGAAAGGGTTAACTAGGGGGCAATCAGGGGGTTAAAACCTTTAGCAGGTAGTATATGGGGGTCCCTGTCGCTATAAAACACTGACAGCGAACCTATATACTTACCTCCCTAACTAGCGTCACCTGTGTCACTAATACAGTGATCAGAAAAATGATCGCTTAGCGACACTGGTGACGGGGGGTGATCACGGTGTTAACCTGTATTAGGGGGGGTTAGAGGGTACCCTGGACCTAAAGGGGGGTACCCTAGACCTAAAGGGGGCTAACCTAACTGCCCTAACACTTATAACTGTCACAAACTGACACCAATGCAAAAAAAAAAAAAAAACTGCTATTGGTATCAGTGTTACAGGGGGTACAGGGGGGTGATCGGGGGGTAAAGGGGGGTGAAAAGTGTGCCTGCGTGTTCTACTGGAAGTGTAGTGTTGGTGAAACTTACTTGAATGTCTTCTCTCCTCGGCGCTGGATCGAAAAGACCGGCTCGAGGAGGAATGACATCACTTTCTCTCCCTCTGTTTACATTACAGAGGGAGAGGAAGCATTTGATTCCCTGGGAGCAATCGGGAGGAGGTGGCCATCAATGGATGGCCTCCCCCTGACCTCTCATCGCCCGTGAACAAGAGCCGACTGCCTATGGCACGGGGGGGGTCCAATTGGACCCCCCACCCGCGGGAAGGCATCACGTATTAGGTACGTGATTTTGCCTGCCCGTGCCGCTCTGTTCACGTATATAGGCGTGAGGCGGTCGGCAAGTGGTTAATCTTCACTATCCCAAATTTAGCCCATATACTGGGGTCTGGGATGGATCTAAAATGTGAAAGTTTGGGATTACCCCATAGTGGGGTGTGAGGGGAGATAGTATCCTGTTTGGCTATAGCTGCAGTAGCTTTATCCCAAACTTGTAGTGAGGTGCGCATTGGTAGAGTTACATGTGAATTGGCCTTTACACCTCTATAGACAAGGTTGGTGAGAGCTGAGTAGGAACCCATTATAGCTGCTTCAATATTTACCGCAGGGTTCGACCTCGGTTGCTTGAACCACCAGCGAACAGTGACTAGCACTGCCTCCCAATAATATTTCTGGAAGCATGGTAATGCCAGGCCTCCAGAAGATAGGGGAAGTTGTAACTTGGCTTTCGCTATTCTTGGAGTTTTCCCTCCCCATATAAAAGAGGAGATTACCCCGTCTAGTTTGCGGAAAAAAGAAACTGGGATTTGGACCGGTGTGTTCCTAAAAATATATAAGAATTTAGGGAAGAATGTCATTTTTAATAGATTCACCCTTCCTACTGGTGTCAATGGAAGCGTTTTCCAGGCCTGACATTTTGCAATGAGAGTTTGGAGGGTTGGGTATAAATTATGTGTCAAAAATTGGGTGAGGTCTCTGCATATCTCAATACCAAGATATCTAAACTGGGTTACTCTGTGAAGGGGGGTCAGGTCAGCTATGGGGGGGTTATTATCGGAGAGACTGAATAGGCTGGATTTACTCCAGTTAATTTTGACCCCAGAGAAATCACCATAATAATTTCGAGAGCCGCAACTAAAGAATGGGTATCGTCACCTAGGTATAAGAGCGTATCGTCCACGTGTAACGAAAATCGTTCCACCAATGGCCCTATCTCTAGTCGCTTCACCGCAGAAGCCGAACAGAGTAATATAGCCATAGGTTCAATGGCCAGGGCGAAAAGCCCTGGGGACAGTGGACATCCCTGCCTTGTCCCTCTGCACACTTGGAAGGGAGGAGAGAGTTGACCACCCGCACGTACTCTAGCCGATGGTGATTTGTATAGTAATCTGACCCAGCTGATAAATTTAGTTCCAAATCCAAATTTAGACATTACCTCCCATAGAAAGGCCCACTCAACCGAGTCAAAGGCCTTCTCGGCATCTAGCGAGGCCACCACTCCACTCTCCTTAGGATCTCGGGGGACCGCTATGTTAGTATGGAGTCTGCATATGTTTATATCCGTGCCTTTGCCCGGCATAAACCTGGTCTGGTCGCCATGTATTAGGGAGAGTATCACCGAGTTTAACCTACCCGCCAAGATCTTAGTAAAGATTTTAGCATCCACATTCCATAAAGAAATAGGCCGGTAGGACGAGCACATTTCCGGGTCCTTCCCAGGTTTTGGAATGACAATAATCACCGCCTCCATCATTGAGGGTGGGAGACATTGCTGAGTCAGTGCTTTAGTGATCGTGGAGTGGAAGTGGGGGCCTAATATTTCCAGATTAGTTTTGTAAAACTTCATGGGTAGTCCGTCAGGTCCCAGAGTTTTGCCTGCCTGAAGTGACTTAATGGCTCTCTGTACTTCTTTCAGTGTTATGGGAGCATCTAATGCCTGCTTCGCTTCTGTTGTTAGAGTAGGAAAGTCTATTTTTTGGAGAAACAAATTTAATTCCTCAGGGGAGTATGTTGCTCTGGATGTATAGAGTTGCTGATAATACCGCTCAAATCGTGCATTAATATGCACGGGGTCAGAGAGTAGAGTATCATCCTCAACCCTAATATTCACAATACAGGAGCTACCAGCCCGTTCTGTTGCCAACCAGGCTAGTAATCTACCCGATCGCTCGCCCTGCTCAAATATACGTTGAGTCTGGGCAAGGAGGAAACGCCGGCAGGAGGCTGCACGAATAAGCGCCACCTCCCTATATGCCGTGAGCATATCAGAATGTGTGCCCTGATCGGGTGAGGCTGTGTATTGAGTCTCAAGTCTTAGTGCCCTTTTTTTGGCCATCGAAAGCTCCAGTTTCGACTCTTTCCTAATTTTAGAAATGTTAAACTGATATCTACCCCTGGCAAATGCCTTGAATGCGTCCCATACCATTGGTGGAGGGGCTGAATGATCATTATGTGTCCAGTATTCCCCAAGTTCCATAAACATTATCGGTTCCATTTTCTCGTCAGTGATCCAGTATCTGGAAAGTCTCCACAGGCCCGCATTAGCTGCTGAGTCCGTAGAGAGATCCAGCATGACCGGGGTATGGTCCGATATGCCACGTGGTAGAAGGGAAACAGCAGATACCGGAGATAACAGGGGATCGGTAACATAGATTAGGTCAATGCGTGATAATGTCGCGTGGGTAGCAGAGTGACAAGAAAATTGTCTACCCTGTGGATTTTTCCATCTCCACATATCATAAAGGCCATACACCTCCGCCCAACGGGACAGCGCTGTGTCAGTCGTCTGACCTGGGTGTAATTTATCAGCACTGGGGTTGGGGGTCATGTTAAAATCACCTGCTATGATTATATTGGGGGTGGAATAGCCTGCAATAATAGTTTGAATTTTATGCAGAATCATCATCTTGGCCGGTGGTGGTACATATTAACCTACTATTAACATTTCCAATCTGTCACACAATGCGTGTAAAATTACATATTGCCCATCCGGGTCTAGGCGAAGGTCCAGAAGCACAAAGGGGAGTGCCTTATGTACAAGGACACTAACTCCCCGGGAATGGGAGGAATATGTGGAGTGGAAATATGATCCCACCCATGGCTTCTTGAGGGAGAGTATTCTGGAGCCCGTAAGATGAGTTTCCAGGAGTAAGCAAATGTGCGGATGATATTTTTCAAATATGAAAACACAAGGGATCTTTTAAATTTGGAATTGAGCCCCCGCACATTCCAAGATATCACTCTAAGGGGGGCCATACTTGTAAGTGAGTATTTATCTCGGTTGCTCCATCCTCCGGACCTCCACCCAGACCCAGGCATAGAACCAGCATACCTGATTCAATATCAAGTGAATTTCTTACTCCTATTAAACAGGTTAAATATAGATCTATCATATGAGCATCAACATAAACAGATTTTATGGTGTACCGTTGAACAAAACCCCTCCCGCCCTCCCCACGCAACCCCTTAAACTCAGGTGCGCTTGATCACCCAAACAAAGCATGACTTTAAGTCCTTGGGAGGCGATGCGCCAACAGGACACCTTGGAGGCACAATAAGTAAGCCCACAAACTGCTTAACAGTCGTGGTGCCGGCCAGCTAAACCTTATTCAGGTATAGTCATAAAATAAAAAAGAAAAAGGGAATCATTTCCCCTGCGGAAGGATTATGTCCCTTATATAATAGAGGAGGCCCTTCTGCCGCTGAATGTTAGCCAGCTGGTGTAGAAGGTTCACCCAGGTTCAAAGATTGGAGGATCTCCGTAACCGATTCCCCCAGTCCCCTCTTAACAGAGTGTGGGCAGAGGAATCATCTTCATGAGTTAGAGTCCCGAGGTGCACCGCAGCCAATTCTCCTGTGCAATATGATCATTGTTTCACAGTGTGATTGTACGTCACAAAGTTCTGACCAAGAATAACTTGTTGTACTAAAAGTCTACCTTCTGGAGGAGTGGGGACCGTGCATCATCGGCAGCAGTGACCAGCTAATATCCAGAATCCAGTAGGGTAAAACAAAATAAAAGTGCTTTGAAGCAAACAAAAACTCACCCACTGGGATATGTTATGCAATGTGATCGTTGCTGCACAATGCAGTCACTGGTATACATATATGTCTGAAAGGTCTGACCAGCAGTAACTTGTCATATTTAAATTCCATAATAAGAAAGAGGTAGATACTTTGCCTCAGCAGTAGTGGTGTTTAGCTAGTAACCAGTAGGGTAAAAAGAAATAAAAAGAGGAAAAAAGAAAAACACAAAAAATATATATAGCCGTGCGTTGCAGCAAACCAAAATGCACCCTCTGGATTACATCAAGTGATATGTTCACCGCTTCATAACGTGGTCACTGGTTTGTATGTATATCCCAGAGTTCTGGCTAGTTTCAGTATTTCATCAGTAGCTAGTAACTGGTGAATGACAGGAAAAAAAAGGGTGAAAAGAAAAGTGTATTGCAGCAGAGGAACACTCACCCACTGGGAAGAGAGAGCAGGTAGTAATCAGGACCCATATTCAGCGCTGTGGGATGGTGTCCAGCCAGTTAGCAGCTTCTTCAGGGACAGTAAAGAATCTGTGTGTTTCTCCGTCTTGGACCCGTAGATGGGCCGGGAAAAGCATACTGTATTTGAAGCCTTTTTTTGCGCAACTCTTGCTTCACCTGGTCAAATGATTTGCGCTGTTTCTGTGTCTCGACAGAGAAATCTGGGAAGATCATCAGGCAGGACCCCTCGAATCGCAGCGCCTCCATCCTCCTACTTTCTCTCAGCACAGCGTCACGGTCTCGATAGTTCAGCAGCCGGAGGATGAACGTGCGAGGTGGTGCCCCAGGAGGCCCTCAAGCCGCCGGCATTCTGTGGGCACGCTCCACCGCAAAGAAGGGGGAGAAAGCCGCCTGGGGGAACAACTGACGTAGAAGGCGCTCGGTAAACCCTGCTGGATCAGGATCTTCAGCCTTCTCAGGTAGTCCAATAATTCGGAGGTTATTCCTCCTGTTGCGGTTCTCTGCGTCCTCCGCACGATATTCCAATGCCTTCACTTTAGTGGTGAGGGTTCGGAGGGATGATATGTGTTCACCCAGCACGTCCTCCGTGTCCCCCACGCGGCGTTCTGAATTTGTCCATATCTTTACGAATAAGACCCATCTCCAGCTGTATTTTATCAATTTTGCCTGTCAGTGTAGTTTGGCATGTCCTGATCGCCTGCATCAGCGCAGTGAAATGGTCTGCATCTTGAATCTCAGGATCCGCTTCCTCGGTCTGTGACGCCATATTAGCCGTCTTGTTGCTATCAGCTTTCCCACCACGGGGAGTAGTACGGGCTGCAGAGGGCTTCTTGTGGGCGGCGGAGCGGCGATTATAGGGCATACCAGAAAATCAAAGTGTTGAAACAAAGGGTGTGGCTATAAATTGAACAAGTGCTCAAGTATGTAATATAATTGCTTCTTAAAAGTGAAAGAATTTTTTATATTACAAAACTCCCAAAAATCATTATATAACATATATAGATCTACTAATTAGTAAATGTATGCTCGTACCCCTGCAGGGGTGGAGTGCTCCGGTGAGTGCAACCATATTGGGGGGTGACTGCCAGTAATTACAGCACGGCTCTTTACCACCAAAGAACAACCTTCTGCACGATTCCTACTGCGTTTTAGTGCACGGCACATTATATTACTGTTATGAACACTTTGCAACAAACAATATATGGGATTTCCTTTGATACATAGTTGCGGTTTTTACACATTACTAATGATTTATTATTTTAAATGGTTTTGCACATCAATGCACAAAGGTTTGATAACCACAGTTTTTGTCACTTGTCACTTTACATTTACTAATTAGTAGATCTATATATGTTATATAATGGTGATGATTTAAAATTTGTGTTATTGTGTACACATATAGTAGTATATTTCCTTTACCACTAAATAAGGATTTTTTCACTAATATAGGGATACATTGATTTTTGGGAGTTTTGTAATATAAAAAATTCTTTCACTTTTAAGAAGCAATTATATTACACACTTGAGCACTTGTTCAATTTATAGCCACACCCTTTGTTTCAACACAGCGCCACTCCCTATACTTTGATTTTCAGTTTTTTGGGGAATCACTTAGGTGTCCCCTTCCTACATAGGGGGGCTGCAGGTGTAAATCAGTCTGTAAGCGCGGATCTGTTGAAATATTTATAATAGGGCATACCAGGTCTGTAGGTTCGGAGCTGTGTCTGGGTAATTCCAGGTTATAGAAGTCCACAGGGAAACAGGATTATTAGCCGGCAGGGTGCTGGAGCCTCTCAACTATGCGTCCATCCTGGTCGCCATCTTGGACACGCCCCGGAGCATGGTTTTTTAAAGCACAGATTACTTGGAGCATGATGGATTTTATGGACAATTTCAATACCTTTATTATTGAACACGGATCACTTGGCATATAATTTTTGGAAATTGTTATATTTCACCAATGTGTGGCACTTGGCACTTTTATTGAATATTGCACATATTATATCTACTGCTGTAGATCCACTGCACATGGCACTTTATGTTTTTTATTTAAATCATATATGCATATTTGATGATTTATATATTTTGCATTGATGTATAGTGGTATTTGTTGATTCATATGCATATTTGCACTGATTTAATAATACTACCTTATTACGTTACTAGTGTTAGTAAGTAGCGGGAATACTACATAACATTTTTACAATTTATTTATTTTTTCTATTTATTTTATTTTGTTTGGATTTATAATTTTTGCACACTATTAGCATCACTGTCTTTACACTTTTAGCGCAGTGTATTTTATTTTCTTTATGGTGGTGCATGGTGCATGAGACATGTTCTACGCAGGCAGCTAGGTGTTTCTTTATTATTGAGGCAACATATCATTGTGGCTCGCAAGGTTTCTCTTTACCAGTAATACTCACCCACACCTGACCCAGCCATCCCATCCATACCCAGCCATACTTAGCCATACCCAGCCATCCCATCCACACTCAGCCATACCCACACAGCCATACCCAACCCAGCCATACTCAGCCATACCCAGCCATCCCATCCATACCCACCCAGCCATACTCACTCAGCCATCCCATCCATACTCAGCCATACCCAGCCATCCACATTCATGGCTCAACCATGGTTAGCCATCCCCGGCTCATCCATGCCACTACAGTGCCACTACAGTGCCTCAAAGTGTAATAGGTAGTCAAGTTAGATTTGAAATTAATGCCCCTAGAATACCTGACGGAGCCCCCTGCATGTTGGGCCTCTGTATGTGGCCAGACTGTGTAATAGTCTCACACATGTGGTATCGCCATACACTCAGAAGGAGTAGCAGACAATGTTTTGGAGTGTACTTTTTGCCTTGTACATGTGTTAGAAATATTGTATAAATGGACAACTTTGTGTGAAAAAATGCGTTTTCATTTTCTTTCCACATTTTCCAAAAACTTGTAGAAAAAAATGACATGTTCAAAAGACTCAGTATGCCTCATAGATTATACATTGGGGTGTTTTCTTTCCATAATGGGGTCATTTTTTATTATCCTGGTGCTCCAGGGCTTGGAAATGTGCAAGAGGTAGTCAAGAAATTAGATGTGTAATTTATGCTCCTAGAATGTCTGAAGGTGCTCTCTGCATGTTGGGCCTCTGTAAGTCGCACACATGTGGTATCACCATACTCAAGAGGAGTAGTAGAATGTATTTTGGGGTGTAATTTGTGGTATTCATTTGGTGTTTGTGAGAAATACCCTGATAATATGACACTTTTGTGAAAAAGAGAAAAAAAAATCTTAACTTCAAAACACTTAACATGCCTCTTTCTAAATACCTTTGAATGTCTACTTTCCAAAAAGGGGTCATTTGGGGGGTATTTGTACTGTCCTGGCTTATTAGGGTCTCAAGAATTTAGCTAGGCCATCAGTACTTCAGGTGTGATCAATTTTCAGTGATCGGCACCATAGCTTGTATGACCCCTTTCGCACTGAGGCGCTTTGCAGGCACTATAGCATTAAAAATACACTGAAACAGCGGCTCCATTCACTCCAGTGTGAAAGCCCAAGGGCTTTCACACTGGAGCGGTGTGCTGACAGGGCATCAGAAAAAGTCCTGCTAGCAGCTTCTTTGGAGCACATTAGGAGCGGTGAACTCACCACTCCTAAAGTGCCCCTGCCCATTGAAGTCAATGGGCAGCGCCGCCGAACCACTGGCAAATTGTCGCTGTAGCAGCGCTTTGCGGGTGGTTTTAACCCTTTTTTGGCCACTAGCGGGGTTAAAAGCGCCCCACTAGCAGCTGAATAGCGCCGTAAAAATGATGATAAAGCGCCGCTAAAAATAGCAGTGTTTTATCGCCGATGCCCAGGACGGCTCAGTGTGAAAGGGCTCTATAACTTTCACACAGACCAAATAATATACACCGATTTGGATTATTTTTACCAAAGATATGTAGCAGTATATAATTTGGCCAAATGTATTATGAAAAATTACTAATTTGCTAAATTTTATAACAGAAACAAAGAAAAATTTTTTTTTTTACAGAATTTTCGGTCTTTTTTCATTTATAGTACAAAAAATAAAAACCCAGTGGTGTTTAAATACCACCAAAAGAAAGCTCTATTTGTGTGAAAAAAGGGACAACAATTTCATATGGGTACAGTGTTGCATGACTGAGTAATTGTCATTCAAAGTGTGAGAGCACTGAAAGCTGAAAATTGGTCTGGTTAGGAAGGGGGTTTAAGTGCCCAGTGGCCAAGTCGTTAAATAGCTCTGAAATCAGAAGCGCTTCCATCTTCCGAGTTAATACTACCCTGGAAGGATCAACAAATGGATGTTTATTGATCTCCTACTCCTCTGCATCCTGCAGAGTGGCGCCTTCAGTCACATGCAGAAGCAATTGGGTGGATTATCAGCTTTTAAAAGCACTTCTGCTACATAGCCAGAAGCCAGGTATGAACAGCTAAATAAACTCTGGGTTGCTCTAGTGGTTGGGAGTTTGTTTACGTACTAGTGCTGCTGCCACTGCAATAGTTATGGTGGAGATAGTGAAGGGTTTGAGCCTTCAAGAAAGCTGTGCACAGATTGCTGAAAGGCTTGAAGATACTTTGTAACAACTTGCTGCTTTGCTGTACCTATTGATGATGCCTCTGTATACATGGCCTAAAAGTTTGAAAAAAAAAGTTTTGTAAGTTTTAGCCTTTAACATCACATTCTATGTATTTAATGTTTGCTAATGTATTGTAATAATTTGCAAACAAAGCCTGGGGAATGCCCAGGAAAAAACCAAAGCCTACTTACCACCAACTCGCAGACAACCAAATTGACCTGTCTAACAGTTTGCGTTAAAAACAGGGGTTTAGTCCGCACGCATTTGCAAATGCATGCGTAAGCCACAGAGCCTCGTCACGGCACCCTGATATCTGTGGTCCTAACACTAAAATATGAGTGTCCCCACAGTGGAGGCACATGCATTCTGATGGATAAATGCTGGCAGGTGGACTGAAGGGCAGCCCATCCCTTCTTAAAGGTACAGAAGCACACCAGACACCCAGCAAATAGCACCATGGCTGCAAAGGTGCTGGTGCGTTTCTGGACCAATAAACACACCAAGGTGATCTCAAAAAACTTGCCACCGCCTTCATTTATAGCTGGCTATCGCAGTAAGCGGCTTTGGAGGGCTACAAACAGATGCAAACAAAGCCTGGGGAATGCCCAGGAAAAAACCAAAGCCTACTTACCACCAACTCGCAGACAACCAAATTGACCTGTCTAACAGTACGCGTTAAAAACAGGGGTTTAGTCCGCACGCATTTGCAAATGCATGCGTAAGCCACAGAGCCTCATCACGGCACCCTGATATCTGTGGTCCTAACACTAAAATATGAGTGTCCCCACAGTGGAGGCACATGCATTCTGATGGATAAATGCTGGCAGGTGGACTGAAGGGCAGCCCATCCCTTCTTAAAGGTACAGAAGCACACCAGACACCCAGCAAATAGCACCATGGCTGCAAAGGTGCTGGTGCATTTCTGGACCAATAAACACACCAAGGTGATCTCAAAAAACTTGCCACCGCCTTCATTTATAGCTGGCTATCGCAGTAAGCGGCTTTGGAGGGCTACAAACAGATGCAAACAAAGCCTGGGGAATGCCCAGGAAAAAACCAAAGCCTACTTACCACCAACTCGCAGACAACCAAATTGACCTGTCTAACAGTACGCGTTAAAAACAGGGGTTTAGTCCGCACGCATTTGCAAATGCATGCGTAAGCCACAGAGCCTCGTCACGGCACCCTGATATCTGTGGTCCTAACACTAAAATATGAGTGTCCCCACAGTGGAGGCACATGCATTCTGATGGATAAATGCTGGCAGGTGGACTGAAGGGCAGCCCATCCCTTCTTAAAGGTACAGAAGCACACCAGACACCCAGCAAATAGCACCATGGCTGCAAAGGTGCTGGTGCGTTTCTGGACCAATAAACACACCAAGGTGATCTCAAAAAACTTGCCACCGCCTTCATTTATAGCTGGCTATCGCAGTAAGCGGCTTTGGAGGGCTACAAACAGATGCAAACAAAGCCTGGGGAATGCCCAGGAAAAAACCAAAGCCTACTTACCACCAACTCACAGACAACCAAATTGACCTGTCTAACAGTACGCGTTAAAAGCAGGGGTTTAGTCCGCACGCATTTGCAAATGCATGCGTAAGCCACAGAGCCTCGTCACGGCACCCTGATATCTGTGGTCCTAACACTAAAATATGAGTGTCCCCACAGTGGAGGCACATGCATTCTGATGGATAAATGCTGGCAGGTGGACTGAAGGGCAGCCCATCCCTTCTTAAAGGTACAGAAGCACACCAGACACCCAGCAAATAGCACCATGGCTGCAAAGGTGCTGGTGCGTTTCTGGACCAATATTGTAATAATTTCTTGATTCCATAATTACCATTATTGCAATATGCTGCAAATGTCATCATGCATGCTGTAAGCTTTTAATGCTCCTTTTTTGTCCTTCATGCAGATTTTCCTTCACTAACCTCCCCAGCATGCTATCCTGGGCCCATACACACCTAGCCTAGTAACTTAATAATGTATTTTGTCAGCTACATTTTTGTGCTTACCTAAACACCCCATAAAAATGTGTCCAAATGTTATTGTTGTCCTCAAATTCGGGCAGAGTGCAAAAGGCCATTTTTTGGGGCACAAACTCATTTGGAACCCTCCCCCCCAAATGCTAAGTCAACCGATACCAATACTCTAATGTGCTGACTTTGCAAAACCCATACACACTATACCTCTTTGTGGTCATATTTATGGATGAATTCACCAAAGCATGTAGTGCAAGGGCCTGCCTGATTACCTTCAAATTGTAACGTAGCAAGTTTTTACCTCATATTATCTTGATAGGTAATTTATGAATGTAAAAATGTGCTTCAATTTGGACAGTGTGTATCCATATTTTTAGATTATGACACTTCTTACAGTACCTGACCGCGAGATTGTGTTTCCAGCGCGATAGCATCGCGCTGGTTCTCGGCGACAGGGTACTGTGAATGTCGCGCTGGCTCGCTCATCGGGAAAGGAAAACTTTGTCTTCCTCCCGCGATGAGTGACAGGCAGCGCTGACAGCTGTCTGGTATGAATCCTGAGGCGGGAACACCGCGCCACATTTTCAATGAAAAAACCGGCGTGGGTTCCCCCCTCGGAGGCATACCAGGCCCTTGGGTCTGGCATGGATTGTAAGGGGAACCCCCTATGCCGAAAAAATCGGCGTGGGGGTCCCCCCCAAATCCATACCAGACCCTTATCTGAGCACGCAGCCCGGCCGGCCAGGAAAGGGGGTGGGGACGAGCGAGCGCCCCCCCCCTCCTGAGCCGTACCAGGCTGCATGCCCTCAACATGGGGGGGGGTGGGTGCCTTGGGGGAGGGGGGCGCCCTGCGGCCCCCCCACCCCAAAGCACCTTGTCCCCATGTTGATGAGGACAAGGGCCTCTTCCCGACAACCCTGGCCGTTGGTTGTCGGGGTCTGCGGGCGGGGGGCTTATCGGAATCCGGGAGCCCCCCTTAATAAGGGGGCCCCCAGATGCCGGCCCCCCACCCTGTGTGAATGAGTTTGGGGTACATGGTACCCCTACCCATTCACCTAGGGGAAAGTGTCAATAGAAAAAAAAACACACTACACAGGTTTTAAGAGTCATTTATTAGTCAGCTCCGGGGGTCTTCTTCCGACTTCGGGGGTCTCCTTCTGACTTCTCCCGCTGTCCGGCCTCTTCTCCCGGGCCCCGCCGCTATCTTCTTCCAGCTCTATTGCCAGCGAGGGGCCCGGTGTGCTGCCGCTGTCTCGCCGCCGCTGTCCGGCCTCTTCTCCCGGTGTTCGGCCTCTTCTCCCGGGCCCCGCCGCTATCTTCTTCCAGCTCTATTGCTAGCGAGGGGCCCGGTCTGCTGCCGCTGTCTTGTCGCCGCTGTCTTGTCGCCGCTGTCTCGCCGCCGCTGTCTCGCCGCCGCTGTCTCGCCGCCGCTGTCTCTTCTTTTCTTCTTCCCCGATGTTGACACGACGCTCTCTCCGGCTCGAATGCTGTGTGCGAGCTGCGGAGCCATTTATATAGGCGGTAACCCCACCCCCTTACGACGTCATGGTCCCAGCATGCGCAGGGACTCTGGGGCCACGCCCCCTTATGACGCCAGAGTCCCTGCGCATGCTGTGTAGTATGTTTTTTTTTCTATTGACACTTTCCCCTAGGTGAATGGGTAGGGGTACCATGTACCCCAAACTCATTCACACAGGGTGGGGGCCGGCATCTGGGGGCCCCCTTATTAAGGGGGGCTCCCGGATTCCGATAAGCCCCCCGCCCGCAGACCCCGACAACCAACGGCCAGGGTTGTCGGGAAGAGGCCCTTGTCCTCATCAACATGGGGACAAGGTGCTTTGGGGTGGGGGGGCCGCAGGGCGCCCCCCTCCCCCAAGGCACCCACCCCCCCCATGTTGAGGGCATGCAGCCTGGTACGGCTCAGGAGGGGGGGGCGCTCGCTCATCCCCACCCCCTTTCCTGGCCGGCCGGGCTGCGTGCTCGGATAAGGGTCTGGTATGGATTTGGGGGGGACCCCCATGCCGATTTTTTCGGCATAGGGGGTTCCCCTTACAATCCATGCCAGACCCAAGGGCCTGGTATGCCTCCGAGAGGGGAACCCACGCCGGTTTTTTCATTGAAAATGTGGCGCGGTGTTCCCGCCTCAGGATTCATACCAGACAGCTGTCAGCGCTGCCTGTCACTCATCGCGGGAGGAAGACAAAGTTTTCCTTTCCCGATGAGTGAGCCATCTCGGCGCTGGCTCCTGCGACGGGGCTCGTAGGTGTCAAATCTCGCCGAGAAGTGCGGCGAGATTGACACAATATCGCGGTCACCTACTGTACCTGTCCACTTGGCTGCCAATAGTCTAAGTAAGGAGGGGCTGGCCAAAGTATCACACATTATTTATGCATGCAGCTCTCATGGAACTGGAGAGGGTTAGCTCTACAAAACATCTAGCCATTACCTCCCTCCCACCATAACATTTTTCTAATGGGCTACCAGAGGGGGTGATGAATCTGATAAGTTGACTTTACACTTTTGTCTTTAAATACTCATTTCAATTTTATACTTATGTTGGCCAAGAATGTTTTTGTCAAATCTGCTTGCCAGCTTATGTGCAGAAATAGTAATTTCTTCTTTCTTTTTTTGACTCCACAGTTTTCTTCCAACTCCCAGCAATGGCAGGATGTTTGCAGGCCAGTTTCAAAATCAGTGGGATTTTCCCAACTGTGGTGGTGCTATTGATGGGAAACATGTGAGGATTGTCCCACCACCCTACTCAGGCTCATATTATTATAATTATAATAAGGGATTTTGCAGCATAGTGCTGCTAGCTGTTGTTTCTGCAACATATGAGTTTCTTTTTTTTGCTTGTTGGGAAGAACGGCTGCAACTCGGATGGAGGTGTCATAATGCAGACGGAGTTCTACCATTGGCTCCAGAATGGTACCCTAAATTTGCAACCTGCTCAGGACAATATTGATGGCCTCAATTTAGTTTTTGTGGCAGATAAGGCCTTTGCTCTGGGGGAACATGTTTTGAAGCCCTTTCCTATGAGGAACCTCACCCCAGAGCAGAGAATCTTCAACTACAGGCTCTCTCATGCCAGAAGGGTGGTTGAAAATGTCTTTGGCATCCTGTCAAGTGGCTTCAGGCTCTTTTTAACCCCCATCAAATTGGCCCAATATAAAATAAACTTTGTGGTTTTGTGCTGTTGCATCCTCCACAATTTTTTAAGGAGGAATGCAAGCAGCTACCTTTCCTTACTGCCAGCTGATGTTGACCCCACAGTGTCAGGCCCATCTGAAGAGGCTGCAGCTCATCCATCGGTGGGCAACATGGCAGCTCTGGAACCTGCCTGTGCTGGTTTGCCCTCCCAAAATGCCCGAGACATCCGCCAAAAATATCTTGAATACTTTGTGGGTAGAGGGGCAGTGGCTTGGCAGCAAAATGTAGCTGATCAAGAATCATAATTTTATCATAAACTTCTATTTAATTTGAACTACTGTTGTCTGCGTTTTTTATCTGTATAATAGGTTGTCAAATGGCCTTTTTTTGTCCATTTTAGACAATAGTGCAAATGTACCTTATTTGCTACATGAGGTGACAATCTCTTCTTCGGCTAACTATTATGTTTTGCTGTGGGTCTGCTACACACACAATGTTTTTGTTCTTAATGTATCTAATGCATTACGTTTGAAAACATTATGCTTTTTCAACTCTTTTAATTTCTTTGAGGCCATAAAATTGCCTGAGTTGGGCACATTTTAGAGCATATTGTTACTGTAACTACACCAACTTAACAAATACACTGGTATTGAGCATTGAAATAATAAGCCATACATTGTTTAGTAAAAAACATTTTACTTAAAGCATATTCACATGTGCATTTTAATGTTTTATAACAAACCAACATCTTGGTGTATAAACATGTATGTTTGCCATTATTTTGCCTTTTTTGGGGCTAAACAGGCATGTTTGAAAACATAAGACACACATCCCCAACTCAGGAACTTACAAAGTTTGGGTTTGTTAAAGTGAAGGCCATATGAGACATTAGTATCACAAGACTGTGTTGATGTTGCCTTCCTCAGATGGGGTGATCTCATCCCTCTAAAATACAAAATTTGAAGCCACGTCCACATAGAGACATAACTGTTAAATGACCCTTATTTATGATCCCCTGCCTAAAATGTGTGTAGGTGTAAACAGGTTCGTTTCTAAAGCCCCAAAACACACAGTGTGTGAACATGTGCTATCTCCCTTCACAGGGTATAAATGGCCGCGTTTTGGGGGTGCAACCCCTTCCTCATAACTAAAGTAGGTAAGAGGAAGGGGTTGCACCCCCAAAACGTGTTCATTGATACCCCATGATGGGAGCTAGAACCTGTTGACCCACTTTATTTTTTGTGACTTTACCAAACTAGATGTAGGGAAAGACACACATTTTAGTCAAGGGATCATGAGGGAAATAAGAATATTTTGGCACCATTTGTGGGCATCTTCAAATTTTGGCTTTGCAATTCTTAAAAACACATAAATTACAATTAATATTACTTAGGACAATTTTTTTTCCAACTCTCCATCTCAAGATGCTTTCCCAGGTCATGTTTTCTATATTTTTTGCTTTTGTCACAGATGATGATGTCATTTTCAAGGTTAGTAATTCACACAGTCGTTTTTCTACTGAGGAAAATACAGAAAACAGGACCTGGTGGTGCACCTAGAGAAGTGGAGTGGAGAAACACTGACCTCAGACACTAAAGCCTAGGTTCACATTGGACTGATTTGTCGTGCGATTTGAGAGATAAAATTGCATGACAAGCCGCAGCCTATTGGTGGAAATAGAAAGTAAAATAAATCAGCGCAAAGTGGTATATATGTAATGCAGCAGCTGAACACTAGGGTCAAAATTCAAATCCCTTAACAAAAATCAAAACAGCAGATTGCAAAAATCAATGTAATCCCTGGTTAACATTGATGCTACTTTGAAATTGCGCTACTTCACTTGAAGTTGCGCAATTTCTAAGTAGCAAGGTCAGCACGATTTCAGGTGCTACTTGATAGACATTTGTGTGGCTTCAAGCCCAGATGTCTATTGAAGTCACACCTGAAATTGCAAAAGTAGTACAGGAACTAGTTTTGCAAATTGGTGCAGCGCCACTAATTCTGTGTTACACCAATTGGAACAGTGCCATTTCCACCAATAGTCAAGCAGATAGTGCAGCGCTAAGACCAAATAAAAACAAATAGAAAAACACAATAAAATCCACCACAGTGTAAAATCAATGAGTCCATAAGAGTAGTCCATGTGTCATCCTCAAGTACGAGCAGGCAACATGCTTGCAGGAAAGTGATTCAGGAAGCCCACCACCAAGGTATAAAATGGCCTCTCACCTGATGGCATGGACCCTTTAGTTATAGAGGGTCAAAAAGCGCCTTTTCATATAACCAAGTGGTGTACAGCATACATAGGCATCCGTCAGGGACCCGGTACAGGACACTCCGATATGGCTGTTCAGAGGCAAGAGAGAGAAGGGAGGAGACTTCAATCACAGACAGGGATGGAGGGTGAGCTCACTCTCAGCACCTCTCATCCAGATGTATCTGAGGCTGCTGGACTTCAAATTTCTGGCCCCCACATTCCTTTTCTGAGGCACAGTACTGGGGATTGGAGTGTGGTCAGATACAGAGGGGTAGGGGCAGGAGGAAGAGGTGCAGATCGATCCCTCTGTGTCTGACCACACTCCAATCCCCAGTACTGTGCCTCAGAAAAGGAATGTGGGGGCCAGAAATTTGAAGTCCAGCAGCCTCAGATACATCTGGATGAGAGGTGCTGACTGCCAAGGGGGAGTGAGCTCACCCTCCATGCCTATCTGTGATTGAAGTCTCCTCCCTTCTCTCTCTTGCCTCTGAACGGCCATATCGGAGTTTCCTATACCGGGTCCCTGACGGATACCTATGTATGCTGTACACCACTTGGTTATATGAAAAGGCGCTTTTTGACCCTCTATAACTAAAGGGTCCATGCCATCAGGTGAGAGGCCATTTTATACCTTGGTGGTGGGCTTCCTGAATCACTTTCCTGCAAGCATGTTGTCTGCTCGTACTTGAGGATGACACATGGACTACTCTTATGGACTCTATTGATTTTACACTGTGGTGGATTTTATTGTGTTTTTCTATTTGTTTTTATTTGGTCTTAGCGCTGCACTATCTGCTGTTTTGACTATTGGTGGAAATGGCACTGTTCCAATTGGTGTAACACAGAATTAGCGGCGCTGCACCAATTTGCAAAACTAGTTCCTGCACTACTTTTGCAATTTCAGGTGTGACTTCAATAGACATCTGGGCTTAAAGCCACACAAATGTCTTTCAAGTAGCACCTGAAATCGTGCTGACCTTGCTACAACTTCAAGTGAAGTAGCCCAATTTCAAAGTAGCATCAATGTGAATCAGGGATTACATTGATTTTTGCACTCGCTACATAAGGCTTTGTTGCCCAAACCGATTTGCATCCTTAAATGAACAAAGTACGTATTTGTACTATCCTGCAAACAAAATACAGCAATCCTAAAGAAGCAAGGACAGACACAAAGTTGGTTCCTACTTTTTTAGATGTAACTTGGCTAACAGCCACATTTCTTAGAAAAGTTTCTTATAAAACTACAAAAATTACAGGTAAACGTGTAACTAAAAATGGTGAAGGCATTCAAGTTTTTGGGTGAAATAGTAATATACAAAACACGGATATTTGTACAATGTGTGAAAGCACACCTTCAAGCTTTTTGTACATGACAATACTTTTGGACAAGCTACCCCACCATATTCAACAATGTGTAGTGTCCAGATTGGTACTGTAGCTGGGGGAGCAAACCACTCTGAGAAATGGACAATGTTAAAATAGGAGATGGCAACTCGATGATTCCTCATTTTCTCACCAAAAATGTAAATAGGAAACAAGCTGATATGTTTCATCTAAAGCATAATTACTCATCTGAGGAAGGCTGCAAGTGCTGAAACACATTGGTTTGATCCTGTTTAACATGATGTAGGCAACAAAAAAGATCATGACAAGTCATGGAGTTGCAGGTTCATATGTCAATCTTTTGCTAAAGTGAAATCGTACATTCAAATATAACAGTTGCAATTATTAAAAAATGTGCAAAGGTTAATCAATTTAAAACTGTACAAACACATAAGAAATAAAACATGTTTGGTTTTCACATTTTAGCTAAAATATCAATGATGTTGATAACTCTGTTTTGGAGATCATGCATGTTTTCTTTCATTCTCCAATTCCCTATTGCAAACCAAGAGCTCACTGCTAAGTATTTGTGCACTTTCACTGCTGAAGTGAGTTTGGTCTTCCACAACATCCATATCACCTAAAAAATATAAAACACACCATGTATTAGAAATATGTAGGCATCCATCTATTACTTGAAGCTGTGGTCTCAGGCACTGACCTTGTGGTCGACACAGTTTCGAGAACTTCATACAATACTTCTTGCACATCAGCATCAACATCTTCTTCAGGGTGTCTGGTGAGTTGACTTTCTGTATCTTCAGGAGGTGCTGGGTTACTGGTGTATAAATACAGCTCAGATGTTCCTATTCTTTTCTCCCCTATGTGAATCCAAAGAAGGTATACTTAGCAGACAGATATGTTAGGCTAGAAATAGTAATATGAAACATTGTTTGGAAGTGTCTTTCAATTGTCTGTTTTGGCAATGTTCCAAGCTGAATACACAATTTTTCCCTTTCCACAGCAGGAATACTTATCTGTTCTTTGCAAGTTTCACACATGGAGATACATCTAGTATTCACTAGAGCACCTGCGTGAGACACCATAACAAGGGTGTTATGGTTTCCCACACTGGTGCTCCTGCATGCAGCTGCGTAACAGCTGCTGAGTGTCCTTTACTGACACTGAATAAAGTTGATGTTTCATTAGTTACAAACACATCTAGACAACAATCTAATGAACTTATGTTACATCAAAATAGGCCATAACAAATGCGTTTAACATGCATCTCCCAATAATGAAGTATTAGTGGTAGATCAAAATGATGTTTAATGTCCCGTGAACGATTCCTGTGTCCACAAAAATAAAACTTTTAAACTGTAGAACAGTAAAGAAAAGAACATGGACCAGCATGAAAGTAATAATAGGAACACAGGGGGCGTGGCTTGATGGCGCTCAGGAATGGCCATTTGATCAGAGAGCTCCGTCGGCTGGAGAGAACTATTGAGTGACTGAGCCTTCCACGTGCGGACCATCCACTTGTACCGAGCATCTACACACTGCAAAAGACCCGGAGGATGGCTTCCAGTAAGAGGAAAGGAGAATATCAGCCTAAAAAGCTGACTGCATTCTTCACTAAACCACAGGTCAGTGAAATCAAAGATGGCACCACCGCGGCCACCACATGCACTGCTTACACTGATCTCCCAAATGAACTATAGGTCGCACAAGACCAATCTACACCCCCCTCCACCTCTGATGAGCAGGCAAATGACAGCCCCACCACAGGCAGCCCCGTAAAAGCTAGGATGCGGATGGATGCACCACTGCTGAGATTGCATGAAGGAGCCCTGCTATTTAACCTTCTGCAATCTAACCAGGCCCTTCAATCCTCCATGGCAGTATTCCCCACCACAGGTCAGCTTGTTCTAGACATGACCCTAAAGGAGATGCTCCTGTCACTACAATCATCACTTTTAACCGTGCCCTCCTCATTAATCTCCAAATTTTCTACAGATATACATGATCTGGGTGACAGAATCACATACATTAATAATAAAATGGAGGACAGCACCACCACTATAAATGATCTTGTGGATGCTTTTGATGACATGAAGGACAAAAAACACTGGATAAAATCTAAGCTGGCAGACCTAGAGGACAGGTTCCGCCGAAATAACGTGAAACTAAGGGGGGTCCCCGAATAAATCCCACTGCCCACACTCCTTCAGTATGCAAAAGATCTTATGTCTGTGATTCTGCCTGAAGCTACGCAACTCAAACTCACCATAGACAGAATACGTAGAATAGTCAAACCATCTTATCTAGCTGCTTCAGTGCCCAGATTTGTACTGATGAGAGTGCACTTTTACCACACAAAAGAAAAACTCCTAATAGCAGCCAGAAACAAATCATCACTCCCTGCCCCATTCAATGACATCCAACTCTTCCCTGACCTCTCTAAATATACTCTACAACTGAGATGCCAACTAAATCCGCTAACGAAAGCTATGAACAACCACAAGATCCCATACAAGTGACGCCATCCCGCAACCATACTGGTCACCAAAAATGGTGTCTCTCACACCATCTCTGCACTAAATGGAGGGATGAAAATACTGCTTTCTTGGGGCATCATAACAGATCTTCCACAAGACAACAACCCTTTCTCAATCCCGTCACGACCGCTGCCTCAATGTGGAAAATACTCCGGCACACCGCAAAGAAAACATGGATAACATTACAGCCAAAAAGCCTATTCCTCAGAACTGTTCTCTCCAGCCCCCAGTTTACACAGCCAGTGATTGACTGTTTACCCCCCAAGGCGGAATTGCTGATTTCAGCCCAGTTTATCCGCTGAACTTCTTACACTACGGTACACTAATATACCATAGTAATATCGCACACACATATCTTTTACTAACGCAATTTTTTTTTTAGAGTTCCACTAAAGCCAGAGACGTACTTTGGAATTCTCCAAGCGGGAACTCCACAAAACCAGAGCAGGCTTCCATCAGCTGAGCATCCCAACACCTCCTCATCAAACCATGAGTGCCCAACTTTACACAAAAGAAACCCTTAAGCCCAACAATGCCGATCAATGTACTGTCAATCAATGCACATGGTCTCAACCACCCTGCTAAACGCCAATCTCTCTGGCAGACCGCTCTAGACTCACAACTCCGATATTGTATGTGTACAGCAGACACACTTCTCCTCATCAGCACCACCCAAATGCTCCAACAAGCATTTCCCACACATTTACCAAGCCTCCTTTCCTTCCAAAAAAGGGGAGTGTTGATCGCCTTAAGAGACTCTCTCACCTTCCAACTACAACACTCAGTCCTGGACCCCAATGGATATAATGAATATATAATTTTAGTATGCTCTATCAACAAGGTTACCTACACCTTACTAAACATATATGCCCCCAATGATCACCAAATAAAATTACTCCACAAAGTCATGCGTATACTTAAACCGATTCAACAAGGACACCCCCTCACCTGTGGGGACTTTAATCTTGTACCTGACACAATTCTGTATTCTTCAGCTGCAGCTAAACAGAGAGACTCACCTCTACAAAACTTCCTATTCATGCCAAGATCTTTGATGTTTGACGATGCCAACACGGATCCGAAAGGAACTATTCATACTTTTCACCGACACATAGGTCATACTCACGTATAGACCTTTCTCTGGTGGACAAATGGCTCCTGCAAAAGATACGTTCCTCTGATATCCATGCCATAACGTGGTCAGACCATGCGCCCATCAGTATCTCTATTGCAGATGCACCTCCACAAACATCAGCATACATATGGCGGGTGAATAACTCCCTTTTGCAACAAACACCCTACTCTACAGATTTAGCAAACCATCTGTCTGAATTCTTTGAGACCCCTTTCACACCAAGGGCATTTTGCAGGCGCTATAGTGTTAAAAATAGCGCCTGCAATCCGCCCTCAAACAGCTGCAGCATTGTCTCCAGTGTGAAAGCCCGAGGGCTTTCACACCGGAGCGCTGCGCTGGCAGGACGTCAGGAAAAGTCCTGTCAGCAGCTTCTTTGGATCGGTGAAGGAGCGGTGTATTTACCGCTCCTCCACCGCTGCTCCCCATTAAAATCAATGTGGCAGCGCTGGGATACCGCCGGCAAAACACCACTATTGCATCGCATTGCGGCGATTTTAACCCTTTCTTGGCCGCTAGCGGGGGGTAAAATTGCCCCGCTATCGGCCGAAATGCGCAAATCTAACGGTAAAAAGCCGCTAAAAATAGCGGCGTTTTACTGCCGACGCTATAGGTGGCTCGGTGTGAAAGGGGTCTAAATATAATACAGGGACGGTGTCCGACCCCAGTGTGCTGTGGAATGCCCACAAGGCCTTTTTCAGAGGCATTGTCATTCAAATGAGTTCAGATAGGAAGAGGGAAAGGACGCAGCGTATAGACTTGCTCTTATCCCAGATCACATATCTGGAGAAACAGGATAAAGCCAACCCCCAAGAGGCATGCTCAAACAAAATTATGACCCTTAGACAGGAGCTATAGCTGCTTCTTCTGGATTATTTGAAAAAATGCAATGCAAATTAAAGGCCATCTCATACACTACATCCAACAAAGCATGGAAACTATTAGCCTGCCATATCAAAGTATACTGCACTAAAACCAAGATAGCATACCTGTACCATCCTCCTACCAAAACCAAACTGACAGACCCACAAGCCATAGCCGACGTTTTTAGCACATATTACAGTGACTTATACAACCTAAACCAAGACCATGCCACACATCAACCCACTTTAACAGAAATCAACTCCTTCCTAGACCAGGTAAACCTCCCCAGAATAACTACTGAACAAGAAACTCTCCTAAACGCCCCTTTCACAGACCAAGAAATACAGGCCACCATCACAAGTATCCCAGCAGGAAAATCTCCAGGACCTGATAGTCTACCAGGAGAATACTATAAACAATTTTCCAACATACTGTCTCCCCACATGAGCAAGATTTATAACAACGCTGTTTCCTTTTCCTCATTCCCATCCGAAATGTTGCAGGCAATGATAATAACTCTTCCTAAACCAGGGAAGGAGCCGACCTCCCCCCAAAATTTTAGGCCAATTTCCCTTCTAAACCTGGATGTGAAAATATACGCCAAATCATTAGCATCCAGACTTCTCAATATACTACCTTCCTTAATTCACAACGACCAATCAGGGTTCACCAAAGGATGACAAGCATCAGATGACACTAGAAGGCTTATCAATATAATCTACCACGTGGAGTCCACCAGAACGCCTTCTCTGCTCCTCTCTTTGGATGCGGATAAGACATTCGATAGGATCCATTGGACATACCTACAGCAGATCCTTCTCAAATTTGGGTTCCGAGGTAGGATATTACATGTGATCTTAGCCCTTTATACTGCCCCTACAGCGAAAGTACTCTCATCCGATATGCTCTCACAACCTTTCAACATTAGCAATGGTACCAGACAAGGGTGTCCACTTTCACCCCTAATTTTCAACCTCCTCATGGAACCACTAGCAACCCACATTAGGTCTAACCCTCTAATCTCTGGATTCAAAATAGGGCGAATATCCCACAAAATTAGTCTATTCATGGATGATGTAATCCTCATGGTTACAAACCCGGCTTCTTCCCTGGTAGAAATACAGAAAACCTTACACTGGTTTGGTAGAATAGCATACCTCAAGGTCAACGAGACAAAGTCATTCCTACTAGACTTAGAGCTTGATTTTTTTCTTAATTCTTTTATTTAAAATTTCACAAGTAAAATACATAGAAAAACATAAATCCAAAAAATATGTAAAAAATAAAATAACATAACATTTGTACAAATTATAATTCATTTAGAAGTACATTTTCAAACAAAGTTTTGCAATATTTACATACCCTCCCACTTCCCTCCCAAAGACCCACCCACATAACCCAAAACCCCGAAAAGTACATAACAATAAAGATAACAAGAACATTTCACAACAACAACAATAAAGATAACAAGAACATTTCAAAACAACAACAATAAAGATAACAAGAAACATTTACAAAAAAACCCATTCCCAGCCTTCATTAGCGAAAAAAACATCAAACTATCCCTATTATATACTGTCCCTTCACCCTATCCCTACACAAACAAAACACTCCTATACACTTTTTCCACAACCCACATTAGGTCTAACCTTCTAATCTCTGGATTCAAAATAGGGTGAATATCCCACAAAATGAGTCTATTCACAGATGATGTAATCCTCATGGATACAAACCCGGCTTTTTCCCTGGTAGAAATACAGAAAACCTTACACTGGTTTGGTAGAATATCATACTACAAGGATAACAAGAAAAAGTCATTCATACTAGACTTAGAGCTTGATGCCACAACTAGAAACATGGTACAAGCACAATTCCCATACGTATGGGCAGACAACAGCATATCATACCTAAGCACACAGTTCACCAAATCAGTGAGAGGTCTTTTTGCAGCTAACTACAAACCACTGGCCATTAAGGTAAATGCTGATCTACAATCTCTCTCCAAACATGAACTATCATGGTCAGGGAGACTAGCAACATTGAAAATGCTACACTTACCCCAACTGCTATATCTATTTAGAATGGTCCCCATACCTATTTCAAAAAAATACTTCAAATCTCTCCAGACCATACTGAACAAATTCACAAGGCAATGGAAAAAACCCAGATGCGCACGCTCACACCTTATTGAACATAGATCTGTAGGCGGAGCGGGTTATATTGATTTTGAAGAATACTACCTAGCCTCGGTCCTAGCCCAAATACAAGACTGGTTCCTCCCAACCCAGAGAATCCTCTGGGGATAAATAGAATCCTCACTAATCCCCTGCTATAACCTAAGAATGTGGATTCTTGGAATACCACTAGGAACCCAGATTTTGTCAGCCCTCCCCCCAACAATGAGAGCCTTGGCATGGCAAAAACTGACTAAAACAACATTGCCCACACAAGTAGTTACATCCCCGCCCATACCTCTGAATTCCTTAAACCACCTAACAAATGATCTAGGAATTACACACTGGCATAACAAGGGCATTAATCATATACAGGACCTCTATGTAAAAGAGACACTTAAACCTTTCAGTCAGCTTAGTCGGGAATATCAACTCCCACCCTCAGAACACTTCAACCATCTTTGTATATCCCACTGCTTAGGACAAATATCTAACCCACTTTATACCATTCCTACAACACTCTGGCACTACTTCAACCAGCTAACCACTAAACAAAAAGGTATATCCCTCCTTTATAACACACTCCAGCAGAAAAAAGAATTCAATAAACTTAACCCCCTGTTCCTAATTTTTAGAGACAGTCTACTGACTGGAATGGTACCAGCTGATTGGAGAAAAGCCAAAGTAGCACCAATATTTAAAAAGGGCTCAAAATACATCCCTGGGAATTACAGACCAGTTAGCCTAACATCAATAGTATGTAAACTCTTGGAGGGGATGATAAGGGACAATATACAAGATTTTAGTAATGAGAATGGTATCATTAGCAGTAATCAGCATGGATTCATGAAGAATCGTTCTTGCCAAACCAATCTACTAACCTTCTATGAGGAGATGAGTGGTCATCTAGATAAAGGAGGGCCCATAGACGTGGTGTATCTGGATTTTGCAAAAGCATTTGACACAGTTCCCCATAAACGTTTACTGTACAAAATAAGGTCCATTGGCATGGACCATAGGGCGAGTGCATGGATTGAAAACTGGCTACAAGGGCGAGTTCAGAGGGTGGTGATAAATGGGGAGTACTCAGAATGGTCAGGGGTGGGTAGTGGGGTTCCTAGGGTTCTGTGCTGTGACCAATCCTATTTAATTTGTTCATAAACGACCTGTAGGATGGGATAAACAGTTCAATCTCTGTATTTGCAGATGATACTAAGCTAAGCAGGGCAATAACTTCTCCGCAGGATGTGGAAACCTTGTAAAAAGATCTGAACAAATGAATGGGGTGGGCAACTACATGGCAAATGAGGTTCAATGTAGAAAAATGTGAAAATAATGCATTTGGGTGGCAAAAATATGAATGCAAGCTATACACTGGGGGGAGAACCTCTGGGGGAATCTAAGATGGAAAAGGACCTGGGGGTCCTAGTAGATGATAGGCCCAGCAATGGCATGCAATGCCAAGCTGCTGCTAATAATGCAAACAGAATATTGGCATGCATTAAAAAGAGGATCAAATCCAGAGATAAAACAATAATTCTCCCACTCTACAAGACTCTGGTCTGGCCGCACCTAGAGTATGTTGTTCAGTTCTGGGCACCAGTCCTCAGGAAGGATGTACTGGAAATGGAGCGAGTACAAAGAAGGGCAACAAAGCTAATAAAGGGTCTGGAGGATCTTAGTTATGAGGAAAGGTTGCGAGCACTGAACTTATTCTCTCTGGAGAAGAGACGCTTGAGAGGGGATAAGATTTCAATATACAAATACCGTACTGGCGACCCCACAATAGAAATAAAACTTTTTCGCAGAAGAAAGTTTAACAAGACTCATGGTCACTCATTAAAATTAGAAGAAAAGAGGTTTAACCTTAAACTACGTAGAGGGTTCTTTAATGTAAGAGCGGCAAGGATGTGGAATTCCCTTCCACAGGTGGTGGTCTCAGCGGGGAGCATCGATAGCTTCAAGAAATTATTAGATAAGCACCTGAATGACCGCAACATACAGGGATATACAATGTAATACTGACACATAATCACACATAGGTTGGACTTGATGGACTTGTGTCTTTTTTCAACCTCACCTACTTTGCAACTATGTAGCATCGCTCTCCTGCTAAAAGTGCCAGGAAAAGCAGAAACCTAGATGAGGCCACAGCTGCCTTCCTGAGCCGCGCAACAACGGCCATCAGTATGGCCCCAGATCCAGCTGAGGCATTTGGTTGCCTGACAGCGAATAAGTTGAGGGATATGAATGTGGACCAAAGGAGGATGTGCAAGGAACTAATCCTCCAGCTTCTCAACAAGGGGGAGGGGAGAAATTTCAGCAAGAACCCAGATCTATGATTTGGATGCCCCACCACAGCAACCCCACTCACCACAGCAGCCCCACTCACCACAGCAGCCCCACCCATCACAGCAGCATGTCGGAAATAGGCAGTTCCAGCCCCAAGACCCCCAACAACCCCACTGGGCTCAGGATTTTCATCCATATAATTTTTGATTAGCTTTTTTTTGGTTAAAAATTATGATTTTAGTTGTTATACTTTATTTCTTTTTGTATGCAAGTATGTAAGTTATTTATATTTTCATTTGGATGGCAGATGACATGTCTAATTTATTTACGTTTTTTTTTAATAATGCACAAGAAAAATAATGCCCTCAGCCGATGTGGAAGAGAGTGTTGATAGCTATGGCCTGAGTTCAATCTGGTCTGTTAAAAACCGCAGGCTGTGGTTATACCACAGCCTGGGGACATACCAGTCATCTGCTACTGCTTCCGATCTCTCAGAGTCAAGCATTTTCTTGTGCTCCCTATAAATGTACTCCTCGGGTTCCCAATTTTGCTCTCCACATAATTGAGGTCTGCCCTGGGGTACAAAGGGTTCACCAATTCCAACAGTTTCTCCATTGCTGCCTTCCTCTTGATTTTTAGAGGACCTTCTTGTAATCACTATTAAATAAAAAAAAAAATAGAAAAATACTTGGCTATGTGATTTACTTCAAATGACAGTTTGGGAGTAGGCATGTACATTTATTTATATTTTATTTTTTTCAGGTACTTATATAGCGCCATCAATTTAAGCAGCACTTTACATATACATTGTACATTCACATCAGTCCCTACCCTCAAGGAGTGTCAGGTCACCTTGAGGCTAGGTGACAGATGCACACCGTTGGGATCAAGAGTGCACCGCAAGGCAGTGGACCCTACGGCTGACTGCTGCAGATGGGAGTCCGGGTATAAGGAAGGCAGGGTCGCTGGAACACCAACACAGATCCCACCGGGGTAAGAGAGTAGGATTCCCTGGGGCGCGGAGTCTAAGAGCCAGCAGGTGTTCACCAGAGCCTCTAGAGGTGAGGATGGACTGGGCTGTAACTGGCTCCAGGTCGCGATCCCCAGGGTCCCCCAGCTCACACCCACAGTAGGCAACAGAAGGATAAGAATAGTAAAGGAATAAGCCAAGGTCAGGGCCACAAGCAGACAAGGACAACAGAGTACACGCCAAGGTTCAGGGTCACAGGCAAACAGGGATAGTCGGGGACACGCCAAAAGGTCAGGGGCATGAGCAGACAGGAATAGTATAGAACACGCCAAGGTCGGTAACAGAGATAAATGTAGAGCACACAGCAGGCAGGAAACAGGAAGCTAAACACACAAAGGTTGATCAGCAGGGCTGACCTGCAGTGCAGAGGTTAATATAGAGTTCTCTGATAGGAGCTGGGGTGGAGCCATGCTAGAGGAGAGTTAATAAAAGCAGTCAGGTGAGAGACAGCTGGTCTTTGGAGATGAACACATGGAAACAGGTAGGCTGACAAACAGACTCTATTGCATAACCATGACAAGGAGTTTACAATCTAATGTCCCTAACTCACATTCATACATACTAGGGACAATTTAGACAGGATCCAATTAACCTACCAGCATGTCTTTGGAGTGTGGGTGGAAACCGGAGTACCCGGAGGAAACCCACACAGGCACAGGGAGAACATGCAAACTCCAGGCAGGTAGTGTCATGGTTGGGATTCGAACCAGTGACCCTTCTTACTGTTAGGTGAAAGTGGTATCCACTACACCACTGTGCCGCCCCAAAAAACACATATGTAAAATTAACAAGGGACACCAACATAGTTGTATCTTTGATCTTCAAAACTACGGAATAATGGTGTTGTGGTAACTTGACCCAAAAAAAAAATATGGTATGGTAAATGTGATATTGATATCACTAGAAAAAAAAATACTTTTTAAATACGTTTGGCAGAACTCCGTCAGTATCACCAGCAAAGCAACTTCATTATTATCCCATTATAAAGAAGAAGAGAATGTGCGCTGCATTTGGAGATTTCATAATTTGCCGCGTCACGAATGTTAATTCTCCATTACGCATGCTAGTTTTACAAGACCGAATGCTTCCGGCTCGTCCTTGCTTCCGAGCATGCATGTTTGTACTTTGGACTTTTGTCCAATGGACTTGTGTACACACGCTCGGAAAATCATTCATTATTGCTTTCATCACTGAGAGTATTTCAGAATTTTACTTCATGTCTGTTTGTAGAAGGAATGTGATAAAACAGGCAGTGAAGTCATTCAACTTTCAACAAACATGTTCACCAATATCTGAACCTGAAAAGTCTTTGATATATGATTCAACTCTTCATGTATTCAGTTTAGGCATCAAATAATGTTATATAGTCTCAAATTCTGACACATTTTATCTCATGTCCAACTTCACACTGAATTGGACAGAAATTTGGCTAGTTGGGCCTAAACATTATAAAGTTTGTTCTAAAAGCCAATGACTTTTTAACAAAAAGAATGTATTAACAGCCTCAGGGAACCTGATTGAGGTCTAAGATCAAATCTTTATTAAAATGTGCAATGTTTTACCTTGAATCAGTTTTTATTTGAATTATCTATTGAATTATCAGTACAATTTATCACAGGTATGGTGGGAGGATTGTTTTATAGTGATAGAATTACCGTTAACATTTTCTAAAAGACCTAAAACACAATGCATTGATTAAAGTTGAATATTAGATATGCCAGATGGCAGAAATATTATGGAATTAAAAATGGCACTGCAGTTATAGAGTGAGATTATACTTTAATAATATGTTTTTGGACATAAGTATGTCTGTGAGAGTTTAGAAACCATGAATCCATGCTTCGTGTGAAGGCTGAACAAAAACACATTTGTTCTGATTTTTTTTCAGTAATAACCTACATTAAGGCACAGAATTTCTTTAAGTTACTTTTTTATGATAAATGAAAATGAACAGATAAGTGATATTTTTTTATTTAAATACTTTTTATTGAGTATTTCAGATATTAACAGATTAGTACTAGGGATGAGCCGAACACCCCCCTGTTCAGTTTGCACCAGAACATGCGAACAGGGAAAAAGTTCATTCGAACACACGAACACCATTAAAGTCTATGGGACACGAACATGAATAATCAAAAGTGCTAATTTTAAAGGCTTATATGCAAGTTATTGTCATAAAAAGTGTTTGGGGACCTGGGTCCTGCCCCAGGGGACATGGATCAATGCAAAAAAAAGTTTTAAAAACGGCGTTTTTTTCAGGAGCAGTGATTTTAATAATGCTTAAAGTCAAACAATAAAAGTGTAATATCCCTTTAAATTTCGTAGCTGGGGGGTGTCTATAGTGTGCCTGTAAAGGGGCGCATGTTTCCTGTATTTAGAACAGTCTGACAGCAAAATGACATTTTGAAGGAAAAAAACCCATTTAAAACTATTCAAGGCTATTGCATTGCCGGTGACAATACACATAGAAGTTCATTGATAAAAACGGCATGGGAATTCCCCAGAGGGGAACCCCGAACCAAAATTGAAAAAAAAATGACGTGGTGGTCCCCCTAAATTCCATACCAGGCCCTTCAGGTCTGGTATGGATATTAAGGGGAACCCCAGGCCAAAATTTTAAAAAAAATGACATGGGGGTCCCCCTAAATTCCATACCAGACCCTTCAGGTCTGGTACGGATTTAAAGGGGAACCCCGCGCCAAAAAAAAAAAAGCGTGGGGTCCCCCCAATAATCCATACCAGACCCTTATCCGAGCACACAACCTGGCAGGCCGCAGGAAAAGAGGAGGGGACGAGAGAGCGCCCCCCCTCCTGAACCATACCAGGCCACATGGCCTCAACATTGGGAGGGTGCTTTGGGGTAGCCCCCCAAAACACCTTGTCCCCATGTTGATGAGGACAAGGGCCTCATCCCCACAACCCTGGCCGGTGGTTGTGGAGGTCTGCGGGCGGGGGGCTTATCGGAATCTGGAAGCCCCCTTTAACAAGGGGACCCCCGGATCTCGCCCCCCCTGTGTGAAATGGTAAGGGTGTACAAAAGTACCCCTACCATTTCACTAAAAAACTGTCAAAAATGTTAAAAATGGCAAGAGACAGTTTTTGACAATTCCTTTATTTAAATGCTTCTTCTTTCTTCTTTCTTCTATCTTCATTCATCTTCTTCTTCTGGTTCTTCTGGCTCTTCTGGTTCTTCCGCCGGCGTTCTCGTCCAGCATCTCCTCCACGGCATCTTCAATCTTCTTCTCCTCTGGCATGGGGGGAGGCTCCCGCTCTTCTCTTCATCTTCTTCTTCATCTTCTTCTTTTCTTCTCTTCTTCTCTTTCTTCTCTTCTTCATTTTCTACTACGGGCCGCTCTGCATCCATGCTGGCATTGAGGGAGGCTCCCGCTGTGTGACGGCGTCTCCTCGTCTGACGGTTCTTAAATAACGGGGGGCGGGGCCACCCGGTGACCCCACTCCCCTTTGACGCACAGTGACTTGACGGGACTTCCCTGTGATGTCACGGGGAATGCCACAGGGAAGTCCTGTCATGTCCCGTGCATCAGAGGGGGCGGGGTCACCGGGTGGCCCCGCCCCCGTTATTTAAGAACCGTCAGACGAGGAGACGCCGTCACACAGCGGGAGTCTCCCTCCATGCCAGCATGGATGCGGAGCGGCCCGGAGAAGAAGATGATGAAGAGAAGAAGAGAAGAAAAGAAGAAGATGAAGAAGATGAAGAAGAGAAGAAGATGAAGAGAAGAGCGGGAGCCTCCCCCCATGCCATGGGTGCGGAGCAGCCTGAGGAGAAGAAGATAGAAGACGCCGCAGAGGAGATGCTGGACGAGAATGCCGGAGGAAGAACCAAAGGAGCCAGAAGAACCAGAAGAAGAAGAAGATGAAGGAAGATAGAAGAAAGAAGAAGCATTTAAATAAAGGAATTGTCAAAAACTGTCTCTTGTCATTTTTAACATTTTTGACAGGTTTTTAGTGAAATGGTAGGGGTACTTTTGTACACCCTTACCATTTCACACAGGGGGGGCGGGATCTGGGGGCCCCCTTGTTAAAGGGGGCTTCCAGATTCCGATAAGCCCCCTGCCCGCAGACCCCCACAACCACCGGCCAGGGTTGTGGGGATGAGACCCTTGTCCTCATCAACATGGGGACAAGGTGTTTTGGGGGCTACCCCAAAGCACCCTCCCAATGTTGAGGGCATGTGGCCTGGTACAGTTCAGGAGGGGGGGCTCGCTCATCCCCCCCTCTTTTCCTGCGGCCTGCCAGGTTGCGTGTTCAGGTAAGGGTCTGGTATGGATTCTTGGGGGGAACCCACGCCGTTTTTTTAAAAAATTTTGGCCGGGGTTCTCCTTAATACCCATACCAGACCTGAAGGGCCTGATATGGAATTTAGGGGGACCCCCATGTCATTTTTTTTTTAATTTTGGTTCGGGGTTCCCCTGTTGGGAATTCTCATGCTGTTTTTATCAATGAACTTCTATGTGTATTGTCGGACCGGCAATGCAATAGCCGCGAGTAGTTTTAAATGTTTTTTTTCCTTCGAAATGTCATTTTGCTGTCAGACTGTTCTAAACACGGGAAACATGCGCCCCTTTACAGGCATACAATAGACATCCCCCAGCTACGAAATTTAAAGGGATATTACACTTTTATTGTTTGACTTTAAGCATTTTTAAAATCACTGCTCCTGAAAAAACAGCCGTTTTTAAAACTTTTTTTTGCATTGATCCATGTCCCCTGGGGCAGGACCCAGGTCCCCAAACACTTTTTATGACAATAACTTGCATATAAGCCTTTAAAATTAGCACTTTTGATTTCTCCCATAGACTTTTAAAGGGTGTTCCACGGCATTCGAATTTGCCGCGAACACCCTAAATTGTTCGCTGTTCGGCAAACATCAGCTGGGGTGGAGCCATGCTAGAGGAGAGTTAATAAAAGCAGTCAGGTGAGAGACAGCTGGTCTTTGGAGATGAACACATGGAAACAGGTAGGCTGACAAACAGACTCTATTGCATAACCATGACAAGGAGTTTACAATCTAATGTCCCTAACTCACATTCATACATACTAGGGACAATTTAGACAGGATCCAATTAACCTACCAGCATGTCTTTGGAGTGTGGGTGGAAACCGGAGTACCCGGAGGAAACCCACACAGGCACAGGGAGAACATGCAAACTCCAGGCAGGTAGTGTCGTGGTTGGGATTCGAACCAGTGACCCTTCTTACTGTTAGGTGAAAGTGGTATCCACTACACCACAGTGCCGCCCCAAAAAACACATATGTAAAATTAACAAGGGACACCAACATAGTTGTATCTTTGATCTTCAAAACTACGGAATAATGGTGTTGTGGTAACTTGACCCAAAAAAAAAATATGGTACGGTAAATGTGATATTGATATCACTAGAAAAAAAAATACTTTTTAAATACGTTTGGCAGAACTCCGTCAGTATCACCAGCAAAGCAACTTCATTATTATCCCATTATAAAGAAGAAGAGAATGTGCGCTGCATTTGGAGATTTCATAATTTGCCGCGTCACGAATGTTAATTCTCCATTACGCATGCTAGTTTTACAAGACCGAATGCTTCCTGCTCGTCCTTGCTTCCGAGCATGTATGTTTGTACTTTGGACTTTTGTCCAATGGACTTGTGTACACACGCTCGGAAAATCCGACAACAGACATTTGTCAGCGAAAAATTTTAAAACCTGCCATCCAACATTTGTCCGCGGAAAATCCGGCAACAATTGTCCGATGGAGTGTACAAATGGTAGGATTTTCCACCAACAGCCTGTCATCACACATTTCCCGTCGGAAAATATGATCGTGTGTTTGCGGCTTTAGAGACAGAATAGTCTGAGAAGTAAAAACATTTTGTTCCAGCACTTGAAAAGTACTAGCAATCTATTAGGCCTGCTTTACTATTTTGAGGTATTTTATTAACCTCCAAAATTGTTGTGAAGTTGAAGTATCTGTCCAATCTATTATCTCGGTATAAAAAAAAAATGCTTTATTCATTATTGCTTTCATCACTGAGAGTACTTCAGAATTTTACTTCATGTCTGTTTGTAGAAGGAATGTGATAAAACAGGCAGTGAAGTCATTCAACTTTCAACAAACATGTTCACCAATATCTGAACCTGAAAAGTCTTTGATATATGATTCAACTCTTCATGTATTCAGTTTAGGCATCAAATAATGTTATATAGTCTCAAATTCTGACACATTTTATCTCATGTCCAACTTCACACTGAATTGGACAGAAATTTGGCTAGTTGGGCCTAAACATTATAAAGTTTGTTCTAAAAGCCAATGACTTTTTAACAAAAAGAATGTATTAACAGCCTCAGGGAACCTGATTGAGGTCTAAGATCAAATCTTTATTAAAATGTGCAATGTTTTACCTTGAATCAGTTTTTATTTGAATTATCTATTGAATTATCAGTACAATTTATCACAGGTATGGTGGGAGGATTGTTTTATAGTGATAGAATTACCGTTAACATTTTCTAAAAGACCTAAAACACAATGCATTGATTAAAGTTGAATATTAGATATGCCAGATGGCAGAAATATTATGGAATTAAAAATGGCACTGCAGTTATAGAGTGAGATTATACTTTAATAATATGTTTTTGGACATAAGTATGTCTGTGAGAGTTTAGAAACCATGAATCCATGCTTCGTGTGAAGGCTGAACAAAAACACATTTGTTCTGATTTTTTTTCAGTAATAACCTACATTAAGGCACAGAATTTCTTTAAGTTACTTTTTTATGATAAATGAAAATGAACAGATAAGTGATATTTTTTTATTTAAATACTTTTTATTGAGTATTTCAGATATTAACAGATTAGTACTAGGGATGAGCCGAACACCCCCCTGTTCAGTTTGCACCAGAACATGCGAACAGGGAAAAAGTTCATTCGAACACACGAACACCATTAAAGTCTATGGGACACGAACATGAATAATCAAAAGTGCTAATTTTAAAGGCTTATATGCAAGTTATTGTCATAAAAAGTGTTTGGGGACCTGGGTCCTGCCCCAGGGGACATGGATCAATGCAAAAAAAAGTTTTAAAAAAGGCGTTTTTTTCAGGAGCAGTGATTTTAATAATGCTTAAAGTCAAACAATAAAAGTGTAATATCCCTTTAAATTTCGTAGCTGGGGGGTGTCTATAGTATGCCTGTAAAGGGGCGCATGTTTCCTGTGTTTAGAACAGTCTGACAGCAAAATGACATTTTGAAGGAAAAAAACCCATTTAAAACTATTCAAGGCTATTGCATTGCCGGTGACAATACACATAGAAGTTCATTGATAAAAACGGCATGGGAATTCCCCAGAGGGGAACCCCGAACCAAAATTGAAAAAAAAAATGACGTGGTGGTCCCCCTAAATTCCATACCAGGCCCTTCAGGTCTGGTATGGATATTAAGGGGAACCCCAGGCCAAAATTTAAAAAAAAATGACATGGGGGTCCCCCTAAATTCCATACCAGACCCTTCAGGTCTGGTACGGATTTTAAGGGGAACCCCGCGCCAAAAAAAAAAAAAAAGCGTGGGGTCCCCCCAATAATCCATACCAGACCCTTATCCGAGCACACAACCTGGCAGGCTGCAGGAAAAGAGGAGGGGACGAGAGAGCGCCCCCCCTCCTGAACCATACCAGGCCACATGGCCTCAACATTGGGAGGGTGCTTTGGGGTAGCCCCCCAAAACACCTTGTCCCCATGTTGATGAGGACAAGGGCCTCATCCCCACAACCCTGGCCGGTGGTTGTGGAGGTCTGCGGGCGGGGGGCTTATCGGAATCTGGAAGCCCCCTTTAACGAGGGGACCCCCGGATCTCGCCCCCCCCTGTGTGAAATGGTAAGGGTGTACAAAAGTACCCCTACCATTTCACTAAAAAACTGTCAAAAATGTTAAAAATGGCAAGAGACAGTTTTTGACAATTCCTTTATTTAAATGCTTCTTCTTTCTTCTTTCTTCTTTCTTCTTTCTTCTATCTTCATTCATCTTCTTCTTCTGGTTCTTCTGGCTCTTCTGGTTCTTCCGCCGGCGTTCTCGTCCAGCATCTCCTCCACGACATCTTCAATCTTCTTCTCCTCTGGCATGGGGGGAGGCTCCCGCTCTTCTCTTCATCTTCTTCTTCATCTTCTTTTCTTCTCTTCTTCTCTTTCTTCTCTTCTTCATTTTCTTCTACGGGCCGCTCCGCACCCATGCTGGCATTGAGGGAGGCTCCCGCTGTGTGACGGCGTCTCCTCGTCTGACGGTTCTTAAATAACGGGGGGCGGGGCCACCCGGTGACCCCACTCCCCTTTGACGCACAGTGACTTGACAGGACTTCCCTGTGATGTCACGGGGAATGCCACAGGGAAGTCCTGTCATGTCCCGTGCATCAGAGGGGGCGGGGTCACCGGGTGGCCCCGCCCCCGTTATTTAAGAACCGTCAGACGAGGAGACGCCGTCACACAGCGGGAGTCTCCCTCCATGCCAGCATGGATGCGGAGCGGCCCGGAGAAGAAGATGATGAAGAGAAGAAGAGAAGAAAAGAAGAAGATGAAGAAGATGAAGAAGAGAAGAAGATGAAGAGAAGAGCGGGAGCCTCCCCCCATGCCATGGGTGCGGAGCAGCCTGAGGAGAAGAAGATAGAAGACGCCGCAGAGGAGATGCTGGACGAGAATGCCGGAGGAAGAACCAAAGGAGCCAGAAGAACCAGAAGAAGAAGAAGATGAAGGAAGATAGAAGAAAGAAGAAGCATTTAAATAAAGGAATTGTCAAAAACTGTCTCTTGTCATTTTTAACATTTTTGACAGGTTTTTAGTGAAATGGTAGGGGTACTTTTGTACACCCTTACCATTTCACACAGGGGGGGCGGGATCTGGGGGCCCCCTTGTTAAAGGGGGCTTCCAGATTCCGATAAGCCCCCTGCCCGCAGACCCCCACAACCACCGGCCAGGGTTGTGGGGATGTCAGGGAAATGGCCGTGTTGTGGGCAATTCCGCCAGTAACCGTCATGGTGGCAGGCGAGTCTAGTGAGCACGCCCTGATCTTGTAGGCACACCCCTTTGGCCTATTTAAACCTGCCACTGACACTTGCAGTTTGCTGGATTATCAAACAGCTCCTGTGTTCCTGTGCCTTGTAAACTCTGAAGACCTCTGCTTGACCTCGGCCCGGCTTGACCAGCGTTCCTGTTTATCTCCTCGCTCTGACCCCGGCTTGGCTGACTACTCTCCGATCTTCTGCCCTCTGTGTATGACCCGGCTTGTTCCTGTACTTCTCTCGGACTGTCTTTTGGTATCTGATCCCTGGCCTGGCTGCGGACCCTGTTCCTGGTTTACCCTGCTGTTACCGTTCAAGACTTCTCTCCGCACGGCTGCCACAACGCACTCTAGCTACTTACAGCCAACCAGCCAGCTTGCAGTATTCCTGGCAACCCGTGCACCTCTGTGCATCGCATTCCCTGTACCCAAATCCAGGGACGTGCTGCACTCAGCCGCAAGGGGCGCCCTCTCAGCAACCCGGCCTCACACTACAGACTTGACAGTATAATCCAGCCATGACTGAGGCCGGCGGAGGTGCGTCCCCATTAGAGACTTTGTGCCAACAAGCCATCACTCTGACCCAAGCAGTTCAGAAATTACAGGAAGGTTATCTGCAACTAACGGATAAGTTGCAACACCTGTCAGAGTCACCTGCTCATGAACAAACCTCTGCGGCTCCCTTGATGATGTTCCCGCCTCCAGAACCCCGAGTTCCCATTCCGGAGCGATTCTTCGGAGACCGTAAAAAGTTCAGATCATTCAAGACTGCCTGTCTATTGTACCTAGCCCTGCAACCCCGGACTTTTGCTTTAGAGACTGTTAAAGTCGGGTTCCTCATCTCTTTGCTGTCCGATGAGCCTCAGGCCTGGGCCCATAACTTATGGGAACAAAAGAGTCCAGTCATTTGCACGGTGGATGCATTCCTGGCAGCTATGGCACAGCTTTACGAAGATCCCCAGCGTACTGCCACTGCTGAAGCCACTCTGCACTCTCTGCAGCAGGGTGGGCGACCAGTAGAGGACTATACCCTGGACTTCCGGCGGTGGTCCGCAGACACAGCCTGGAATGAGGCAGCTTTACTACACCAGTTCCGTCTAGGACTCTCCGAATCCCTCAAGGACGAGTTAGCCAGGATCGAGATTCCCACTACACTTGAGGGTCTCATCCAATTATCCATCCAACTGGATCGACGTTTGCGGGAGAGACAGTCCGAACGATCACGAACCTGCAGACCCGCCAGTACACCCACCTTTGGATCAGTTCCCAAGCAGATTGGCCTGTTGCGTTCCGCACTAACTCCTGATGAAAGACGTCGTCGTATCCTAGCCAATCTTTGCCTCTATTGTGGAGGAAATGGACATTTTCTATGCAACTGTCCCAGGAAGTTCAAGAAGCCACCTACCTACTCTCCAGCATATTTCCAGGTTTCTGGGACTTCTCCCTCACAACTCGTTCTTCCCATTTCACTGCAGTTGGGAGAAGAAGAGGTCCGGCTCCAGGCTATAATCGACTCTGGAGCATGCAGTTGCTTCATGGACTTGAACCTGGCAAGGAACCTTAGGTTGCCCCTCCTCCACAAGAAACGGGGTCTGGAAGTCCGTTTAGCAGATGGCACCCTACCTAACTCTGGCCTTTTTACTCAAGAGACTTCTCCTCTCCTTATTACCTCTCCCGATGGCCATCGGGAATTCATACGTTTTGACGTTTTGAGTTCACCTATGTCTCCAATTATCTTGGGTATCCCTTGGCTCCAAGCCCATAACCCCCAGATCGATTGGATTAAGAAGGATGTCCTGTTCACTTCCCCCTATTGCCAACAACATTGCCTCATCCCTGAATCCAGAGATACCACCAGTTGTCTGACAGTCCAGTCGGTATCCTCCACCAACCAGGATGTACCCCAGGCATACCATGAATTCCTGGATGTTTTTGATAAGAAAAAGGCAGAGGTTCTACCACCACATCGGCCATATGATTGTCCTATTGAGCTGCTTCCAGGGGCCGAAGTTCCATTTGGACGTATATTCCCCCTCTCTGAAGTGGAATTGGGGACACTACGACAGTACATAGATGAAAATTTGGCAAAGGGCTTCATTCGTCCATCTTCTTCTCCTGCCGGTGCTGGCATTTTCTTTGTCGAAAAAAAAGATAAGACTCTAAGACCATGTGTGGACTATAGGGAATTAAATAAAATCACCATAAAGAACCGATATCCACTCCCACTGGTCCCCGAACTCTTCCAGAGACTTCGTTCAGCTCAAGTGTTCACCAAACTCGACCTCCGTGTTGCCTACAACCTCGTTCGCATCCGTGAGGGCGATGAGTGGAAGACGGCATTCAGAACGAGGTTTGGGCACTTTGAGTATTTGGTGATGCCGTTTGGGCTCTGTAATGCCCCGGCTACTTTCCAGCACTTCATAAACAACATCTTCCGGGAATATCTTGACTACTTCGTCATCATCTATCTGGATGACATCCTTATCTTCTCAACCACCTTGGAGCTCCATCGGACTCACGTAAAGACAGTATTACTCACACTAAGAAAACACGGACTTTACGCGAAAGCAGAAAAGTGTGACTTTGAAAAGAAATCCATACAATTCCTAGGGCTCATCATCTCTACCGGTGGTGTAGCTATGGATCCACAGAAAGTGCAGGCAATCCTAGACTGGCCAACTCCGTCAGACAAGAAGGGTGTACAAAGGTTTGTAGGGTTTGCAAACTTCTATAGAAGGTTTATAAGGAACTTTTCTTCCATCATCTCGCCCATAACCCAAGTAACCCGCCTACATGTTCGCTTCCTGTGGTCCTCCGAAGCCCAATCTGCCTTTGAGAAACTGAAGTCTTTGTTCACTTCTGCACCAATTCTTCGACACCCCGATCCTGCCCTGCCCTATATTTTAGAGGTCGATGCCTCAGAGGTAGCTACAGGAGCAGTACTTTCACAGCGCCTGGGACCCAAGTCGCTGCTGCACCCTGTGGCCTGCTCCTCCCGGAAAATGAGCCAACCCGAGAGGAATTACGACGTAGGTGATCGTGAGCTTCTGGCCATTAAGACAGCCTTAGAAGAGTGGAGATACCTTCTTGAGGGAGCCACGCACCCAATAATGATATTCACCGATCACAGAAACCTCGAGTACCTCCGCACTGCCAAACGCCTGAGACCCCTTCAAGCTCGCTGGGCTCTGTTCTTTTCACGATTCAACTTTCACATCACCTACCGCCCTGGCTCCAAGAACGGCAAGGCCGATGCTTTATCCCGAATGTTTCCTGATACCCCAGAAGAAACAACATCCAGTACAATCTTGTCTCCACAGAACTTCCTTTTGATTCAACCTGATCTAAGGTCTTCTCTTGAACAGGCCTCCCGCCAATGCCAGGAACCAGAGACTTCCTCTTTAAGAAGCCAGGGGGGGTATCTCTGGTATCAGGACAAGATCTTTGTCCCACAACAAGCAAGAATCCAGGTCTTACAAACTTTACATGATCATCAACTTGCTGGCTACTTCGGTGTACGGAAAACTATAGATCTTGTTCAGCGATCCTTTTGGTGGCCTACCTTGAAAATTGATTGCAAAAAGTATGTAAGCTCCTGCACTACCTGCCAGCGAAACAAGGGGTCCAACATTAAGTCTTGGGGTCTGCTACGTCCTTTGCCGGTACCAGAACAACCATGGAGGAATATATCTATGGACTTCATAGTAGAGCTGCCACCCTCTGAAAGATTCACAACGATTCTAGTTGTTGTAGACCGTCTGTCCAAGATGTCACACTTCGTGCCTATGATAGGTACTCCTTCAGCTGCAGACACAGCAAAGGCCTTCATAAGAGAGATAGTCAGACTTCACGGCCTTCCTGACAGCATTGTGTCTGATAGAGGGGTCCAATTTACTTCCCGATTTTGGAAAGAGCTCTGCAAAGTTTTGTCTATTGAAGTTTGCCTATCCTCTGCCTATCATCCCCAGAGCAATGGTCAGACTGAAAGGACTAATCAGACCTTAGAACAATATTTACGCTGTTTTTGCTCCACTTCCCAGGATGACTGGTACTTGATACTCCCCTGTGCGGAATTCGCATACAATAACTCAGTACACTCAACCACCGATCAATCACTGTTTTGGGCCAACTATGGGTTCCATCCTTCATTTCTACCTAATGTCATTCCAGAGACCTCAGTTCCAGCAGTTCAAGACAGGATAAAATCCATTCAGACTAACTTTCAAACTCTCCGGTTAACCATGCAAAAGGCCCAAGAGGACTACAAGGAACAATATGACAAAAAGAGGGGGGAGAGTCCTAGCTTTAAGGTTGGAGATGAGGTTTGGCTCTCCTCGGCAAATCTTAAACTTCCTTGTCCCTCCCGGAAATTGGGACCAAGATTTATTGGCCCATTCAAGATTAGACGGGAGATCAATCCAGTAGCCTTTGAACTGTCACTCCCGAGTTCCTATAAAGTGCACCCTGTGTTTCATGTCTCCTTACTTAAAGCTGTTATCTCTAGTCCTTTTTCAGGAAGGAAAGAAGATCCTCCACCTCCAGTTTCTGTGGGAGATGAAACAGAGTATGAAGTTGAGGCCATCCTGGACTGCCGCCGGAGAGGTAGGATCATTCAATTTCTTATAAAGTGGAAGGGTTACCCAGCAGAAGAAAGTTCTTGGGAACCTGCAGCCAATATACATGCTCCTAGACTTTTGCAGAGATTCCGAGTTCGTTACCCCGAAAGATGGGCCAGGTTGGGCATCCGGAGGTTGCCCCTTGGGGGGGGCAATGTCAGGGAAATGGCCGTGTTGTGGGCAATTCCGCCAGTAACCGTCATGGTGGCAGGCGAGTCTAGTGAGCACGCCCTGATCTTGTAGGCACACCCCTTTGGCCTATTTAAACCTGCCACTGACACTTGCAGTTTGCTGGATTATCAAACAGCTCCTGTGTTCCTGTGCCTTGTAAACTCTGAAGACCTCTGCTTGACCTCGGCCCGGCTTGACCAGCGTTCCTGTTTATCTCCTCGCTCTGACCCCGGCTTGGCTGACTACTCTCCGATCTTCTGCCCTCTGTGTATGACCCGGCTTGTTCCTGTACTTCTCTCGGACTGTCTTTTGGTATCTGATCCCTGGCCTGGCTGCAGACCCTGTTCCTGGTTTACCCTGCTGTTACCGTTCAAGACTTCTCTCCGCACGGCTGCCACAACGCACTCTAGCTACTTACAGCCAACCAGCCAGCTTGCAGTATTCCTGGCAACCCGTGCACCTCTGTGCATCGCATTCCCTGTACCCAAATCCAGGGACGTGCTGCACTCAGCCGCAAGGGGCGCCCTCTCAGCAACCCGGCCTCACACTACAGACTTGACAGGGGATGAGACCCTTGTCCTCATCAACATGGGGACAAGGTGTTTTGGGGGCTACCCCAAAGCACCCTCCCAATGTTGAGGGCATGTGGCCTGGTACGGTTCAGGAGGGGGGGCTCGCTCATCCAGGTTGCGTGTTCAGGTAAGGGTCTGGTATGGATTTTTGGGGGGAACCCACGCCATTTTTTTTTTAAATTTTGGCCGGGGTTCTCCTTAATACCCATACCAGACCTGAAGGGCCTGATATGGAATTTAGGGGGACCCCCATGTCATTTTTTTTTTAAATTTTGGTTCGGGGTTCCCCTGTGGGGAATTCTCATGCTGTTTTTATCAATGAACTTCTATGTGTATTGTCGGACCGGCAATGCAATAGCCGCGAGTAGTTTTAAATGTTTTTTTCCTTCGAAATGTCATTTTGCTGTCAGACTGTTCTAAACACGGGAAACATGCGCCCCTTTACAGGCATACAATAGACATCCCCCAGCTACGAAATTTAAAGGGATATTACACTTTTATTGTTTGACTTTAAGCATTATTAAAATCACTGCTCCTGAAAAAACAGCCGTTTTTAAAACTTTTTTTTGCATTGATCCATGTCCCCTGGGGCAGGACCCAGGTCCCCAAACACTTTTTATGACAATAACTTGCATATAAGCCTTTAAAATTAGCACTTTTGATTTCTCCCATAGACTTTTAAAGGGTGTTCCACGGCATTCGAATTTGCCGCGAACACCCTAAGCTGTTCGGCAAACATCAGTTCAACTCGAACTCAAAGCTCATCCCTACTTGTAATGGATCCGTGTGCAGATGTAGCTGCTATTGGTAAGTTAGAGGGAAAGAGGAAAAAATAAACTTATCTTCTATAACCGGAGACATTCGTGGGTAATTGTGTGGTTTCTTTGGGAGCTTCCAGCTGCACTTTTCTTGGACCGCTTATGAGATACTACTTGCCACTCATTTTGTATTGATTGTGGTCCTAATGAAGGTAGTGAGGCCTGGTCAGGGAGTATATCCAATCTCCGTAGGGCTGTAATCCCTGCCTCCAAGGTTGAGATTGATATTGTGACCCCATTGTTTGTGATAGAGAGTGTCGCTGGATATTTCCACTTATGGAGGATTTTATGGTTCCTTAGGGCCTTAGTGATTGTTGCCAGGTTACGACGTTGTTGCAGTGTGTGCCTGGAGAGGTCAGGGAGTATTGCGGGGGATGTTTTCTGGTTTATGTGATGCTTGCAGTATTTTTTCCTTTACGGAGTAGTAATGGATTCACTAATACATCCCTTGGGGTTTCCTTAGGGAGAAAGGATGGTTTGGGGACCCTATGGATCCTGTCCATTATAAGGTCTTGTGCTGTCAGCGCTGGTACTAATGTAGAGAACAGGGTGTGGGCATATTGCAGGAGTTGGTTAGGGGGAACAGACTCTGGGATGCCCCTCAGTTTGAGGTTGTTCCTTCTGGATTTGTCCTCGAGGTCTGCGATTTTGTCTTTCATCCATCTTATGTCTTCTCCCTGTGCTGTATGGGCCTCTACCATCATGTTGTATGAGGATGTATATTCCTCCATCTTGCTTTCAACCTGATCTACACTGTTACCTATGGCATGGACCTCCCCTTGGCACTTGTTGATTCCCCTGACCATGTCAGCTTGTAGTGAGGACCACAAAGACAGCAGCATTTCTTTAAGCATTGTGTCTGAGATGGGTCTGTCTGATGTGGGGAAGTCAGCTATAGGATCTCCCCCGGGTGTGTTCTGGGCTGTGGTAATATGTTGTGGCCTGCTTACCTCCATATCTGGGTCAGCCTGTGTCCTAGCTGGAGAGTCCCTCCGTGGCTTGGATTTAGCTGAGCTTCCTGTAGAGGGGCTGGATGTCCCAGAGGATGACTCATTGTGTGGCTTGGGTGTGGAGGATGATGTGGAGAGTATCCCGCAGCTGCCGTTGTGCTCTCCGGCCCTGTATTCAGGCCGTTGTTCCCAAGCGCCGCCACCATTTTGTTGTAGCCCGCGTGGGGCTGTGGTAAAGTAGCGCAACCGTTTCTGCAGCTGCTGTGGGTTTTTCCTGAACCTGGGCATCTTTGTGCTGTGAAAATAAAATAAATATACCGCGCTACCTGGTGACAAACAATATAAAGCAGCAGCTCAAATTAAGTGGGATATGCACAAAACAAATAATATTATAAAACGCGAGCAGCGCTAAAAAACAGTGAACAAATATATAAAATTATATATATGTAAACACAAGACCCTAAAGGGTTCAAAAATAACATATGTGAAACACAATTAAGGTCCCAAAACACACACAAAAAAAGGGGGGGTGGTAAAAATAAGTCCAAACAATAGAAATGTGAGTAAATGGATAAACAGTCCAGATGGAAAGGAGAAAAGAGTCCAACCAAAGATGTACAGATAAGAATAATTCAATCACATAACACCAGCATGTGAGGGGATCCACCACCGTATGTATTAAACGCTTACCAGATGGCAAGCTTTAGCAAGCTTGTACAACAACCTGATGGTCAATGCTGGAGAACATCACACCACGGCTTTCACTGAAGGACCAGGGCTCAAACAAGGCAGCTCAATCCAACCCGACATTCAATAGGCAGGATCCAGAAATATAATAAAACAACGGCTCTCCATAGTGTAAAATCGTTGAGACCAAAATTTATTGTAAATAAAGATTGCACCGTTCATTAGCCGGCTGGCTGCAATACTTTTACACGCTTTTTATCTCTAGTTTACATGTAAGTGCAATCTTTATTTACATTAAAATTGTGTTTCACATATGTTATTTTTGAACCCTTTAGGGTCTTGTGTTTACATATATATAATTTTATATATTTGTTCACTGTTTTTTAGCGCTGCTCACGTTTTATAATACATCTTTGTGCTGTGCAGCAGGTTAATGGTGATATGATGGTGGTGTACAGGGCCGTGGATGGTGTCAGTGGGTTCGGATGGTGGTGGATTATCTCTGGCAGATGAGCGCAGCTCCTGTGTTAAGCGTCCATCTTGGAGCTCAGTCGCCACGCTCCCTCCAGATAAGTGATATTTTGAGCACTATGGATAAATATATTTTAGAACTACTGAAAAAGCTCATATGGGTCTGTATTTATCCGTCACAGTTATTAGAGCAGTTTAGCATGTACAGTATATAGCTTCTGTGTGCAATTTTCCCCACTTTATTGTGACCAAGGCAGAAATTATTCAGCTAAATCCATTTGTAGGTAGACATTACCAACACTTAAGCTCAGACTTTTGCTCATCGTTTATGGCATCCTAAACTTTGCACAGTTCATAGTTTGCAACAAAGATAGAAGATACAGTCTTCAAAGTGGAATGTTTTTTTTGACATGTTGTTTGACTGATTGAAATGTCAGAGACTGGAACTTTAGAAAAGATAAGTCACCAATTTGATAGACATGTGCAGGATGAAAAAATTTGTTTAGTTTAGTTTAGTTTCGATCTGTTATTTAACTAAATTCGTTTAGTTAAATTAGTTGCATTTGTTACATTCGTTTTCGGGATTCTTTAGTTTCGTATTCGAATTTGAAAAAATTCGACCGCATTCGAAAAAAACTATCAAATTCGAAAAAAATTCTACTGCATTCGAAAAAAACGATCATATTCGAAAAAATTCTACCGCATTCGAAAAAAAAACTATCAAATTTGAAAAAATTCTACCGCATTCGAAAAAAACTATCATATTCTACCGCAGAATGAATTCAAATTCGAACAATGGAACAGAATAGATGGAACATTGGAACAGAATAGAAAAAAAATATTATATAAAATAATAAAAAAGAATAGAATAGAAAAACAATAGAACAGAATAGAATAAAATACAATATATGTTTTTCTAGTTCGTTCTTTTATATTATTTTTTTTCTATTCTAATCTTTTCTATTCAAATTCAAAGTCATTCTATATGAAATTCGATCTTCAGAAGCCATGTTCCGAAATTCAAATTTGAATAGAAAAGACTATTAAAGAATAGAAAATAATAGAAAAGAAAAGCATAGAAAAACAATAAAACAGAATAAAAAAATATTATATATATGTATTCTATTGCTTTATGATTTTATATTCTATTTTATTGTATTTTTTAGAAAATCGATTTCTTTTGTTTTCAAATTTGATTCAAATTTGTTTTCGAATTCGATTACGTATTCAAATTCGATTTGAATATGTTTTCGAATTCGATTCGAATTCGATTCGAATATGTTTTCGAATTTGATTCGAATTTATTTTCGAATTCGATTCGAATTTGTTTTCGAATTCAATTCGAATTTGTTTTCGAATTCTATTCGAATTCGTTCACTTTTTTTCGGATTAGTTTAAATTCATCACTTTTGTAATTCGGAAATTCGGATGCAACGAAACGAAATGCACATGTCTACAATTTGATGACTCATTCAAAGTCTGTATAATTGAGTACTGTCCGTGATACTTTTTTTATTTGCACTAACATACAATTTTTCAGGACAAGCTACAATCAAATCAAAGTCTGTAAACAAAGGGTTTCTTTTAGTGAAGCTGAAAAGTAATCATTCTGATGATGTAAAAAAGGAGATTACAGCTCCAACACTTGCATAGATAGAAGACTACCTAATATTAATATTCTTTAATAGGGATGAGCTTCGTGTTCGACTCGAACATCGGCTGTTCGGTCGTTCGCCGAATTGCGAACGATAGTTCAGGCAGCTAGACTATTTACATTTAGTGCAGTGCGTCCTGCTCACAGAGTTCAGCTAGATCCGTTCCTGTTATCTTCCTACTGACAGACAGGCTTGTCTTGTTACAGTATATAAAGCTACCTGAAGAAAATTACTGGTGTTCTTTTGATCCTATTAGTACCACAGTCAGGCAGCTAGACTATTTACATTTAGTGCAGTGCGTCCTGCTCACAGTGTTCAGCTAGATCCGTTCCTGTTATCTTCTTACTGATAGGCAGGCTTGTCTTGTTACAGTATTTTGAAGAAAATTACTGGTGTTCTTTTGATCCTATTAGTACCACAGTCAGGCAGCTAGACTATTTACATTTAGTGCAGTGCGTCCTGCTCACAGTGTTCAGCTAGATCCGTTCCTGTTATCTTCCTACTGACAGGCAGGCTTGTCTTGTTACAGTATATAAAGCTACCTGAAGAAAATTACTGGTGTTCTTTTGATCCTATTAGTACCACAGTCAGGCAGCTAGACTATTTACATTTAGTGCAGTGCGTCCTGCTCACAGTGTTCAGCTAGATCCGTTCCTGTTATCTTCTTACTGATAGGCAGGCTTGTCTTGTTACAGTATTTTGAAGAAAATTACTGGTGTTCTTTTGATCCTATTAGTACCACAGTCAGGCAGCTAGACTATTTACATTTAGTGCAGTGCGTCCTGCTCACAGTGTTCAGCTAGATCCGTTCCTGTTATCTTCCTACTGACAGGCAAGCTTGTCTTGTTACAGTATATAAAGCTACCTGAAGAAAATTACTGGTGTTCTTTTGATCCTATTAGTACCACAGTCAGGCAGCTAGACTATTTACATTTAGTGCAGTGCGTCCTGCTCACAGTGTTCTGCAAAACCTACAAGTTAGTGGGGTGCATCCTGCTCACAGTGTTCAGCTAAACCTACAAGTTAGTGGGGTGCGTCCACCTCGCAGTGTTCAGCTAAACCTACAAGCTAGTGGGGTGCGTCCTGCTCACAGTGTTCAGCTAGATCCGTTTCTGTTATCTTCTTACTGACAGGCAGGCTTGTCTTGTTACAGTAAATACAGCTACCTGAAGAAAATTGCTGGTGTTTTTTTGATCCTATTAGTACCACAGTCAGGCAGCTAGACTATTTACAGTTAGTGCAATGCGTCCTGCTCACAGTGTTCTGCTAAACCTACAAGTTAGTGGGGTGCGTCCTGCTCACAGTGTTCAGCTAAACCTACAAGTTAGTGGGGTGCATCCACCTCACAGTGTTCAGCTAAACCTACAAGCTAGTGGGGTGCGTCCTGCTCACAGTGTTCAGCTAGATCCGTTTCTGTTATCTTCTTACTGACAGGCAGGCTTGTCTTGTTACAGTAAATACAGCTACCTGAAGAAAATTGCTGGTGTTCTTTTGATCCTATTAGTACCACAGTCAGGCAGCTAGACTATTTACAGTTAGTGCAGTGCATCCTGCTCACAGTGTTCAGCTAAACCTACAAGTTAGTGGGGTGCGTTCTGCTCACAGTGTTCAGCTAAAGGAAGGTTGGTGGTGTTCTCATACTACAGGCAGGCAGTTGATTTTGCTAGCTGCAGTATCAGTACATATATATATATATATATATATATATATATATATATATATATATATCCCTGCTTAGTGCAGCTACAGGCCATTAGTATGTCTGGAAGGCCAAGAAGGAGAGGCAGACGGTCACAAGCCAATAAGAGAGGGCAAGCAGGCTCTGTGTCTAGTGCTGGTCGTGGAGACGGTGCATCCTCATCAGCACATGGCCATGGGACACGCTTGGCCTTTTTTTCGGCAGCTGGCCATGTTGAGCCGCAACATGCGGAAGACTTGGTCGAGTGGATGACCAAGCCGTCCTCATCCTCCTCATCCTCTCTCACCCATGCCCAGGGTACTTTGTCTGGCAAAGTAGCGGCCCCTTCCCTCGGCTCAATGTCATCAGTGACTCCTTCCCTAGCCCCACCATGTCCTCCTGAGGAGTCCCTCGAACTGTTTGACCACAGTGTTGGGTACATGCTCCAGGAGGATGCCCAGCGTTTGGAAGGCTCTGATGATGATACTGAGCTCGATGAAGGCAGTAACATGAGCACGGACAGAGGGGGTGCCCAAGAAAGACAGCAATCTGGCAGTCATGCTCCCCCTGCTGCAGCATACTGCCAGGTTTGCTCCAGTGATGAGGAGGGAGGGGATGATGAGGTCACTGACTCAACGTGGGTGCCTGATAGGAGAGGGGAGGAGGAGGCGGCACATCACCAATGAGGTAGGATGCCCTCCAGGGGCCAGCCTAAGGGCAGCACATTGACTGCATCACACCCCAAAGCTCCACATGTGCAGGGCGCTGCAGTCTCTGCGCGTTATTCAAAAAGTTCTTTGGTGTGGGCCTTTTTTGAGACGAGTGCATCAGATCGCACCGCTGCTATTTGCAACATATGTCTCAAGTGTATCTCAAGTGGCCAAAACATCTCCCGCTTAGGTACCACATGCTTGACCAGACATATGTTGACCTGCCATGCAGTTCGTTGGCAAGCGTATCTAAAAGACCCACACCAAAGAACAAAGAGGACCTCTCCTTGCTCCTCATCAGCTGAGATTTCCAACCCCACTAGACCTTCAGTCCTCTCTGAGACCTGCACTGAGAGGAAAGAAGGTGTAGAATTAGGTGTGTCACAGCCAAGTACTTGTGGGCAATCTGCTTTTGGTACACCGATGTCAGATTGTACCAGGCAAATTTCTCTGCCCCAGCTGCTGCACCGCCGAAAGAAGTTTGCTCCCAGCCATCCACATGCCCAGCGGTTGAATGCTAGCTTGGCAAAATTGCTAGCACTTCAACTGCTGCCTTTTCAGTTGGTAGACTCTGCCCCCTTCCGTGAGTTTGTGGAATGTGCGGTTCCTCAGTGGCAGGTACCCAAACGCCACTTTTTCTCACGGAAGGCAATTCCGGCTCTCTACCAGCATGTGGAAGGCAATGTCCATGCCTCGCTGGACAGGGCGGTCAGCGGTAAGGTGCATATTACCGCTGACTCATGGTCCAGCAGGCATGGACAGGGACGTTACCTAAGTTTCACGGCGCATTGGGTGATTCTGCTGGCAGCTGGGAAGGATGCAGGACAAGGTGCAGTAGTGTTGGAGGTTGTTCCGCCACCACGCCTCCAAAATGCTAATGATTGGGACACACCTCTCTCCTCCACCCCCTCCTCTTCTTCTTCCTCCATGGCCTCTTCCTGTGCTTTGTCCTCGGAACCAGCAGTGCTCCGTAGCCGTTCAAGGGGCTACGCAAGTACGCAGGCCAAAAGATGCCATGCGGTGCTTGAGCTGGTGTGCTTGGGGGACAGGAGCCACACTGGGGCAAAGGTTCTGTCAGCTCTGCAGGGGCAGGTTCAGAGGTGGTTGACGCCACGCCAACTTAAGGCAGGAATGGTGGTTTGCGACAATGGCACCAACCTCCTCTCTGCCCTCCGACAGGGACAAATGATCCATGTGCCCTGTTTGGCTCACGTCCTTAACTTGGTGGTGCAGCGGTTCTTGGGCAGGTACCCGGGCTTACAGGATGTCCTGAGGCAGGCCAGGAAAGTCTGTGTGCATTTCCGCCGGTCATATAATGCCAGTGCTCAGCTGACGGACCTCCAAAAGGAGTTTAACCTGCCCAAGAACCGCCTAATCTGTGACATGCCCACCAGATGGAACTCAACGTTGGCCATGCTGCAGCGGCTGCACACGCAGCAGAGGGCCATCAATGAGTACCTGTGCGACTATGGCACCAGGACAGGGTCAGGGGAGCTTGGTTTTTTTTCCCCACGCCGGTGGGCCATGATCAGGGATGCATGCACTGTCCTGTCACCATTTGAGGAGGGCACGAGGATGGTGAGCAGTGACAGTGCATGCATCAGTGACACTGTCCCCCTTGTCCACCTGTTGGAGCACACGCTGCGTGGAATAATGGACAGGGCACTTGAGGCAGAACAGAGGCAGGAAGAGGAGGACTTCCTTAGCTCTCAAGGCCCCCTTTATCCAGACAGTGTTCCTGCGTGTCCGCCGATCACACAGGAAGAGGACGAGGAGGAGGAGGAGGAGGAAGATTGTGTCAGTATGGAGGTGGAGCCTGGCACTCAGCATCAGCAGCATTCTTTAAGGGATCAGTCCCAAGAAACACATGGACTTGTACGTGGCTGGGAGGAGGTGGCTGCGGACCATGTCGTCCTTAGTGACCCAGAGGACTCCGGACCGAATGCCTCAGCAAACCTACGCTGCATGGCCTCCCTGATCCTGCAAAGCCTGCGTAAGGATCCTCGTATTCGTGGTATCAAGGAGAAGGACCAATACTGGCTGGCAACCCTCCTTGATCCACATTACAAGGTTAAGGTTGCGGACCTTATCTTGCCATCGCAGAGGGAGCAGAGGATGAAACATCTTCGGGAGGCCTTGCACAAAGGTCTGTGCAACGCGTTCCCAGAGACTGGGAGGTTACAAACTCCTGTTTCTGGACAACGTGTTGCTGAGGCTTCGGTCAGTCAAAGAAGGAGCAGTGGAGAAGGTGGCCGTCTGACCGATGCGTTCAGACAATTTTTTGGTCCGCAGCCCCAAGGTATGATCGGTTCCAGCAACCATCGCCAGCGTCTGTTTTACATAGTGCAGGAATACCTAGGGGCAAGATCAGACTTGGACACCTTTCCCACCAAAAATCCTATGGGTTACTGGGTCTTGAGGATGGATCACTGGCCAGAGCTTGCACAGTATGCAATTGAGCTACTGGCCTGTCCTGCATCCAGCGTTCTTTCGAAACGCACATTCAGTGCTGCTGGAGGCGTGGTAACTGATCACAGGGTGCGTCTGTCCACTGACTCGGTCGATCGACTGACCTTCATAAAAATGAATCAGTCTTGGATCACCACCAGCTACCAAGCACCTGATGCTGATGTAACCGAATAATTTTTTTTGAAATCTCAGATCCCTTCAAAGACTGCCTATGCTGATGCTAAGTGACTATCCCTGAGTAATTATCCTCTTCCTCCTCAATCATCACGCTTATAGCTTGTAAGAACATTTTTGGTTCTGGGCGCCACCACCAGTGCCTAAGGCACAATTTTTCAGCCCCTGTTTAACAGGGGCGTGTAATTACAATTTTTGATGTAATACTTTGCAGCAGGGCTCGTTCCTGCATTCCAACTAGAGTGTCTGTGAGGGGTTGCAGTGTTGTGGCACCAGCACCAGTGCCTAAGGCCCATTTTTTCTGCCCCTGTTTAACAGGGGCGTGTAATTTCTATTTTTGATGCAATACTTTGCAGCATGGCTCGTTCCTGCGTTCCAACTAGAGTGTCTGTGAGGGGTTGCAGTATTGTGGCACCAGCACCAGTGCCTAAGGACCATTTTTTCTGCCCCTGTTTAACAGGGGCGTGTAATTACAATTTTTGATGCAATACTTTGCAGCAGGGCTCGTTCCTGCGTTCCAACTAGAGTGTCTGTGAGGGGTTGCAGTGTTGTGGCACCAGCACCAGTGCCTAAGGCCTAATTTTTCAGCTCCTGTTCAACAGGGGCATGTAATTACAATTCTTGATCTAATATTTCACAGCAGGGCCCTGTGAGGGCTTACAGTGTTGTGGCCACAGCAACACCTAAGGCCCAAATTTCTGCTGAGTATATAGGGCAGGACCCTACTTTCAAACAACTAACTTACAAACGACTCCTACTTGCAAACGGAAGGAGACAACAGGAAGTGAGATGAAATCTACCCCTAGGAAGGGAAATTCTCTCCTGTAAGTGTTAATATGGGAAAAACATTTCTCCTTTCCACTGATGCTTTCCAATCCTTGTTTCACAAAAAAACCCACATTTTCAAAAAACATTTTTCATTGGGACAAAAAGTGAGGTGAAATCTTCTGAAGAGGAGGAAAGACAGCAAAACAAATGTCACAGGGGTGATAACCCTTCCCTATGTTTTCCAAAAAGCTTAAAAAAGATTTTTTGGCTGGAGCTAAACACGTTAAAAATGTACCCGTTCAAAATTACAAAGAGATTCTACTTAACAACAAACCTACAGTCCCTGTCTTGTTTGCACCGCCTGTATACTGCTGTTCAGAGTATATAGGGCCTGGTGGCCCCACACCTTTCCTTATTTTAATTTGGGTGTGGGGTTCCCCTTAATATCCATACAAGACCCAAAGGGCCTGGTAATGGACTGGGGGGTACCCATGCCGTTTGTCTCACTGATTTTCATCCATATTGCCAGGACCCGACATTACATTAAACCCGCAAGCAGTTTTAAATGAGATTTTTCCTTTAAAAATGACATTTGGTGCAGGGACTGTTCTAAACACAGTAAACACGCGTCACTTTACAGGCATACTATAGACACCCCTCAGGTACGATATTTGAAGGAATATTTCACTTTTTTTTTACTTTCAGCATCATTAAAATCACTGCTCCCGAAAAAACGGCAGTTTTTAAAAGTTTTTTTTGCATTGATACATGTCCCCTGGGGTAGGACCCGGGTCCCCAAACCCTTTTTAGGACAATACCATGCAAATTAGCCTTTAAAATGAGCACTTTTGATTTCGAACGTTCGAGTCCCATAGACGTCAATGGGGTTCTAATGTTCGTGCGAACTTTCGGTCCGTTCGCAGGTTCTGGTGCGAACCGAACCGGGGGGGGTGTTCGGCTCATCCCTATTCTTTATATCATATTTGACAAAATAAAAATAAAAAAAAAATAATTCTGGTCATAATAAACAAAGAAAAAATGTAAACAAAACCACAGCTCATTTAATCATCGCCTTAAAAACAATGAAATGTGTCTTTATGTTGCAGTTGTTAGCTACTGCACCAAACACTGACTAATTAATTCCCTGATCACAGCTGAATTCCGGACAGCTAAATACACAGATGGAACATACAGTATACTGTATAATGGAACTGTTTTACCTGTCAATGGAATCCTGTTTATGTTATTCTAGTTCTAAGACTCTCTGTCAACCGAAAAACCAAGTCTGGAAGGGAAGAAGACCTTTTTTTTCTGATGCCATTCAGTAGCATTTACAGACCACTCTCTTACTCTCCCACACTCTGGACAGTGTAAAGAGAAGCAGTACACCAATTACTTCATCACTCTGTCATTCTGCTCTCTCCATCCATCAGCATCTCTATACCCCAGTCTAAGCTCCACTGTCCAGGGACTTTAAAAGGCTGATACAAAGTCTAATTCAGGAACTTACATTGACTGCATTAACAAGCATACATTTAATGGTGTACTGATGAATACCAACCTGTGTTACTTTGTGTAATTTACATGGGATTGCCTGGGATCTGTTTTAATGTTTTAACTGCCATAATATTATAAAATGTTACACCACTACCTGCACATTTGCTCTGAAATGTCTCCTCCTTCAGTAACCATACTTGCACAAAGAAAAAAAAAATTCCCCCTATGTGTCCGATCATGGTTTTCTATCCTTGGACTTAAAAGTCAGATTTTTTTTTCATTGTCACTAAGACAACTTTTCACCTATTCTAGATTGAAATTCTAGCATACCGCAATAACCTTGCAGCACATTTCAAATAAAAAACACAAAAAAACCACTTGCCACAAAAAGCCAGTGTTTATTAAATAGGATAGGAACAATAGTGCAATTGCACAGAAAAGGTGCTCAAAAGCAGGTTCATTAACAACAGGATTCTAAAATGATCTTTGTTTACTAGTAATAGTTCATAGATGAAGAGGTAATATGAATAATTAAGCTGGTAAATGGGAATAATGAAAGGTTAAATGGTAAAAGTGTAATTGCACCTTTGGTGCTTATACTGTATGATTTTTATTTAAATTGACTTATTTAGATATAAATCATTAATCAAATTTACTACAGGGTTTATCTTAACACAACATTCACAGTACTCTATGACTTTTCTAAAGAAAGAGCACTGCATTCGTTTAGATACCCTGTCTCTAACCCCTGCTCCTACCAAACATATCCACAGTCCCTGCTCATTCCCATGGGTGAGTCCATGCACATACTCCAAATAAAGAACACAGCCATCTATAGGGCAGAACAGGGACAGACACCGATCTTGGTTGGGGCTGTTTTTAGGAAAAGGCTAGGCCACACAGTGAAGACTTTTAAAAGTGGGGCTTCAGGTAAGTATTTACCCATAGGAAAAATCCATTATGTGGGAGGCATGTCCATAAAGGCTAATTTATTTAATTAAACTTTTTGAAACATGCTTATTTGAACAATATAATTGAGACAACGTTTTAGATCTTTTTTTCATATTAGAAAATCTTGTAAAGGGGGGAAGGGAGTTATCGTGGGTTAGTAGCATAAAAAAGATAAAGAGAGGAGAGGGGGTGGGAGGACCACCAGCTACCCTCTCCATCTGTTTCTGGGAATACAATTTTTTGCATCAGGTCAAAGGTGATTTCTAAGTTCTATTTCTAATAAGTTATTGACCTGTGGGAACATCTCAACTGTTATCCTGTAATAGGTCTTGGTTTGACTGAGAATTTCAAAATGTTGTCCAGGCCTCCCATGTGTCTGAATATTTAGAAATTTTATCAAGGGTGGTATAGATCAGCTCCTCCATCACTGCTATGTGGTTAATATGACCCACTCCATCATCAAAGGGGGGGACCTGGATATCCAATGGACCAGTACGCCTAGCAGCGTTTATCATATGCATAGCTACTGACTTATAGTATTGCTTTTTGGGTATTTTAGAGAAGTGAAAGAGGTACTGTGCCGGCGGGAGTAAAGAGATTGCAATCGTTGCGTTGTGTACCTTATGCCCACAAGGCTGGATCAGGGGGCATGTCCATCATATATGGAGAAACATGCCCATCTCCTTATCACACCTCCAGCAGTGGTCAGAGACCGATGGGACAAATTTGTGACGCAGATCGGGCATTTTGTACCACCTCGTTTTAAGCGTATATCCATTTCTTGGGTAGCCACATTTAGAGAGCACTTGTGAATATATAAGTGAATGCGGTCCCATCCGTCCTCATCTATTTCCATGTTTAATGCGGAATCCCAGAATATGTGATCAGAGCACAAGAGAGCATGTGGATCCCCAAACATTGAAGTATATAGCATCAAGATCACATGACTCTGTGGAGACGACCAGGAACAAAGTGATTCAAATACCGTGGGAGCTTTGGTAAATCTTTCTCTATGGGATGTTATATCCAAGTCGTGCTTCAGTTGGACATAGGACCAGAAAGGAAATTAGCTAGTATTGGATAGTTCTGCGAGTTCCCTATGTCGCATGAATCTGCCTCTGTGAAAAAAAAAGTTTTGCCTGCATTTCCTCATATGGCCATTCTGCTGCCAGATAGGTCTTAGACAGACCAGGAAGAAAGTCTGGGTTGCCTCTAACTGGGTTGATTGAGCAAATCTTGGCAGAAAGAGCATGTACCGCACATGCTCTTTCAAAGGAATAAAGGGATGAGAATAGAGGGTAGATAACGCATGTTCTACAGAGAACCATGGAACTGAGCATAGCTCTGAGTTTGAGACTAAGTTTTCAATTGTTAGCCACCCTTTACAGCAAGTATGTACTTTCCAATCCACCACTCGAGCAAGGTGAACCATCCAATAGTAACGTTTAAGGTCAGGGAGACCAATTCCGCCACTGGACTTTGGGTAGTACCAGCTTTGCCCACTCTATTTGCACAGGTTTGTTACCCCATAGAAAAGTCCTGAACATGGCCGTGTAGGACGCAAAGAAAGAAAGCAGCAAACAGATTGGAAGAGTTTACAGTTTGTATAGTAAGCTAGAAAGAATCATCATCTTTAAAATGGAAGCCCTTCCAAACCATGAAATGGTGGGTACATCCCATCTTTGAACATCTTGGTGTATGCTGATCAGCTCCACTAAGTAATTTTTGGCATATAGCTCCGATAGGTCAGCAGTGAGTTATATACCTAGGTAACTAATGGCATCTGCTTTCCATTGAAAGGGAAAGTTTATCTGGCACTGCTTTACTATCTCTGTAGATAGTGAAACGTTAAGGGCAAAAGATTTTACATAGTTGATTTTTAAATTTGAAAGACGTTTGAACTGTTCTAGGACTGGCATAAGATTGGGTAAGGATGTCAGTGGTGATGAGAGAAAAAGCAAATGCCTTCTCTGCATCCATCGCTAGAAAGAAACCTTTCCATCAGCTTAAGGTAAGCCAATGATGTAGATTCAAGGCCTTAACAATGTTGTCCCTGGCCTTTCTTCCAGGAACAAATCCCACTTGATCCAAATCCACCCAAGCAGGTATATGATAGGACAATTGGGTTGCCAGAATCTTGCCCTTATTTCCTCCATTACTTATAGGTTGTGTACCTCAATGAGCCATTCCTTAATTGTGGGGGTGTTTGTGGATTTCCAATGCCTAGGGATCACTGCTTTTGCAGCAGTGAGTAGGAATCTGGTCAGTGATCATTTGTATGTAATTTGGATTTATATTTCTATTACATGTTTTAAGAATTCACAGATTTTACGCCAGAATGGTTGTATCAGGATACAATCCCACTATATGTGTAGTAATGAGCCCTTCTCCTGGTTACAGAGCCAACAAAGATCCGGAGCTGTGGGGATCCACCTGTGTATCATAATTGGTGTATTGTACCAATTAGTCAAAGGTTTCCCTCATAGTTTATTGACTACTGCATTTCAGTAACTGTCTGCACACATTGGAGGTACATTGTACTGAGTGTCTGCAGGAGCCTAGCATTGCACTCATGATGCACTGATTATGGGTACATTGCTCTGCAGGCTGCAATGTAAAACAATAATAAATGCACTTTTTTAACCTACAAAATCATGTACATTTATATTATTTTTTACAAAAATTAAACAAAACTTTTAATAAAGAGAAAGGTCAAACCAAATTTTTCAATAGGTATCTCTAAGTCTTTAGCTATACCATTTGTGTAAAAATTAATGGTGTTAATCATAGATCAGTTATCCTCAACCATCAAAAATTTGATGATTGTTTTGGGTTACTTCTCCTTGCACTACCTTATCAAGTAAGCCAGCAGATGTATATAGTAGTGTTGGGTTAACGGTTCGGGCCAAGCAAAAGTTTGGCCCGAACATCGCCTGTTCACTCGTTGGGCAAATACCCCGAATTTGCAGGGTGCTCGGCAGGATGTTTGCCTGCCAAGTGGCCAACAATGCACTGCGTGCTGCACAGTGTATTATAAGCCCTGAATGGGTAAGGCTTTGCCCAATCAGGGCACAGTGAAAGCTGGTTGTTAAGGAGCCAGCTGTTGCATCCTTAACAACTGATGGGCTTCCCTACTGACAGCTAAATAAAAAAAAAATTGCCTTTCATTATACAAAAAGTGGAAAAAAACAGTGTGGAGAGTCCCCCCCAATCCATGCCAGGCCCTTCGGGTTTGGTATGGATTTTAAGGGAAACCTCACGCCAAAATTAAAAAAAAAAAAAACACGTGGTGTCTGTGACGGATTCTATCCCACACTCCACTGAGTGCTTCTGTCAGTAACACTGCTTCCTCCAGTTAGACCATCAGAGAGATATATTATTATAGCTGCATTGAATACAAGTCTAGACGAAAATAGCTTGTAGAATCTTGAATGCTTTATTGGACAGAACACAGCCTTTTTATACACATTTAACACAAGGGGTCAGATAACGAGGTAGGGCTGACTCATGGATACTCCCCCCTCCCCTCTAGCAAAACCTTAAAAGACATAAATATAATTAACATGTTAATTAACACAACACTTAAGGCAGCCCAGGTGACCAGACAGTTTGTCTCCGCATGTCAATGTGATCAGCTCTTTCAGGAATCATGTATTGTTCAGAATTAACAACCAAATAACAGGGTGAATGTGGACAGAAAAAGGTCCTTGCAGCCAGTGTCCGTGACAGTGCCCCCCCCCCCTGTCCCATAGTCCGGCAGACCCAACTAGATCCACCACGGGTCAGCTTGGGGCTGTCCGGGAGAGTTTTACAGTTCAGTTTTCCGGGAAAGTCCATCAGCATTCCCATTCTGCTTTCCTGGCCGATACTGTATGGTAAAATTGTAAGGCTGCAGTGCCAAGCTCCATCGTAACAAACGTCCATTATCCCCGGAGACCCGATTAAGCCAGATTAATGGGTTGTGGTCGGTGAGCACCGTAAAACATTGTCCGTAGAGATAAGGTTGGAATTTCTTGAGAGCCCACACCAGCGCCAAACACTCCTTCTCCACGGCTGCATAACCGACTTCCCTGTGTAGCAGCTTCTGACTGATGTAGACCACTGGGTGCTCACCGCCATCAGGTCCTACTGCCCCAAACCCAAATGTAGAGGCATCTGTGTGGACACAAAAACGTTTGGTTGGGTCAGGGGCAGCTAGAACAGGAGCTGAAGTTAGTGCATTCTTTAATCGTTGGAAGGCAGCTTCACACTCGGGGGACCACAGTACCTGTCGGGGAAGGTGCTTCTTAGTCAGGTCTATCAGGGGCTTAGCGATGGAACTATATTGCGGGACAAATTTCCTATAGTACCCAGCTGTGCTGAGGAATGCCAGGACCTGGGTTTTAGTACAGGGGGTCAGTTGGCAACTGCCTCAATCTTAGCAGGCTCGGGTCGTTGTTGTCCACTGCATACTCAATGTCCAAAGTACTGTACCTCGGACATCCCTATGCTGGATTTCTCTGGCTTAAGGGTTAGTCCTGCAGTCTTGATGCGGTCTAACATGACACCCAGGTGAACCAGATGGTCCTCCCAGGTATCACCGTAGATCGCAATGTCGTCCAGATATGCAAAAGCATAGTCCTGGAGGCCATCAAGGAGTTGGTCTACCATCCTCTGGAAAGTTGCTGGTGCATTCTTCATCCCAAATGGCATTACTTTAGACTGATATAAGCCAAATGGGGTAATGAACGCCGATTTCGGAATAGATTCCGCATCCAGGGGAATTTGCCAGTACCCTTTGTATAGGTCAAGAGTTGTCAGGAATTTTCCCCGAGCAATGCGATCTAACAGATCATCGACCCGGGGCATAGGGTAAGCATCAGTGGTGGTGCACTCATTTAATCTGCGGTAGTCTACACAGAAGCGAGTTGTGCCATCCCGCTTCGGTACAAGGACCACCGGGGAAGCCCAGGGGCTGCTGGATGGCTCAATGACTCCCAACTCAAGCATCTCCCTAATCTCATGACGCATCCCCTCTCTCACTGCGTCAGGTATCCAGTAAGCCACCTGTCTTAGCGGCAGTTGTCCCGGGGTCTCCACACGGTGCACTGCCATAGTAGTGTACCCAGGGACTGTGGAGAACATTTCCCTTCTCTGACTAAGGACCTGTCTAGCTTGTTCTCTCCACGTCGGCCCTAGCTGGTGGTCAAGCTTTATTGTCTCTATCCCTGCAGTAGTTCTGTTTAGCTCCGGGAGCACCAGCAGGGGAAGTTTCTCAGGATCTTCCACAGCTGGAGCACATATAGCTGCTACCTCTCCTGATCTTTCCCAGTATGCCTTCAACATGTTCACATGAAAGGTCCGTCGGACTCTTTCATCCGAACATTTAGCCACTAGGTAGGTTGTGTCACAGAGCTTTGCCACAACCTGGTAAGGTACCTGCCAAGTGGCCTGTAACTTGTCCTGCTTGGTTGGCCTGAGGGCAAGAACCTTCTGCCCAACCTCCAGAGTGCGGTTCCGAGCAGTACAATCATACCATCATTTCTGCTGCCTTTGGGCAGCCCAAAGGTTCTCCTGGACCGTGTCCGTGAGCTCCTTCAGTCTGTCCCTAAACTCAAGAACGTATGCAACGATAGAGGACCCTTGGGGATCAATTCCCCCTTCCCAGTGGGCTCTGACTAGATCTAGGGGCCCCCTCATCCGCCTCCCATACAGTAACTCAAACGGGGAGAACCCGGTAGATTCCTGCGGCACCTCCCGATAAGCAAAGAGAAGGTGTGGCAGATATCTCTCCCAATCCCTGTGAGAGGTTGCAAATGTCCTAAGCAGCTGTTTCAGTGTTCCATTGAACCTCTCACACAGTCCGTTGGTCTGGGGGTGATAGGGAAAGCTCTGTAGGGGCTTTATCCCACAGAGCCTCCATAACTGCTGAGTAAGCTCAGCAGTGAACTGGGTCCCCTGGTCAGAGATGATTTCCCGAGAGAAACCCACCCTGGCAAAGATCCGGAGCAAAGCATCAGCCACAGTTTCTGCATGGATATTTGCCAGGGGAATGGCCTCCGGGTACCGGGTGGCATAATCCACCACAGTAAGGATATATCTCTTCCCAGAAAGACTAGGTCGGGGCAATGGTCCAACCAGGTCTACGGCAATGCGGCTAAAGGGTTCATCAATGATTGGTAAAGGGTGTAGGGGAGCTTTCAGTGGGCCCCCATGCTTACCCACCCGCTGGCATGTGTCACAGGTCCGGCAATACTGTCGGACATCCCCTGTAATCCCTAGCCAAAAAAACAATTGAGTCAGACGGTGGAGGGTCCGGGACATCCCCAGGTGTCCGGCTAGGGGTATGTCATGCCCAATGCGCAGCAGGTCATGCCGATATTGGGGCACAACCAGCTGCCGCTTGGGTGGATGGGAGGCTGTCTTTCCCTCAGTAACCCGATAGAGTAATCCCTGGACCCACTCTATCCGCTCCCTCTCCAACCCCCCAGGGTCCAATCCTGCTCTTTCCCTATAGCTAGCTAGGGAAGGGTCGCTAAGAGTTGCCTGAGCAAAGTCTTGGGGAAAAGCCCAAGTCGGGGTAGGAATAGCTGGGGTAGTACAGTCTAGATCAGGGGTGACAGATCTTACCTGGGTCCCATCCTCGAGGGAGCGCACCTCCATCTGGGCTTGCTGGCGGGTGGTAACAGGGTAGGCTTCCAGGGATACATCCAGGGAGAAGGCTGAATTTAAACGTCCCAAATCGTTGCCCAACAAAACCTCTGCAGGTAGTTTCTGCATTATTCCCACTTCCACTTCTTTGGCCCCCGTACCCCAATCAAGGTGAACCCTGGCAGTGGGGACCCGCATAACATTTCCCCCGGCCACCCGCACAGCCACAGACCGTCCCGTCTGCTCTGCCGGGTTTATCATTCGGGACTGTATCAGGGTAATAGTAGCTCCCGTGTCCCACAGTCCCTGGGCAGCCCGACCATTAATCCACACGGCTTGTCGATGGTGCAAACGATTATCTGTAGTGGCAGCTTGCAAAGGGTCTGCCTCATGTAGAATTCCAATATTCTCCTCACTTGGGTAAGTCACATCATCTCTCTCCAGACAGTGTGCAGCAGCCCAGGCAGGTCCAAGGGGCCTGTTGTTCCGCGCGTCCTGGGAAACATTCTGTGGACAATACCTTCTAACATGCCCTGCTTAGTTGCATCTGTAGCAGAGGTCCCCTTTTCCTCGTGAAGATGGTAGCTGAGTGGGGCCGGGGATCGACGGCTGGTGTGGAGGGGCAACGCTCCGTGGAATGTTGGGGACAGGCCGAGCTGGGGTCTTAGGCTCTGGTTGTACAGTCCGCCTTGAATCCACATATTGGTCAGCTAGGGTGGCAGCTTCATCTACTGTAACTGGCCGCCGATCCTTTACCCAGTCTCTAACTTCATGTGGGGTATGATCATAGAATTGCTCCAGGAGGATTAGCTGGAGCGCATCTGCCATGGTAACAACTCTTTGCTGTTCGGGTCATTTGATGAGCCCATTCTGTGTAAGGCTCTCTCTCCTTTCGGCGGAGGTTGCGAAACCTCAAACTGTGTGCCTCTGGAGTAATGCCGAAGCGAGCCAATAAACTTTCTTTTACCCGGTCATAGTCCTGACTGATCTCGTCAGGGACATTATTGTACACCTTTGCAGCCCTTCCTGTGAGCCGGCTGACCAGGAGCGTGACCCAATCTGCTTTATTGACACCTTGGAGACCGCATTGCCGCTCAAAAATTTGCAGGTAAACATCCAGCTCATCTTCACCTTCTTGAAACATGCGGAAGGCGGCATAGGGTAGCTTTTTGCGGGCTGCTGGAGCTTCCCGGTTGAACATAACTGACGCTCCTTGGTCCCGCAGGAGTTCAGCCATTCGCAGCTGGGACACCTCTTGTAACACTTGACTCCTGCGGGGGGTGAGTACCATACAAGGCCAGTCACCACTGGACATCATGCTGGAACTCTGTCGCCTCTGAGGTATCTGCTGGTGGGTTGCTGGCCTGGTCAATCACCATTAGTTCGGTGATGAGAGTTGCTTTGGATTTGTTGCTGGAGACTTTTCCACGGGCTTCCAAGAGATCCTTCAAGGTGCTGCGCTTGAGTCTGGCGTAGTGATGTTCCATCTGCTGTTAGGAGCAGGGGGTCCCGGTGGTGATTTGGGTGTGTCTAGGCAAGAGAAAGCATCCCAGAGCTTGCCACCAATTGTGACGGATCCTATCCCACACTCCATTGAGTGCTTCCGTCAGTAACACTGCTTCCTCCAGTCTGACCATCAGAGAGATATATTATTATAGCTGCATTGAATACAAGTCTAGACGAAAATAGCTTGTAGAATCTTGAATGCTTTATTGGTAAAAACACAGCCTTTTTATACACATTTAACACAAGGGGTCAGATAACGAGGTAGGGCTGACTCATGGATACTCCCCTCTAGCAAAACCTTAAAAGACAATAATATAATTAACATATTAATTAACACAACACTTAAGGCAGACCAGGTGACCAGGCAGTTCGTCTCCCCATGTCAATGTGATCAGCTCTTTCAAGAATCATGTATTGTTCAGAATTAACAACCAAATAACAGGGTGAATGTGGACAGAAAAAGGTCCTTGCAGCCAGTGTCCATGACAGTGTCCCCCCCTAAATCCATACCAGGCTCTTATCTGAGCATGCAGCCCAGCAGGCCAGGAAGGGGGGGGATGAGGCACAGGCAGCTTAACTCATAAGCTCCGCTCAACCCTGGGCCACAGCAGCCTTTCTCTCCTTAACCTGAGGGGAGCTGGAACAGTGAGAATTACAGCGGTATGTCAAAGAAGAAATACCATTGCACATACAAGTTGTGCCACCTCACAGGCTTCTATACACAAGGAGGCACAGTCACAAGTCAGTCACAGGAGGGGGGATGAGCGAGCTCCCCCTGAAGGATACCAGGCCACATGCCCTCAACATGGGGGGAAGTGCTTTGGGCAAGGGCCTCATCTCCACAACCCTGGCCGGTGGTTGTGGGGGTCTGTAGTCAGGTAGCTTATCGGAATCTGGAAGCCCCCTTTAACAAGGGAACCCCCAGATTCTGCCCCCTCTACGTCAATGAGTAGAGGTACATTGTACCTCTACTTATTCACCAAAAAAGTGTCAATAAGCAAAAAAAAAAAATCACAAACAGTTTCTTGACAATCCCTTTATTAAAAAAATTAAAAAAACAATGCTCCCTTGAGGTAGATCCGTTGTTAACCATGATGCCGCTGCCACTACCGGACCTAAAAAAAAAAAAAAATGCCCCACCATCAATGAAGGCTAACCGCTGCAAAGTTTGATAGTTCTTATATGAGTAAGGAGTGAAGCCATCTGGCAACGTCACCTGGTGGCACCCCCCTTGTGACGTCACCGACCGGTGCATGCTGGGTCACAAGGGGGCGGTGCCACAAGGTGACATCGCCAGGTGGCTCCGGCCCTTACCTATATAAGAACTGTCAAATGGCAGAGCCTGAAGTAAGCGGTTAGCCTTCGTTGACAGTGGAGCTTTTTTTTAAAAAAAAATTAAGGTATGGTGGTGGCGGTGGCATCATGATTGGCCACAGATTTACATTGGGGTACTTTTTTTTAATAAAGGAATTGTCAAAAACTTGTATGTGTTTTTATTTCTTTTTAACACTTTTCAGGTGAATGGATAGGGGCACCATGTACCCAAAACTTATTCACATAGAGGGGGCCAGGATCTGTGGGTCCCCTTGTTAAAGAGGTAGAGCCCCCCCACCCCAAAGCACCCCCCATGTTGAGGGCATGTGGCCTGGTAGGGTTCAGGAGGGGGGTGTTGCTTGCCCCCCCCTTTCCTGACATGCTTGATAAGGGTCTGGTATGGATTTTTGGGGGGACCCCATTCCTTTTTTTTTTTACATTTTGCCATGGGACTCCCTTTTAAAGGGCCTGGGATGGATTGGGAGGAACCCCATGACATTTTTTCTAATTTTTCTGTTGCGGGCAATTTAATTGTATGCCGGCAAATTGAATGTAATTTTCTTTTCTTTAGAAATGTCAGTTTTGCTGCAGCAGGTTCTATACACAGTACAGATGCTCCACTTAACAGGCAGACTAAGGGGGCCTCCAGGCACTATATTTAAAGGAATTTTTCATTTTTATTGTTTCACTTTAAGAATCATTAAAATGACTGCTCCTTTTAAAACAATATTTTTTAAAAGTTTTTTTTTGCATTGGTACATTTCCCCCAGGGCAGTACCCGGGCCCCCATACCATTTTTATGGCCAATAACTTGCATATAAGCCTTCCAAATGGGGACTTCTAATTTTTCAGGTTTGGGCCCTATAGACTTTAATAGTGTTCAGAGTTCGGGTCCAAATTTTTGCAATGTTTGGGAGTTCTGGTGCAAACCGAACCAGGGGGTGTTAGGCTCATCTCTAGTATATAGCTAATGGTCTTTACCTAAACATAAAAAAAGAAAAACATCTTACCATAAATGCACATATAATGTTATGGTTGTAATCACCTACACTAGAGGCTGAAAATAGCAGAGACTACTAATTTTTGCAGCTATGGTGGAGCAACACAGGATATTCGCAATTCTGATAACCTAATTAAAAAAAATAAAGCTTTACAGTACAAAATAAACGCGAGTATATAAACCATGCAATGGAATTAAATAAGCATGAAAAATGAACTATACAACTTGTTCTATTGTTTTATACTTGTTTTGTAAATATATTCCTTTTCTTTCTCAGTACTGTGCTGAATCTGAAGTATCTGCAGTGTAATGGGTTTACTTAGTTCAATACAATAGAGACTACTAAAAGCATCTTCCTGCTGCAAAGTAAGCTTTAAAATGATACGTTTCTCTTACCAAAGTGTTTATTACTCTGAATTGCACTCTAAAAAATGATTGCGTCCCCCCCCAAAAAAACAAAAATCATATAGTGTAAATACATTTTTTTTAGTTTGTCTTTCCTTTTATATGTTAAATGGTAAATGTTATGAGGTGGAAAATAAAATATCTATAACAATGTATGAGCACTCCATTGAATATACTTATAGCTGGATAATATATGAACATACAGGCTGCAATAAATAGGAAGGTAGACAGTATCAACATCATAATATTATTCTCTACGGCTAGATTTCTGAGACAGTGACTTTTCAATCTAGAGACCTAACAACCTGCTGTATGTGTCCTCATGGTAGCAATCTTTTTGCATTGTAATTATTTGCTGTGTTTAGAAGGTAGCAAATAGGAAGTCTCACAAAACATATAACTGGCATTATTAAAAGTTGGCCAAAGGCAAGGGTATGATTTTTTTATTTGCAAAAACGTCAAACTCTTGAAAGATGACTAAAACAGCTCTAGTGGCCTTATTTGTAGGGATGAGCTGAACACCCCCCGATTCGGTTTGCACCATAACCTGCGAACGGACCGAAAATTTGCGCAAACTTTAAAACCCCATTGAAGTCTATGGGACTCGAACGTTTGAAATCAAAAGTGCTAAATGTAAAGGCTAATTTGCATGATATTGTCCTAAAAAGGGTTTGGGGACCCGGGTCCTGCCCCAGGGGACATGTATCAATGCAAAAAAAAGTTTTAAAAATGGCCATTTTTTCTGGAGCAGTGATTTTAATGATGCTTAAAGCGAAAAAAAAGTGAAATATTCCTTTCAATATCATACCTGGTGGGTGTCTATAATATGCCTGTAAAGTGGCATGTGTTTCCCGTGCTTAGAACAGTCCCTGCACAAAATGACATTTTTAAAGGAATAAAAGTCATTTAAAACTGCTTGCGGCTTTAATGTAATGTTGGGTCCCGGCAATATGGATGAAAATCAGTGAGACAAACGGCATGGGTACCCCCCCAGTCCATTACCAGGCCCTTTGGGTCTTGTGTGAATATTAAGGGGAACCCTGCACTCAAATTAAAAAAAAGGAAAGGTGTGGGGGGCCCAGGTCTATATACTCTGAACAGCAGTATACAGGTGGTGCAAACAAGACAGGGACTGTAGGTTTGTTGTTAAGTAGAATCTGTTTGTAATTTTGAACTGGTACATTTTTAAAGTGTAGCTCCAGCCAAAAAATCTATTTTTAAGCTTTTTGGAAAACATAGGGAAGGGTTATCACCCCTCTGACATTTGTTTTGCTGCCTGTGCACCTCTTCAGAAGATTTCACCTCACTTTCTGTCCCAATGACAAATGTTTTTTGACAATTTGTGGTTTTTAGTGAAACAAGGATTGGTGATAAAGCATCAGTGGAGAGGAGACACGTTTTTCTTACAGGAGAGAATTTCCTTTCCTAGGGGTAGATTTCATCTCACTTCCTGTTGTCTCCTTTCGTTTGCAAGTAGGAGTCATTTGTAAGTTGAATGTTTGAAAGTAGGGGCCAGCCCTATATATACTCTGCAGAAATTGGGGCCTTAGGTGTTGGTGTTGCCACAACACTGTAAGCCCTCACAGTTACTCTTGGTGGGCGCAGAAACGGGCTCTGCTGTGAAATATTAGATCAAGAATTGTAATTACATGCCCCTGTTGAACAGGGTCACAAAAATTGGGCTTTGTGGTGGTTGTGGTGGTGCTGGTGCCACAACACTGTAGGTCCTCACAGTTACTCTTGGTGGGCGCAGAAACGGGCCCTGCTGTGAAATATTAGATCAAGAATTGTAATTACATGTCCTTGTTGAACAGGGGCAGAAAAATTGGGCCTTAGGCACTGGTGCCAGAACACTGCAACCCCTCACAGATACTCTAGTTGGAGCACAGGAATGAGCCCTCCTGCAAAATATTGCATCAAAAATTGTAATTACGGTGGCGTGGCGACCGGACTCCAAGATGGAAGCTTAATCCAGGAACTCTGTTCACCCATCAGACATAATCCGCAGACATCAGAGCCTTCTCTGCTGTTGTCCATTGTCGCAGAGAAGGTGTTCGACAGGGTCCACTGGACCTATATGGAATGAACCTTAATCAAGTTTGGATTCAAAGGCCCTATATTACAAGCTATTATGGCACTATACTCTTGTCCGTCAGCACAAGTGTATACCGCGGGGTTCCTATCCGCAACCTTTAATATCACTAATGGAACAAGACAAGGGTGCCCCCTGTCTCCTACAATCTTCAATATGACGATAGAGCCATTGGCAGAATCTATAAGATCATACCCCCTGATCACGTGCTTCCAGTTTGGAAATACCACCCATACCATTAACTTATTCGCGGACGATGTAATCCTGCTCTTGACAAAACCCACCATTTCCCTAGCACAAGCTCACAAAGTCCTTATTGCCTTTGGGGAAATATCCTATTACAAAGTTAATTTCACGAAATAATTAATATTAGATATGGGCGTTTCAACCAATACCCATAACACACTACAATCACAACTGCCATATATGTGGAGTAAAGGGAGTATCACATATCTGGGTATTGCACTTACGAACAAAATCTCCACAATGATAAAAGCCAACATAATACCTCTAATTGCCAAACTGGAAGCCCAAATCAGAAACATGTCAAACAAAGAGATATCATGGCTGGGTAGAATTACAGCTTATAAAATGATGATATTGCCACAAATACTATATATATATTCCGCACTCTACCATTGTACATCCTCCAACATTTTATCAAAACCATTGCAAATATAGGTTGGAGATTAATCTGGAAGGGGAAAAAAGCCAGATGCTCACGAAATAACCTCACATCACATAAACAAGCGGGCGGAGCAGGACTAGTGGACATACACGACTACTTCTGGGCAGTACGCCTAGACCAAAACAAACACTGGTTCCAAACAAATGATGTACCATTATGGGTGGACATTGAAAAGACAACTGTATCGACAAAAGAGACGGGTGGATACCATGGGACACAAAAACAATGTCTCCTACAACGCAGATATAATTAAAAGCGTGGAGATTCATATGGAACAAACATGTAGGGACAAACAAGACAAACAGTATAAAATACCCTTAACACTCTTAGAAGCATTGATTCCAATGCTGACAGTCAGTGACCTGATAAATAAGGGTATAACACATATATCAGACTTGTATAACGGTACACATCCTAAATCTGTGGAACAACTCATGACGCAGTATCACCTTCCAATAGACAAACAGTTTACATGTTTAAGAATTGTACACTTCATCAACTCTCGACCAACACCGAATATATCCATTCCGAGAAAAATATGGCAATTTTACTCCACAGCTAAACAACTCACAAGAGGCATATCCTTCTTTTATAACATTACTAGAGATAAACTCACACTTACAAAAACTATTGCAATGAAAAAATGGGAGGAAGAACTAGGTATAAATGTTTCAGAAGAGCAGTGGCAACAAACTTTTAGAGCAATACACAAAGCCTCTCACTGTGTCAAACATTGGGAATTAACTATCAAAATGGCAAACAGATGGCACTACACTCCATATAGAATAGCGAAGTTCTTCCCCGGAGCTTCCCCACATTGTTGGAGAGCCTGTGGACAAATAGGAAACCTACTCCACATGCTTTGGTATTGTCCTACAGTTAAATGCATTTGGAACCAAGTATTTTGAATGATATCTACAATAACGGGAGTACTCACTCAACCAGACCCGGCGCTGGCAATTCTACATCTAAACATAGAAAAATTCCATACAGACTTTAGGCCAGTTGTAACACATATACTCCTAGAAACACGCTTAATGATCATAAGAAACTGGAAATCCACTACTGCCATCAATCTGTCAGACGTTACCAAAGCAGTTCATAGAAATTACACCTTTGAGCGTCTCTTAGCAATAAACTCTTTACAATGCACAAAGTTTGATAAGTACTGGTCAATATGGCCCAAAAGTTAATGTTACTGTTAATATTAATGTTAATGTTGAAATACAGTAACATGATAGTGGAAGTAACTGCCACTGGAGAAAAAGGTAAAGTGAAGTAAAGTTTGGAAAACTAATGTGAATAGTGAATTATTCTGCTCACAATGATTGTTTCTCTGTCATATGAACAACAAAAAGTAATGTAATAATCTCTGAGACGTACATAAATTGAGTGTGTATATCAATATTTCCCTTTTATGTTATGTAACATATTCCTTTATAAAATCTTCAATAAAAATCAATGAAACAAAAAAATTGAAATTACAGGCCCCTGTTAAGCAGGGGCTGAAAAACTGGGCCCTAGGCACTGGTGCTGGTGCCACAACACTGTAACCCCTCACAGATACTCTAGTTGGAGCGCAGGAACGAGCCCTGCTGCAAAGTATTGCATCAAAAATTGTAATTACACGCCCCTGTTAAACAGGGGCTGAAAAATTGGGCCTTAGGCACTGGTGCTGGTGCCACAACACTGCAACCCCTCACAGATACTCTAGTTGGAGTGCAGGAACAAGCCCTGCTGCAAAGTATTGCATCAAAAATTGTAATTACACGCCCCTGTTAAACAGGGGCTGAAAACTTGGGCCTTAGCCACTGGTGGCGGCGCCCAGAACCAAAAATATTCTTACAAGCTATCAGCATGATCACTGAGGAGGAAGAGGATAGTCACTCAGTATAACAGGATAGTCACTCAGCATAGGCAGTCTTGAAGGGATCTGACATTTAAAAAAAAATGATTCGGTTACATCAGCATCAGGTGCTTGGTAGCTGGTGGTGATCCAAAACTGATTCATTTTTATGAAGGTCAGTTGATCGACCGAGTCAGTGGACAGGCACACCCTGTGATCGGTTACAAAGCCTCCAGCAGCACTGAATGTGCATTCCGAAAGAACGCTGGATGCAGGACAGGCCAGTAGCTCAATTGCATAGTGTGCAAGCTCTGGCCAGTGATCCATCCTCAACACCCAGTAACCCAGAGGATTTTCGGTGGGAAAGGTGTCCAAGTCAGATTTAGGTATTCCTGCACCATGTAAAACAGACGCTGGCGATGGTTGCTGGAACCGATCATACCTTGGGGCTGCGGACTAAAAAATTGTCTGAATGCATCGGTCAGACAGCCACCTTCTCCACCGCTCCTTCTTTGACTGACCGAAGCCTCAGCAACATGTTGTCCAGGAACAGGAGTTTATAACCTCCCAGTCTCTGGGAACGCGTTGCACAGACCTTTCTGCAAGGCCTCCCGAAGATGTTTCATCCTCTGCTCCCTCTGCGATGGCAAGATAAGGTCCGCAACCTTACCCTTGTAACGTGGATCAAAGAGGGTTGCCAGCCAGTATTGATCCCTCTCCTTGATACCACGAATACGAGGATCCTTCCACAGGATTTGCAGGCTCAGGGAGGCCATACAGCGTAGGTTTGCTGAGACATTCGGGTCCGGAGTCCTCTGGGTCACTAAGGACAATATGATCCACAGCCACCTCCTCCCAGCCTCATACAAGTCCATGGGTTTCTTGGAACTGTAAATGATCCCTTAAAGACTGCTGCTGATGCTGAGTGCCAGGCTCCACCTCCATGCTGACACAATCCTCCTCTTCCTCCTCCTCGTCCTCTTCCTGTGTGATCGGCAGGCACGCAGGAACATTGTCTGGATAAAGGGGGCCTTGAGAGCTAAGGAAGTCCTCCTCTTCCTGCCTCTGTTCTGCCTCAAGTGCCCTGTCCATTATTCCACGCAGCGTGTGCTCAAACAGGTGGACAAGGGGGACAGTGTCACTGATGCATGCACTGTCATTGCTCACCATCCTCGTGGCCTCCTCAAATGGTGACAGGACAGTGCATACATCCCGGATCATGGCCCACTGGCGTGGGGAAAAAAAGCCAAGATCCCCTGATCCTGTCCTGGTGCCATAGTCGCACTCATTGATGGCCCTCTGCTGTGTGTGCAGCCACTGCAGCATGGTCAAGGTTGAGTTCCACCTGGTGGGCATGTCACAGATTAGGCGGTTCTTGGGCAGGATAAATTCCCTTTAGAGGTCAGCCAGCTGAGCACTGGCATTATATGACCTGCGGAAATGCACAGAGACTTTCCTGGCCTGCCTCAGGACATCCTGTAAGCCCGGGTACCTGCCCAAGAACCGCTGCACCACCAAGTTAAGGACATGAGCCAAACAGGGCACATGGGTCAGTTGTCCCTGTCGGAGGGCAGAGAGGAGGTTGGTGCCATTGTCGCAAACCACCATACCTGCCTTAAGCTGGTGTGGTGTCAACCACCTCTGAACCTGCCCCTACAGAGCTGACAGAATCTCTGCCCCAGTGTGGCTTCTGTCCCCCAAGCACACCAGCTCAAGCACCCATGGCATCTTTTTGCCTGCGTGCTTGTGTAGCCCCTTGAACACCTACGGAGCACCACTGGTTCTGAAGACAAATCAGCACAGGAAGAGGCCATGGAGGAAGAAGAATAGGAGGGGGTGGAGGAGAGAGGTGTGGCAGAATCACCACTAGTAGTATTTTGGAGGCGTGGTGGCGGAGCAACCTCCAACACTACTGCACCCTGTCCTGCATCCTTCTCAGCTACCAGAAGAGTCACCCAGTGCGTGGTGAAAGATAGGTAACATCCCTGTCCATGCCTGCTGGACCATGAGTCAGCGGTAATATGCACCTTAACGCTGACCGCCCTGTCCAGTGAGGCCAAGACATGGCCTTCCACATGCCGTTAGAGAGCCGGAATCGCCTTCTGTGAGAAAAAGTGGCGTTTGGGAACCTGCCACTGAGGAACAGCACATTCCACAACTCACGGAAGGGGGCCGAGTCTACCAACTGAAAAAGCAGCAGTTGAAGTGCTAGCAATTTTGCCAAGCTAGTATTCAACTGCGAACATACGATGTTCGAGTCGAACATGGGTTCGACTCGAACACCAAGCTCATCCCTACTTATTTGACTTCAATAAAGAAAGAAAGAGAAATCACATTAAATCATTCTGTGAGATTTATAACTACGTTCAAGTTTCAATACAGAAAAATGGAAAACATTTTAAATAAACATTAGAATATCCTGCAGCAGGATCTTCTCCTTAAAACCATTCTTCTACCAGTGCCTAGGATTACTTACCGTAAAGCCCCCTCTTTGAAAAATAAAATTGCCCCGAAACTCTCGTCTGATCAAGCTATTACCAACCCCACCACCCTCATACCCTTAGTGGGCCTAAAATGACCGGGAACACGGGTGAGCTCAGAGCATCAAACCGTATGAACTCTTGATCACCATATTCAGCCAAAGGGAAGAGAGGTGCAGTCTCTTTTTTGACAGGCCCAGAACTGGACATGGAACCATCAGCTAGGTGAACTTCTAGTCACTGCTTCTTACGATAAAGGGAAATGCCAAATTTCTTTCCCAGGGTCAAGTCCAGAAAACAGCTGCAGGCCCTGCAATTATTCCCAGAAGCCGGACTTCCTCTTCCGCCACCTGCAACGAGACAGGGAGAACAAGATGAGATAGGGAAGATCCTAAAACCTGAAAGTATACTGAAATACATGGAGATGGCTTACTAGGTCTTATGAGGCAATTACGTAAGAAATGCCCAGTTCCCCCACAGTAAAGGCAAAGGTTAGCTTGCCAATGATGGAGTCTTTCTTCTGGAGTTATAGCTGAGCGGACCAAGCCAATCTGCATGGGTTCAACTTCAGACGTTGATGCGATAGGAGGCACAGCTGCTGGAGAAGAGGGGACTCTAGGCAACATCCAGGTGGGACTGAAGGCTTGGGATCTTTCAGATCACTCTTTTAGACGTCTATCGAGTTGAATGGCTAATTGAATGAGGCCCTCCAGTGTAGCGGGAGTCTCTACTCTTGCCAGCTCATCTTTAAGGGATTCAGACAATCCTTGCCAGTATTGATATCTTAGGGCTGCTTCATTCCATCCTGTGTCAGCGGACCATTTTCAGAAATCCACTGTGTAGTCCTCCACTCGACATCATGCCTGCTGTAACGTATGCAAGACAGCTTCAGCAGTCTGTGGGTCATCATACAATTGTGCCATGGCTTCAAAGAATGACTCCACATAGTTGATGACAGAACTCTTCTGTTCCAACAGGCTGTGAGCCCAAACCCGGGGGGTTCATCAAATAATTAGGAAATAATGAACCCCACCTTTACTGGTTCAATAGAAAAAGTCTTTGGTTGTAGGTCTACGTACAGCAAACAGGAATTCTTGAAAGCTCAGAACTTTTCCCGTTCTCCGGAGAACCATTCAGGGGTTGGCACCCATGGCTCTGGGGGAGGCACTAGCACAGTGTAGAGGTGGTCCGCTCTTGGACAGGAACAGCTGAGGCTGGAATGGCAATAGATGGCCCAGGGTCCCTGGAAGGTGGTGTCACAACCAGATGCTGTAGACAACCCTCCAGCTGGAAGTAGCCTTCCTGAAGTCTTTGTACAGCTGTGACCTGCTGGCACAGAGCCTCCAATGGGATCTGTCATCCTCTGATGATAAAATATAACTAATCAGTAATATTGCTATTACAAAAAAACGTAGTGCAGGAGATAGCTGCCAGCATGTAACAATGTGGTAAACAGTGTAGAAACAAAAATTATATGGAACCCATGCAGCGCTAGAAAATGTGCTTATAAATCTTGACTACATTCCCTGTACCACCTTCAGGGGTGCACTGCGCTTAGCCGCAAGGGGAGCTCCCTCAGCACCGCGGCCTCCCACCTGATATGTGATAGTATAATCCAGCCATCATCAGAGGATTATATGGAACCCATGCAGCACTAGAAAATGTGCTTATACATCTTGAACATGTATATGTGGCAGAGTGCTGAAATACAAAACTTATGCCAAATAAGCAATAAGTGTGATAAGATTAAGCAAGTAGACACATAAAGAAAAAAGTCCATAAATGTGTAGTGAATCATATACAAGTCCACAGGAACTAGGGTTTCGTGGGCCTATGCGGTGTCACACCTACGCATGGGGTAGGAACTGGAGCAAGCTCTGTTTGTATGGGGGGACACTTTGCACCCAGATCTTCCAAGAATCCAAATCAGCACAGCAAACAATAGAAATAAGTATGTGAAAATAAAATAAAAAGTAGCGCATAAATGGTGCCAAAAGTCTTCAATCAAGAAAACAACTGAAAAAAACAAATGTCCACAAATAATAAACATAACAGTGAAAAAACTTGTAAGTCTCTCAATATAGGTGAATAAAATCCTGTCGGTGAGTGGGAAACAAATGGCATGGAATGTCCCACTGAAAACCATGCATGGATGCAGGGAGACAGAAGTTAAAACACAGGTGAATCAACAAATCATCCCCAAGTTGTATCTCTCAACAACATGCGACTTGGTAAAGGTGGTGTGTAAGAAACTCTTACCAGATATGATGGACTCCCTTGTCAGTGACAGGGAGTCACTCGAGCGGGTTGCCTCTCAGGGCCAGTGAATGGGCATCACAGCTCTGCGAACCTTCTGGGTCAAACTCTGCGCGGATCTCCCAGGGTCGCCAGGTGGGTCCTCCCAAAGGATGGCCAAGGTGCGGATCAGAGGGAACAATGCGTCACGTACAAAGGCTGGAGTGAAGGCTGGTTGAATCTCTCAGTAAGTATGTGGAGAAAAAATAAACAAGCTCCACATAGTGTAGATGAGCAAAAATAGGATTTTTATTGCTAAAAACGCCAGGTAACAATAAAATGTGATCACAGAGTATAAAATCGAAAAAATGGGCAACAAGGGGGATGCTGGAAGCGCCCGAAGCTTTTCGATCAATGGATCGTCTACTGGGGCAGGAGTATCCATTCCATGCCATTGGTTTCCCACTCACCGACAGGATTTTATTCACCTATATTGAGAGAATTACAAGTTTTTTCACTGTTATGTTTATTATTTGTGGACATTTGTTTTTTTCAGTTGTTTTCTTGATTGAAGACTTTTGGCACCATTTATGCGCTACTTTTTATTTTATTTTCACATGTTTCTTTGGTTGTTGTCACCTTGTAAGTAGCTGCTCCGCACCATATATTCTTTCAATTTAGCGCAGTGTACACTTTTATAATAGAAATAAGTATCCTTACATGTTTCGTACCATCGTCCTTCTACTGGGGCATAAAACTTTTATGTAAAACTTTTATGCCCCAGTAGAAGGACGATGGTCCAAAACATGTCGGGTTGCTAAAGCCTAGAGATGCCCTGATACCATGCAATTTTATTTCATCCTTTCTGTGATCACATTTTAACCATTGTAGTGTGCCACTTAGCACTTTTTAGCTTTTCAATAAAAGCTTTTTTTACGGATTCATGCCCTATGTGGAGATTTTTTGTTTTTCCCTCCTTCCATCAATGGGACCTCGCTGAGCCTCAGTCTCTTTTCCTATACTGACATTCCATCTGAGAGAGATATCTTGATTGGTTGTGGACCTACACACCACTGAACAGCGACTGTCGTCCCAGATGAGACTCCCAGCCAAGACCTCTTCAACCAGACATCCGCGGGATCGTTCGATCCCTCAAGCCCGTATGACACTCCACCGTACTGTGATTGTGTCCATCCTCTCTGGTAAGGGTACTTATTTCTATTGTTTGCTGTGTTGATTTGGATTCTTGGAAAATCTGGGTGCAAAGTGTCTCCCCATACACACAGAGCTTGCTCCAGTTCCTACCCCATGCGTAGGTGTGACACCGCATACGCCCCCGAACCCCCAGTTCCTGTGGACTTATATATGATTCTCTACACATTTATGGACTTTTTTCTTTATGTGCCTACTTGCTTAATCTTACCACACTTATTGCTCATTTGGCATAAGTTTTGTATTTCAGCACTCTGCCACATATACATGTTCAAGATGTATAAGCACATTTTCTAGTGCTGCATGGGTTCCATATAATCCTCTGATGATGGCTGGATTATACTATCACATATCAGGTGGGAGGCCGCGGTGCTGAGGGAGCTCTCCTTGCGGCTAAGCGCAGTGCACCCCTGAAGGTGGTACAGGGAATGTAGTGCCAAAGAAGCATGGTTTGCCAGTTGCTGTGGTCTGAAGAGCTAATCACCAAGAGGTAGCAGGAACAAGCTGGATGCACTGTAGGGCAGGCGTTCTTTGATAGTACCAGACATACTTAACAGTTGGGCAGAACGGAAGCAGAACCAGGAGCTAGGCCAGGGGTCATACACAGTAAGATCAGTCAGTAGAAGAATCGGTAAGCCAAGCCAAGGTCAAACACAACAGATCAAGCAGGAGCGAAGTCAGAGAACAAGCCATGGGTCGAACCAGAAGATCAGGATAACCAGGTCAAGGCAAGCCGGGTTGGTAATGGGAGGTCAAAGATCGGATACACAGAAGCACAGGGAACACAGGAAGCTGACGATAATCCAGAAATCCAGAGGTCTCAGCAGCAGGTTAATATAGGCCAGTAGGCGCCAGCATCTGTCACGCTGTGCGCATGCTCCGGTTAGCGCTGTTGTGCATCTGCATACTCTTGTTCGTGCCATCGTGTATCTGTGTGTGCCAATGCGCAGATGCGGCCTTGATGGGGGCTGGTAACATTGTCAGTTCTACGGCAGTTTCCCTGACACATAGTCACATGGCTGGGTGGTCAATTTTAAATCAATGAAGCCACCAGCCTCCACACTATGTTGATATGTGCGGATATGAGGCAGGAAATTCCTCAGCTGCAAATTATTGGGCCTGTAGCTTTCTATCATGTGATAGCTTATCTCAGGTTGACCCAAACCCTAACTTACCACTGCCTGCAATATATGCGTACTGGGCGTTGGAGGTAAAACACTGCCTACAGTGTCTGTATACTGGTTGTGGGGAGAGTTAGCACTGCCTGCAATATCTGTGTACTGGGTGGGAGGAGGTGAAACACAGTCAGCTGTGGCTTTGATTTACTTTGTGATTTACAGTATCTCACAAAAGTGAGTACACCCCTCACATTTTTGTAAATATTTTATTCTATCTTTTCATGTGACAACACTGAAGAAATGACACTTTGCTATAATGCAAAGTAGTGAGTTTACAGCTTGTATAACAGTGTACATTTTCTGTCCCCTCAAAATAACTCAACACACAGCCATTAATGTCTAAACCACTGGCATCAAAAGTGAGTACACCCCTAAGTGAAAATGTCCAAATTGGTCCCAATTAGCCATTTTTCCTCCCCGGTGTCATTTGACCCATTAGTGTTACAAGGTCTCAGGTGTGAATGGTGAGTAGGTGTGTTAAATTTGGTGTTATTGCTCTCACTCTCTCATACTGATCACTGGAAGTTCAACATGGCACCTCATGGCAAAGAATTCTGAGGATCTGAAAAAAAGAATTGATGCTTTACATAAAGATGGCCTAGGATATAAGAAGATTGCCAAGACCCTGAAACTGAGCTGCATTACGGTGGCCAAGACCATATAGCAGTTCCATGCAAAACAGGCTCCGCCATGGTCGACCAAAGAAGTTGAGTGCGTCATATCTAGAGGTTGTCTTTGGGAAATAGATGTATGAGTGCTGCTAGCAATGCTGTAGAGGTTGAAGGGGTGTCCTGTGGTCTGATGAGACCAAGATAAACTTATTTGGTTCAAGCGTGTGTGGCGGCAACCAGGTGAGGAGTACAAAGACAAGTGTGTCTTGCCTACAGTCAAGCATGATGGTGGGAGTGTCATGGTCTGGGGCTGTATGAGTGCTGACGGCACTGGGGAGCTATAGTTCATTGACGGAATTGTGTATTGTATTCAAAATGCTTATATCTTTTTGTTTGTACCCACTAAAGGATTTGGAATATTTCCCTTCTGTAAATAGGACATCTTCCTCTTATGTGAAATTCCCACTTATGCCACGTACACACGATCGGACATTCCGATAACAAATGTTCGATGGGAGCTTGTTGTCAGAAATTCCAACTGTGTGTAGGCTCCATCGGACATTTTTTGTTGGAATTTCCGACAACAAAAATTTGTGAGCTGGTTCTCAAATTTTCTGACAACAAAATCCGTTGTCGTAAATTCCGAGCGTGTGTACACAATTCCACACATGCTCTGAATCAAGTACGAGATGGAAGTGCTCGGTCTGGTAAAACTAGCGTTCGTAATGGAGATAGCATATTCGTCACGCTGCAAATTTTGAAATCTTTAAATGCAGCGCATTCTTTTCTATTTTATAATGCTAGAATTATGAAGTTCTTTTGCTGGTGATATTCACACAGAGTTCTGACAAACTGATTTCTTTATTATTTCTTTTGATCTCATGAATAATATTTTTTATTTTTTCGCCAGAACTCCAGAATAATGTTTATAATTTTTGTTTATAGTGATCTTTTCTTTTTTTTAAATCAAGATCTCCCGTTTTTTATTTTTTTTCTAGTGATCTCCATAATATTTTTTCTCGTTTTGTGTGTCAAGTTACCACAACACCATTATTATCTTGTATTTTTTAACCTCAAAGGGACTGGTTGGTGTTGGAGTCCCTTGTTAATTTGACATTGTATTTTTGAAATGTACCTGCCTACTCACAAACAAACTGTCCTTTTTTAATTATAACACAGAGCCAATGATTTAAGAAAAAAAATATACATTTATTAGGGGTCATAACAAAATAAATAGGAAGGCAACGCTGGATAAACTGGTGAGATTAGCAAAGCCTTTGTACCCCAGGGCACACATCAACTATTTGACAGGCAAAATTGGGAGCCTGAGGAGTCCATTTAATAGGGAGCACAATCCGGTCCAGGACTCCGAGAGATCAGGAACAGCAGCAAGTGATATATATGTCCCCAGGCTGTGGGCTTACAACAGCCTGCGTCTTTTGCCAGACCAGACCGAACCCAGGAAATCACTCTATTGTCTTCCTTCCACGCTTGCTTCCACGCTTGCTTCCACGCTTGTTTCCAGGCTGCGGCTCTGGTGTTAGAGTTGTGGCAGGAGGTGGAGGGGGAGGAGGATGGTCCAACTCACACAGGTGGGTTTTGCTTGTGAGTTCACCCCTCAACCCCTTATTTAGGGCCATATATATGACTTCCTTACAAAAGAGGTGTTGGCCCACCTCCATTTCCTGCATTTTGTTGGCAGCCATGCAGGCATAGGCCTCAAGAAGACTGGGGGTGGTTCTGAGGGCCGCAGAAGCCTGCCAAATTAACTCAAGTGCTGACTCCTCCACACTCCTCTCCTTGCCTTTTTTGTTGAAGGCGGGGGGGAGGGACCTGGAATTCGATTAGGCTACTGGGCCCGTCCACCTCCTGGCTGCCACTTTCCCCCGCCACCTCCTGGCTGCCACTTTCCCCTGCCACCTCCTGGCTGCCACTTTCTACAGCCTCCTCCTGGCTGAGGATTTCCTGTGTATGAAAAATGGACATAGTTTTAGTTTATTGTTCATCAATCATACACAATCTTGAGAAACATTTTGAACAATGCTATACCTGACTAAAGCTGGGCTCCTCCACATCTTCTTCCTGGGTGGAAGGCCCAGGTTGGATGTCAGAAGCATCAGCTGGGGTGGAAGGAAAAGTGGAAGGAAGGGTTGAGAGTGATGACCTGATTTCAGTCTGGTCTGACAGAAATCGCAGTCTGTCGTAGTACCACAGCCTGGGGACATAAATGTCATCTGCTGCTGCTCCTGATCTCTGGGAATCCTGGACCTTCTTGCTTTCCCTATTATATGTGTTCCTCAGGCCACCAATTTTGCATTTAATATAGTTGATGTCTGCCGTGGGGATCTGTGGCTTCACAAATTCCAGCAATTTATCCAGTGCTGCCTTCCTCTTTAGTCGATTTGTATAAAAGGGGTGTTTTGTCTGCCACAGACAGGGCAGCTCTCTGTACAAATCAATGAATTGGGGGAGGAAATCATGATTGTTGAATCAATCCATTTTATCTGCAAGACACAACTCAAGACAAACCCTAATGTCAGGCTAAACTCGTATAATCTTGTCTCAATATAGGCCTCAATCTATAAGCAGTATAGGCCACTGATGCCCCAAGTTAAAATAGTACCTTCGTTAGAACGATCAGCGCTTCTGCTACTCCTCCGCTCACAGATCGCACGTACGACGCACGCATGTTACGCTTTATATACACTGCGCATGCGTGAAACTGCGCCCGCCCCTGACCTTCTGTATAGTATATTCCCCGCCCCTTGTCTTTTGGTGCAGTGGGAGAGAACATGGCGGAGAGACAACAGGTGCATGAAGACAGCAGCAATGACAAAAGCCCAGAGCCATGAATGTTCCAATCCCGGAGGAGATTTAAGGCCTCTAATATGTCCTTTGTAGAGATGGTGGAGATGGTGGACATCTTGAAGAGGGCCGACTATGATGGAAAGCATGGACCTTACCCAAACCCAAATGTTAGAAAGGCCAAGATCATGACTAAAGTTGTGAAAAGTCTGCAGAAGAATTTTGGGGTACAGCGATCCAAGAATCAACTGAGGAAACGATGGTCAAACTTCAAATTGAGGGAGCAGGATCAGTACAGAAGAATCAAGAGAGTGCTGCAAAAAAGTAAGTATGTCGTGTGTTCCTAATATTCTTATTATGTCCATGCTGCTCCATGTGCTTTTCTTTACTGTTGTACAGTTTAAAATGGCAAGTTTCAGGTTCGTAGACACAGTAAATTGTTTGTAGTAAACATTGTTCGTTCGCCAACTAATACAATGTTTTTGGCAGATGCAGGTTAACTACATTTGTTCATGCCTATTTGGATTAAAAGAAGTTTAGTACATTGTTGTCTAGATGGGTTTGTAACTAGAATGAAATGCAAACTTGATTCAGTTTAAAGAGAGGACAATCAGCAGCTGTTTACACATTGGACGCATGAGCACTAGTGTGGGACACCAGAACAAACTTTTTAGGGTGTCCCACACAGGTGCTCCAGTGGATACTAGGGTTGTCTCCATGTGTGAAAATGTACCCAAAAAGGTAAGTATTCCAGCTTTAATAAAGGGAAAAAAACCATGTCTTCAGCTTGGAACTCTGCAAAACAGACAATTGTACAACACTTCCAAGCAATATTTCTTATTCCTATTTCTTGCCTCAAATATCTGTGTGCTAAGTATATCTAATTTTTATTCACATAGGGGAGAAAAGAATTGGGACATCAGAGGACACCAGGGACCCACAACCTCCTAAAGAAGGGGAAATCCCAAAATTACAACCTCAGGATGTGGAGGAACGAGAGGTTTATGAAGTGGGCAAAATAGTGACCACAACAGGTGAGTGTCTGAGACCACAGCTTCAGGTAATAGATGGATGCCCTCATATTTCTAATACATGGTGTGGTTTTGTTTTAGTTGATGTGTATGTTGTGGAAAAAGAAGTTCGTGCCAAATTCGTGTGGCGCGTCACGGCCCATAATTTACTGCGGCATCGCAGTGCATTGCTGGCTGATGATTGGCTAAGCATGCACTATGACCCGCATGCTTGGCCAATCACAGCGCCGTCATTAGAGAGAGCTGTAATTGGCCAAAGCCAGGGTGGCTTTGGCCAATTATGGCTCAGGGGGTTTAGAACATGCCCCACACTATATAAGGCCGCCTGCACGGCGGCCCTGTGTAGTGTGTGTTCCAGCGTTGAAAGAGAGATAGATAGACAGAGAGACAGTGTCATTTCATTTGAGTTAGCTAGATTAGGCAGGAGAATCAGTAAGTTAGCTGCACTTACAGTGTATTATGTATATATATGCATCCCAGGTGTTGCATATATATATATATATATATATATATATATATATATATATATATACACTGTATTCAGTTTAGCTAGATCCCTTCCTCTTATCTTCTTACTGACAGGCAGGCTTGTCTTGTTACAGTATTTACAGCTACCTGAAGAAAATTACTGGTGTTCTTTTGATCCTAATAGTACCACAGTCAGGCAGCTAGACTATTTACAGTTAGTGCAGTGCGTCCTGCTCACAGTGTTCAGCTAAAACTACAAGTTAGTGAGGTGCGTCCTGCTCACAGTGTTCAGCTAAAACTACAAGTTAGTGGGGTGCGTCCTGCTCACAGTGTTCAGCTAAAACTACAAGTTAGTGCGGTGCATCCTGCTCACAGTGTTCAGCTAAAACTACAAGCTAGTGCGGTGCGTCCTGCTCACAGTGTTCAGCTAAAACTACAAGTTAGTGTAGTGAGACCTCTGCACAGTGTTCATCTAAAGCTACAAGTTAGTGCAGTGCATCCTGCTCACAGTGTTCAGCTAAAACTACAAGTTAGTGCGGTGCGTCCTGCTCACAGTGTTCAGCTAAAACTACAAGTTAGTGCGGTGCGTCCTGCTTACAGTGTTCAGCTAAAACTACAAGTTAGTGTGGTGCGTCCACCTCACAGTGTTCAGCTAAACCTACAAGTTAGTGTAGTGAGACCTCTGCACAGTGTTCATCTAAAGCTACAAGTTAGTGCAGTGCGTTCTGCTCCCAGTGTTCAGCTAAAACTACAAGTTAGTGCGGTGCATCCTGCTCACAGTGTTCAGCTAAAACTACAAGTTTTTGGGGTGCGTCCTGCTCACAGTATTCATCTAAAACTACAAGTTAGTGCAGTGGGTCCTGCTCACAGTGTTCAGCTAAAACTACAAGTTATTGTGGTGCGTCCACCTCATAGTGTTCAGCTAAACCTACCAGTTAGTGTAGTGAGACCTCTGCACAGTGTTCATCTAAAGCTACAAGTTAGTGCAGTGCGTCCTGCTCACAGTGTTCATCTAGAACTACAAGTTAGTGCGTTGTGTCCTGCTCACAGTGTTCAGCTAAAACTACAAGTTAGTGTAGTGAGACCTCTGCACAGTGTTCATCTAAAGCTACAAGTTAGTGCAGTGCATCCTGCTCACAGTGTTCAGCTAAAACTACAAGTTAGTGCGGTGCGTCCTGCTCACAGTGTTCAGCTAAAACTACAAGTTAGTGGGGTGCGTCCTGCTCACAGTGTTCAGCTAAAACTACAAGTTAGTGCGGTGCGTCCTGCTCACAGTGTTCAGCTAAAACTACAAGTTAGTGCGGTGCGTCCTGCTCACAGTGTTCAGCTAAAACTACAAGTTAGTGCAGTGCGTCCTGCTCACAGTGTTCAGCTAAAACTACAAGTTAGTGTAGTGAGACCTCTGCACAGTGTTCATCTAAAGCTACAAGTTAGTGCAGTGCGTCCTGCTCACAGTGTTCAGCTAAAACTACAAGTTAGTGTAGTGAGACCTCTGCACTGTGTTCATCTAAAGCTACAAGTTAGTGCAGTGCATCCTGCTCACAGTGTTCAGCTAAAACTACAAGTTAGTGTAGTGAGACCTCTGCACAGTGTTCATCTAAAACTACAAGTTAGTGCGGTGGGTCCTGCTCACAGTGTTCAGCTAAAACTACAAGTTAGTGTGGTGCGTCCACCTCACAGTGTTCAGCTAAACCTACAAGTTAGTGTAGTGAGACCTCTGCACAGTGTTCATCTAAAGCTACAAGTTAGTGCAGTGCGTCCTGCTCACAGTGTTCATCTAAAACTACAAGTTAGTGCGTTGCGTCCTGCTCACAGTGTTCAGCTAAAACTACAAGTTAGTGTAGTGAGACCTCTGCACAGTGTTCATCTAAAGCTACAAGTTAGTGCAGTGCATCCTGCTCACAGTGTTCAGCTAAAACTACAAGTTAGTGCGGTGCGTCCTGCTCACAGTGTTCAGCTAAAACTACAAGTTAGTGGGGTGCGTCCTGCTCACAGTGTTCAGCTAAAACTACAAGTTAGTGCGGTGCATCCTGCTCACAGTGTTCAGCTAAAACTACAAGTTAGTGCAGTGCGTCCTGCTCACAGTGTTCAGCTAAAACTACAAGTTAGTGCAGTGCATCCTGCTCACAGTGTTCAGCTAAAACTACAAGTTA